>OU343216.1:196352477-196722294 GCA_910596185.1 Chrysanthemum makinoi | reverse complement strand
TTAAAATCAAGTAACCCTGGCAAAGGAGTTACAAGTATCCCATTGATTAGCAAGACTAGGGTTCGAATCATCTCTTATCAAGATACCATCAATAAACCACTAACTTATTATGGTTCCTTAAAGCAAAAGTCATGGCCATATTCCATATTTTATAATTTTCAGTTCCAGTGAGTGTAATAGAAATAATGAGAGTACCATTGGTATTGTTAGGGTGTAAATACAAAGCATCACCAAAGGATAAGCTTTTCTCAGTGGAAGAGCCACCAATATTATCATCACCAATAGCCATAATTCAAGCAATAAGATAGACAGATATAATAAGACAGACAAAGAGTCACAGACAGAGATAATAATAAGACCAAATAGACAGATAAATAAAACTTTGAATTTAAAAAACAACAAGCACCAAGCACGTGGACTAGGGTAAACCCGAGGCGGTATTCATACCCACTCGGAGGTGGCAGATCAAATGTTAGTCTACCGTTTGCACCCACAAAAACTTAAGTACTGTATGTTTGAAGAAGAGATAAGACTTAGACTTACAGAGAAATATGCAGTGGAAGAACAGATCACAATTACCCTAGATTCACTTAGTCTAGGGCTAATTGTAAGTGGAAGATAACCGTGATTCACATGATAAGCAATAACCGAAACCACCAATTTGTTGCCTTAGAGAATCAATGAGCCGAATCTCGATACCATGTACAAAGTATAGGCAACACAAGATGAACAATAGAACCTTTATTCAGATCTAAGCAGCAATAGTCAGCTTAGATTAAGTTTACAATAGTATCCAAATGTTACAAGATTAGATTAATGTCAATGCGACAATAATCATGTAAATGTAAAGACAAGACAAGATCAATGAAATGATCAGAAGGAAGAGTAGAGAGTGATACAAAAGGCACACACTCAAGTGTGTAACCCTAGATTAAGGGACTTATTAAATAGGAGATTAAGTTACACTAAGACCCCTCTAACGGCTATAAATGACTCATCAGCAAAAATGAGAAAGCTTCAGCAGAAACGAGCTTCTTGGAGCTTTAAACCTTTTATTCTTTGTTCAGATTAACCCCTGTAGAATCTCTGCAATGAACATAACTTGAACGCCATTAGGAATTGATAGAATGATATGTTTCCCACAGATTGATACTCCAAAATTTAACAAAAATCTTTTTGATTGATTGATACAGTACAAGAAAGAGACTATAATTTTAAAACATCTCAAAAACAGAAATGAGAACTATAATTTGAGAAAGGGGCGAGTGGCACTTTGTAGTTCATCCTAGAGTGAGGATCATATGAGAAATATAATTAAGATGAGAAGAATGAGAAGGAACCACAACCACCAATATTAGATGCATCAAAAAAATAGATGTATTCCTGTTCATCCTAATCTATAGTCTACTCTTTTTTTTCTTCTAATTTCCCACATCGCTTAGGATAGCAAAATTGACAAAAAGAAAAATAGATGTATGTATAATATAATATGGTCTAGTTCATACCGGGTTTGTCAAACATGTTCACTTTTGACCAGTTCATCTCTAAGTTTAACCGGTTCACGCTAAATTCATTCGAATAGTTCGTGTTTGGCTGTTATGTTTTCTTCTAATAAAAAAAACAAATTTATAAAAGTGTTTAATTACCTAATATCTTCTCTGTATAAATTACAAAAGTAATAGGAAATCAAGGATAAGATGACATACTAATTGCACACTGAATTAGACTTTTAAATATTAACATTCTATTGCCGACGGTGCATGGATTACAAAAACTCATTAACTCCCGTTAGATCAACCTAACATTAGATCATGACCACTCAAATTCAATAATTATCTATACTAACAATGCAAGAGATAAAAGTGGTAAATTCAAAAGAATTACAATATTATTCTATCAAGTTCCTATCTACCGTATACTTCTCTATTAGTCAAATATCTTATCTTCTAAGTTCAACTTTTAAATTCAAAAATATGGCGCCTGTAATGTGACCAATGTTGAGCCTTATAAATACGCATCACATACTTTCCACCATAACAAAAAAAGATTTACATTTTCACTTAACCAAAATGGAGGTAAGAATCAAATGCTCTATTTTTCGTTCATTATAGATCAAAGTAGTAATTCAATGATGTAACTTTAACATTTTAATTTTTGCATTTATACATATGAACAAATCAAAAATCAATCAACTATCGTAGCAACAAAAAACAAATATGGTATTGCGAAAATGACTATCAACGAAGGAATCAAGGTAAAGTTATGTTACAACATCTCATGTCAAAAAAATTTATCAATACCTAACATTTTCTCCTTAATTTGAACAGCAAGTCGGGTACGATGATATCGATCTTCATGATCATGAGGTAACATTCCTTTCCACAGTTTCTTGGTTTCGTTTACGATATCCATATATTCGTATGAAGCCGTAATATTGTTTTCTGTCTTTAAACAACAGCTTGATGACAACGTGAAACTTGATACGCAACCGTTGGTTGAGGAGATGAGTCGCGAATCTAAGAAAAGGAAAAGGGAAGCAAACTTGGCGACATGGAAATAGGACGAATTGAAGTTATTGAAATTAAAAGTTCAGACGATGAGAGCATTTTTATGAGGATGATGATACTTCCGATGATGTTCTGTCAATGTCCAACATCAAGACGAAGAAAAGAAACCAAGTTTCCGTGTTTGGCCACAATAAATTTACCGTTTGATTGACGAATATGATATTTTTCGTAGATCAATATTTAGTTGCTTTTCAGTGTTTTAATGTCTTATGTTAATGGTTTATTCACGTACTTTTGTTTAGGATTCTTCTTACTGCTTATTCGGTTCGACCATAGGTTGAATTCCTCATGGTATTGCTTTTTAGTGAACATATGTTACTTCGGGTCATTTTTGTTTTAATGCAACAACTGTTACAGTATAAAATGCAGTTAGCAATGTTAGACAACATGATTTGTTTTCCTTTTCTTAGATTGGGCTAACTTGGGGACACATATAGACAACTAGAGTGGATGAATTGAACAACTTAACATATATTCTGCATCATCATATATTCTTATAGATAAGGCTGAATTGTTAGACAACATAAAAGCATTTCAGAGTACGCGATAAATGAAGTATATGTATTCATCCAAGTGTATTACGTATAGAATTCTCAACTAATAGTCTGCAGTACTACAAATATATGGTTATAACTTACTGTCAAACAAGAAAAGGGTGTGTTTGGACAACATATATTCTGCCCCGACGTCGTGGTTGAATTGGAAAACGGATGCATTTACACTATAAAATATGCATCAGTAAGATGAGGTTGAATTGGGGACACAAATGGACAACTGGCAAGCCTTCGATAGGCATTATTTGCTTACATTTTTATTAAACATCGTGGGACTTATGCTTTTTAATTGTGTCAATGCCGATAAATATGCAACTACTGTTTTGGTGCATAATGTTCAACTCAATAAGAGAGACTTGCGGCTTGCTCCATTTTGGTTTTCCTCTCATAATAGAGACTTCAATGTTGAATTTTTCGTTGGTAGCTTGATGAAGTAATTTTTAATAAGTAGAAGGTAAACGTAGTTGTCAAACGGCTTCTTTCTCAATAGACATATTCATGCTTGCACCAGTTATATCAGAACCCAGTTCCTTATATCTGTTGTGTTTCACATGATCACAGACAAAAATTGGAAAGGCTAACAAAGTCATGCATTCATAGATATGAAGCACAATGTTGTAACGATTTACAAACCATAGTGTTCTCTTGCTATTTTCGTTTTATGTTGAAAACAAAATTCTTGGTAACAAAGCGTAAAAAAATAGGCCGGTAAAGTAGTACTAGAAATGGGTCATTTAAAGAACTTGCTTTTTGTTTTTAGTACTTTAGTCTGTTTTGGATTTAATATTTTTTTAACATTAAATAATGATGACTTTGCACTTTCAGATACTTCATTTCTATTTGTGTTGATGTGTGTGCTTTTTAAGTACTTTTTTATGATGATATACTCACAACTTCTATTTTTTATTTATTTATTATTGAATCATTATATAAACGGCATACGGTGTTGTACTAGTTTAAGATTGCCAATAAAGTTAGTAGGCTAGTCCCAATCATGACCGAAGATGACCCAGGTCACCAGGTGTCATATCAGCTTTCTCTTTCCGACGACCAGACATGACCAGGATGCCACACTCGATGACCCAAGTGTGTGTTATTTATTTATTTATTTATTTTTTTAATTCAAACATTTTAAACATTAAATTTAAATTCATTAAAATTAAAAAAACATTACAATACGAAATTTAAAAAAACAATTACAATACTTAAAATTAAAAAAACATTACAATACGAAATTAAAAAAAACAATTACAATATTATGTATTTCATATTTTCAGTTAATTGTTCAAGTTTCAATTTGTGTTTTTAATCAGTATGCGTTTATGTTTGCATTCTTTTTTCCTTTACAAACCTTTCAGTCTTTATAAAACACATCACCTTCAAAATTATTTACCCTCTCCAAAAATAAAACTAAAGAAATAAAAAAATAAAAAAAAATTGAGAAAAAAGTCGGTCGTTTTTTGACCGATGTTCAAAAATTTTGGACATCGACCGATGTCACGCCCGAACTCCACATCCATGATGCCCGACTCCAAGATCGGTCGAATGAGAACTTTTTTGGTGCCCAACCGATATTCACCCTTCGATTGGGACTAGCCTTACATAACGTGTTAGTTTCAAGTAATATATACCATTTGTATATAACTATGCAAATTTTCTTTTCTTTAGCTGACTGAACGATTTACTCGATGGGCGAGACATACTATGGAAGGAATATTCAAAACCAAAGAAGCAAACGACTTCATTCCACCATTTTGATTAACACTATGTTTCAAAATGGTGCATAAAAGTCACAGACAATTTACTCATTGAGTGAACTACAAACACCATTAAGACTTTAATCCCCTCATAAAAGTTATCGAAACCACCTTTCAAACACCAAACAAAATCTAAATGCCTTTGTCAATTGTCACCGCTGTAGCCTCCGCCGGCTAGTTGAATCGTGGAACTGGTAATGCCACTAACCATGTTAATAACTGATAATAAATTGATAATAAGGTATCGTAGTAAATTACTAGTACATAATAAGAGTATAAGACACACTCATTGATATTTAGAAAGAAAAAAAATTATGTTAACAAGATTCATAAACTTAGAAAGTAAAAAAGTCAAGAAATTGTATAAATAAGCGAAGCTCGAAGAACCCACCAACATTATACCTTTATCAACCTACATAGAAAATGTACACCTCAGTATATAAACAAGCAATTTTTTAATTCTTTGAACAATGTGGGCCTAGTTGAAACAAGATTTTACAAAAGTTACCCCATGTCGTAATCAAATACTTGCGTGTCAATTGTTAAAACTTAAATGTAAATATACCTCCAGCCATGATTGTTCAAGCAAACAGATCCACAGCAACAAGAGTGAGAATGTTTCTGGCCTTTCACCTATGTTCTGTAATTTTGTGTGTATTGATGGATATCACAAGCACATAATATATAGGCAAGGCTAGGACCCTCTCATTAGGAAAACTAAATCAGTCCCTTCCATCAAAGGATATGCAAATAATCTTGACGAAATAAAATTATTCGGTTTCCATTATTAAGATATAGAAAGTATATCACAATCAGTAACAAACTTTAATCCAGAAATTTGACCATGCTAATGTTTAAAAGTGGTCCACAAATAAGAGATTCTAACATTCTCCCACTTGGACCACGTATATATATGGTCAAATATCATTCTTTACAAGTAATTTCGTGTATGGCCATAAACTTGATTATCACTTTACTTGTTACTGATTGAATCAAAATATACTTGAATTAGAAATGATAAATGTACAAATCATAGCGGTCTTACTTCAAAAAGTACAACTATGACAAGGCTTAATCGATGAGCTACCCACACGGGTTAGAGTATCTTTTGCCTCGTCAAGCCTCTTCAACAAGTCCGAGTCTTGGCGCGACACGGTGGCAACACTCACGGGCACGCCATCAGATCTGGGAAGGTGAGCTGCACCAACCCCGCACAAAACAGCTTTACCCTTAATACCTTCCCTTTCGCAGTCTGGTAGCATGCGCTTCAATACTTCTTTCAAGGATATTTCTTTCTCTAGGCGAAGGGATTCAACATGTCCTTAGGGGCGGCAAGCAGGCACCTGCTGTTGAGACATCGGGCTTGAGATAATAGTCGGTTCGCTTCGCATCCTCGATACGATGGCGCTAAGGTCATCATCCTTCCATCAAAACGATTATAGGATAATCACGGTCACGCTCCATTTCGCAATCATGGGAAGCTCTAAAGTCTTCATGTTATTCATCACGACAACAGGTTATCGTAAGACTGCGCATCATACTCAGGAACCTTGTCAATAGGAACCTTTAGCAAGTCGGCCTCCTGCAGCGCCTCTATAGCCTCTGATTTTCCTCTCGCCAAAGCACATTGGACTACCTCACCGAATTTGTCCACCACTTCCTTGGACTCTAGAGTTTCAGTAGCGACAGAGCAGACCATGGTGATAAGCCACCTGCTCGAGATGGTAGACATTAGATGAGGATATAATTCCTCATCATACTCCAAAGTAAGCTTCCGCAGCTTCGTCTCTTGTGCCTCCAGAGCACTGCTCACAGTCGCACCAAAATCTTCCAACTGCGAGGTCAATGCGTCCTTATTTTTCTCCAGATACTGTAGGGCCCAGAGAATCGAAGCCTTGTACCCTGACGACTCCGTACGCTCTTGGCTTATTTGGCCCATCACGCCATTTTCTCCCGGCCTTTTCTGGCGCATCTGCGCTCAAACTCTGCCAGCTCTGGCACTAGCCAGCGCCTCTAACAAAGCAATCTTCTCATTTTAAGGCACCTTGGTGCTTTCACCAGCGATACATACCTTTAGCTTCTCAATTTGCAGCTTGATGCGCAGACACCTGTACCAACTCCTCAACTAATTGACCCACTGATGCAACTCCAGCAGGTAAATCTTCATCTTTTTGGCTGACAGGCTCAGACCGCACAGGACTATCCTTGGGGGGCGATTCTGCAACCTGCTCAAACCTGCACACACACACAGCGCATTATCAGGTTCCCATTGACAGTTGATATATATATATATAAAAAAAAAAAAAAAGAGAGAAGCGCATCCACTTACTGTGGGCTAGCGACATCAGCAGACGGGTGCGATGAGGCAACATCACTGGTGGATGATTCCACAGTAAGGATCACCGGGCGTTTCTTCCTTGGAAGTACTCCATCCTCTCCGAAGGATCTCTTGCGCTTTAACTCAGACTCCGGCTCCTCTTCTTCTTCTTCATCCAAAGGTTGCGCCACGACTACGGGTGGTGGCTGCGCTACGGTAGAAGGCACCTGGGGGCTTGGCACACTTTGTAGTGGTGTCGCTTCCACTGCAACAGAGGAACTAGTACCTGCTTCCCCCATGTTCATCTCCATGACATGACCCGCAGTGGCCGCTAGTATAGCTTCCTCTCCTTCTTTTAGGGGACGTACCCCTGTCCTTACCTCAACGGGCTTCGCTAGCCGCACCACGGTAAATAGATCCATTTCTGCGCGATACATAACAACAAATAACACAGGTTATATAATGCGAAAAAAGCACAGAAAAGTCTTACATTAATGACAAAAGGAGGTGCGAGGAACGAGTACCCACCCTGGCCATTAGCGCCCAAAAAGATTGGCATTTCATCTGGCATACCAAAATAATTACGGCTGATGCCCATATGCACAAAAAATTCCTCAGGATAGGAACTAATGGGGATACGGTTTGCATTAATCAGTTCCGCATCCTCAGCTATATATGATCCAGGTACGGGGCACTCATCCCTCGGCAATGTTCCCCGGGTATAAAAGTCATGGCGCCACGGAAAGCATATGTCGTCTACCCAGAAAAACGACTCTCTCCAGTTTCTAAACGCATCTAATTTTTCAGTATAACACTGAAATCTGCCGGCGCGCTTAGCAAAAGATACCCACCCATGTGACCATGTCATGTGATAAAAGACACGGAATAGGTGGATGGTTGGATTAACCGCCAGCAAACGGCAATTCACCTCAAAGTTAGTAATTTTAGCCGCACCAATACAGTGCAGCTGGAATATGTGTAGCTCGTAATAATTTAAAACATCGCACATAAATCGGGATAAGGGCACGCGTTGATTGGCAAATTCAAAGAATCGTGTGTATACCCCTATTTTCCCTACGGAGAAATCCGCAATAGACGCTTGCGCACCCGGAACAACCGGATGCACGTCTAGCGGTATAAAGTAATCCAACGTGAACTCTAGAAGATCACTTTCGGCGAGGTTGGAAGTGAATTCAGACAACTGCTTGACCATGATATTGTTTTTACAAAGCGCACGCGCGGTTACCTTTTAAATACAATGTTTTTCTGGGTTGAAGTTTGATGTCTTGTTAGCAATGGTGGATGAAGGTTTTTTACTGTGAGAAACGAAAGGGAAATGACCTAAGGGGTTATATAATTCTTCTCGCCCACACGATGAGTGACGCGTGGACCGCACTACCACTAATAGTGTGGCTGAGATTGCTTGATGGGACGTCACAGCAGTAACTTTCCCCCGATTTACGAGGAACCCATTTTCTAACCCTATGTCTAGATACAATGTATGGGAAGACATATTTTTACGGCTTCTTGGCTGCAGCAGTTTTTCTGCTCTGGTTATTAGTCTAGCATCCGGGTTAGTCACTACGCATACTAGGCTGGGGGACATGATGACGTATAGTCTTATATCCGGTCACGAACCCGACTACTGTCCGACACTAACAGCGGTCGGCTGGGCTCACGATGATTAAATGTTTGGGCTCACGAAGCCCAAGCCCAAATCTATTCTGGAATAGATATGGATATCTCCTATGTTTGGAGATAATCATTCCCCAACCGACTTAGGCGGGATCTGCCAGAAGGAAGGACCAGAACCATAAGGATTCGTGCGTATATAAGGAATCACATCCCTCGTTTAAGTACGATCTACAAACCCTAACTCTCCTTAAACCTAAACGATTACTTACTCTCACGACGGAGGATAATCGTGGGAGACAATCCCACGGTAAGCCTAACGGTGTTTTCTGTCTCTTAGTGCGCAGGTCTCAAGCAACAATTCTCAATTGGTACGAGAGTCGGAGCTTCAAACAAGGAACGCTCAACTTTTGTATCAACATTATCAATCCGATTACAAAAACACTAAAAAGATGATTATGTATAATATATACACTACTTAAAGAGCTATAGTTGTAGAAGCAGTCCATTGTCCAACGCTAATAATAGGAGATAGTAAAATATCCAAATTGTAACTTAAAAAATTCCATCAATTCCACCATAATCTAACCCTAGTAAAACATATAGTTCCCTAGTTGCTACGATTTTCAACGGGTATGAATACAAATGACATGAGTGTAAAGAGTAGTTTGCACCAACATAGTACATGTTAATAATCAATGAGAGAAAAAAATAGCTTTTTGATTAAGCATTTGGATTACATATATCCAAACATAGCAAAATTCCTTCAAGTAGAATACATTTTAGTATATGTTTTACTCCTAACAAGAGACTTGACTCAAGATAACAAACAAAGCTGATTCATATTTTTGGATTCTTATGCAGAAAAACATCATATTTTTGGATTCTTGATGCAATTCGGGAAACCACATGACCAATAGTAATCTACTTATAAAAATTTACATACTCAAGTTGAGAGCCCAATGCCATTTGCTTAATAAATCATGTTCCTTTGGCAACATCTCTCCCTAAAATGCTTGACACTCTGCCACAACAAAAGTGCCAAATCTAAAAGCCGTATCAAGGTATTGCCAATCAACTAAAACCTTAAAGATACTTTCTTAATCACAAGCATATATATAAGTGCCAGAACAAAATCATGTCTCATAACCACAGTAATACTAATTCATTGTAAAAATCACATGTCATGATTATCAAGAAATTACCACCCGTTAACAATTTAACTACTCTCAAATAACAATTATAAAACAAATGAATTAAAATTTGAAAAATCAAATTAAACAAAACAATGTAAGCATAAAGATAGTCAAACATTATAAGATTTTCATTTACAAAATCTCAACTAATTAAACACCTGAATCTCCTTTTCTTTCATTTAGGCATTCTATCTTATGCGAGCAATATCATAGAAGAAGATTTACATTGATCAAGAATTTACCTATATTATTGTGGATTTATTGGAAAATTATTGAAAACTTGAAGATGAATCACCTTGAGGAAGATTTCATAAGACAAATAGTAGGCGACTCAAAGATAAAAATCAAACAACAAATTATAAATGACTGAGAACGAAAAGAATTTGAAGAAGAAAAAGCTATACAAATTGGAGTAGAAGCTATGCAAAAGGCGTCGCAAAAATTATCCAATTAGAAAACGTTGGGTTTTTCAATGAGAAGCACAGTCTGTTTAATCTTCTTCAAGAAGTTTTAGTTATTAATAGCATCTTTTAATTTTACAAAATAGGCTTTATGTGCATTAAAATTTTAAATAAAATTAATTTATTTATGACATCATCAAATAATAATATTTAATTGAATAGACCAATAGAAGATTTCCACGTAGTCAAAAATGACATCATCAGAAACCTTCTTTTAATAGTATTAAGAGAGCTAGGTGTCATAACAAGGCATAACTTCGTGAGTCATGGCACATTGTGCATCAGCATCGTTTCACAACTAACTTAACAAGCCTCATCTCATATGGCACTCAACCTCTTCATTTGGGACCCACCATTACCACTTTATTTTTTAATTTTTTTAAATAAACTAAATTTATTTCATTAATAATTAAAATACATTAAATTTTTTTATAAAAAATATAAATAACATTTTTATAAAAAAAAATATTAAAACATGAGCACTTTTATAAACCTTGACCAAATACCCATTTGCCAGCCAAGTCAATGCAACATTTGCAGCCAAAAAAAAAAAAAAAAAAAAAAAAAAAAACTTTGCACTTACATTCTGTTGCACACACACATCAACACAGCATTAATACCACACCACCCATTTCTTCTTCTTCACTATAACTCACACACACACAACAGCAGCACACACACACAAACACTGCTGCACAGCACACACTTACACACACTTGAAAATCAAAAGAGGAAAAAAGAAGAAAAAATAAACCGTGTCCCACTTTTGTCATAGAATGCTAAAATGCGTCCCGATTTCTAGTTCACGGTGAGCACAGCGAAGAAGGTGGTCGGTGTGGCGGCGAGCCACGGCGACCGCCACGTGTAAGCGACGAGCCCACGGCGAGCCCACACCGTCCACTCTAATAGATTAATAGATAATACGGAGTAGATAGATTTTTTTTTTTTGAACAAAGAGTAGATAGATAGATAGATTCATAGATTCTTTTATCCATGTCAATAAATACAAACAGAATACATTTCCTATCATTGGCTTATTCATTTTACTTTAGCCACTTTAGACTGATACCCTTCAACCATTGCATACAATAATCTTGACAAATGTAATTTAACATTTAATCTTTGGATAAATTCAAGAAAGAAAAAAAAAAGAATAATAAATAAATAAATCAATTATAAAGAGAACACAATCTAGGTAGATTACGATCTCCAAATAACTATTGGCCTAGTTACTTTCAAACTATAACAAGTGTCTATTCCCACATTGCTAAAAAATACAAAATTTTACCAGCTAATTAATATACCTTAGTGTACATGGTTCATATAGGTTATCTTGTTAATTTATCATTAATCGCCAAACATTTAAGAACAACGTTATGTGGTTAAGTACCACATACACAAACACTCGCTGAGAAGGCACTAATTGAACACAGGTTAAGCCTTGACTCACGACATGCCGTGTAGCCAAAGCGTGACATACAACTATCTTCCACTAGACATTGATGCATAGACGGACCTTAATGGAGACCGGGGAGGGCCACGACCCTCTCAAAACTTTGAGGTTTTAGTTATATTTGCTTAAAGAAAATACAATTTTGACCCTCCCAAATTAACTAAACCACATTTTCAAGCGGCTGATACCTTTCGATAGGAAGCTTTCATGCGATACGCAACAATATATGTACACCATTTTTTGGATTTGAACATTAAAGAGTGTGTCTTGTTAATTTAGTTGGTAATTAGTTTGCTAAAACTTTTGCCAAATTTTTTTTTTGAGAACTTGCTTTATATTTTGACACTCCCACATTGGACAAAGAGAAGAAATATATCCAGTTTTTGAAGGTTAAATAATTTCTCTTTTAAATGTACATGTTGTTAATACGCCATTATATGTCGTTAAAGTGTATAAAAGCAGCCACTATGATGGTTAGGGGTGTTATCGGGTCGGGTTGAGTCGGGTTTTGAGTTTTTAAGAAGTGACCCGCAACCCGACCCGATAAGAAATCGGGTTATCGGGTTCGGGTTAAGTCGGGTCGGGTTGTCGGGTTAAAAGCACCAATTTGTGGGTTATAACAGTGTGCTTTAACAAGTTTATCTATAGTAGAAATAGGTTTATAAATCTAAAAGTTTTATGAGTTTCTATGTGGCATAATTATAAAACTTTGTAAAGGTTTATCATAGTGGATGTTATAAGTCCTCAACTTTCTGTGTTAGTAAAATATCACTCCCATCAAAATTTTTGGTGATGCATCATATATACCCTTAAACTACTACAGAAAATTTTATTTTGATAACCTTTGAGAACGGTTATACCATAAAGTGTTCCAAAACGAACCTAGTTAACCCGCAACTGCTGGAAAACGTTCCAAAATACAACGAATCGGAACGTTTTTTAAAAAAGTGTTCCAAAAAATCTGTTTGGAACGGTTCTTATCAAAAGGGTTTCAAATAATTGTTCCCTTTTGAAACGCTTTCTTAAAAATCATTCCAAAAAGTTGTACTTTAATAGATTCAAATGAAAGCACAATTTATTTACCAAGGGCGCCAAAATATTTTGATTATTGGGAACGGTTTTGTCGAAAAGTGTTTCAGAAAGTGAAAATATTTCGATTATTGGGAACTATTGCACTAAAACCGCTCCAAAACCTTGCTCTTGCCCGCATTGAATCCGATCCCATCTACCACACTTCCCATTTACCTTTACCTTTTCCCTTCTTCCCAAAAACCCTTATTAGGTGGAAACCATAGTAGCCCACCGAACTTTAATTCTCAATCCCTTCTTTGATCCTCCAAAACCCAATAAACCTTTCACATAACGTTATCATTTTAACATCAAACGAGCCAAGAACACAGGTGCTTCTTTCATGATTTTAACTTAATAATTTGAGGTAATTTTTGCACACTTATTACATATAATATGAGTTATGTGGTTTTAATGATTATTTGTGGATAGTGATATGGCAACAAAAGTATAACAAGAAGATTAAGTATTTTTAGTGATTATTGTGGATAGTGATACGGCAACACAAATATAACTAGAAGATTAATTGTTTTTAGTGATTATTTGTGAATTGTGTGTTTTTCGTGATTATCGTTAAGGTAATTTTTACATCAGCAAAAGTATAACAAGTAAACTATGTTCAAGAGAGTAATCTTTGTTTTTTCATTGTTAATAGTATACATATATACAATGTCTCAAAGACAAAAGCGAGGCTTATCAAAGTGCAAGAAAATTTATCCGGCCACGTTCTATACTGTTACTGTAACACCCCAACCCAGCAAGGGTAGAAGTGTCACATTCTGGTGTCATATCAGAACATACAAATAAAATTTTACAAGCGGAAGCATTTTAAAATGAATGACCAAGTCATATAACGGATGACTTACAAAGAAAATACAAAATCCAATATGTCCAAAACGAAATAAAATATAAAAACAATAACTCTTCAAATTAAATCCAAAATGATAAGGTAGCTAGGGTCGGTCTACTCGAATAATCCAACTCTCAGCCCACCAAACCCATCTTCAAACCTAAAAACCTGCCGCAGGAAAGAATCTGCTGAGCTTAAAAAGCTCAGTGAACAGATATAACAAAGCGAAAGCTAAACGAAAATAGAGATACAAATGAAATAAGGAAACTGGTAACAAGGTCGCAACGAAATGAGAACAATGAGTCAATGAGGATCCTGCAGAAAAACAATTATACAGATATCCAGCAAGAATAGCAATCAAGAAGAACACAGCAAGCAACGCATCCAGAACATATATATAATCACATATAAGCAAACAGACATACAAGCACCGAAACCAAGTCAAACATAACAGACGTCGCATCCACTCAACATAAGAATAGCATGCAATCAGATCAGGAAATCAGAATATGAACAAGCCCAACGGAAAACTAAAAGCAAGCGGAAGCAATTAATTAAGAAGCGAGCACGGCGATCACACAAGACAAATAACCCACAGATTAATAACACAACAATATCATAACAGATATAAACATGGCAGGTCGTCAATTAGCAATAAGACACCAATGGATCATCATAGCCCATGAACATAATTTAAACGGAGGTATCCATAATAAACAGATAATCAACTGATTACACTCAAACATGATCACCAGACCAATCAAGGTTCACATAACGGTAAGATAACATATATTCAGATGACAACAGTTGAATATATTAGCATATAATCATATCGTAGCGGGATAAGCGGTAATCACATAGGACATATAACAACATAATCAAATCCAATAATCATATAATAACCCGATGCACGTGAATGAATCGATAGTTCTGAAGCAGCGGAAAAGTATAACAGATCAATGCAATGGAATATATATCTCATAGTAGAGTGAGTCACATAAAGTCTGGGTAAAGATAATCAATCTGAGAATATGATGCGTTGGGGAAAAACAAAAGGTACAATATGGGTATATCAATAGTGTAAGGTTTGTCAGAAATCCATCCCGAGCCAACAATACAATACAATCAATAGTGGCATTAGCAGCCCAATATCCTATAGTAGCCATTGTATTCGGAGGGGTGACCTCGGAATACCAATACAATATGAGGAGACCTCGGTAACCAATGGAGTAGCTAGCTCCCAGAATGTGAGGGGGTGTATTGCACACACGCACCACATCACCAATTCAATATATCAATATCAATCAATACAATACAAATCTAGGATGCATCCATACGCCCCCTGCAATACAATAGTGGCCAATACAATATATCTGAAGCGCGCAATAATCAATACAATAATGGGGACGGTGTGTAACATCACTCGTACACACTAGAGTCATGCCATTGGTGCATCAATGACACGGACATGGAACCCCCATGCCTAGTTAATGGCTCGGGTATCAATCTGAAGGGTCAAACAAAGGTTCAAAGTGTAGCAATATGTAAGTCTTCACAATTAAAGGTTCAATATCAATGGTTCACAATTCAGAGGTTCATAGCAATAGTTCAATATCAAAGATTCAGTAGCAATAGTTCAATATCAAAGTTCAGTAGCAATAGTTCAATATCAAAGGTTCAATAGCATAGATTCAATAGCAACAGTTCAGTAGGAAAGGCTCAGTAGCAATGGGTTCAATAACGGAAGTTCAGTAACAGTGGTACAATAACAGAGGGGTCAATAGCAAAGCAAAGATTCAATAGCAATGATCAATATCAAAAGATCAATAGCAAAGGGATCGATATCAAAGGTTCAATATCAGAGGATCAATAACAAAAGGGATCATAGCAAATGAAATATCATAAGCGAAATAAAGTCGAAGGATCAGAGAGTCATGAGAAATCCCTACTGAAAAGGGATAGAATATATGTACCTTATTCGAAGCAAGCAAAATAGGAAAGTAAAGTCGCAAGACGAATCAATCCCGCCGTCCGAAACCTATAAATTAGATAACGCTTATTAAGAACAGATTACTCGTTTTAGACGGCATTCCATTTTTAGTAGATTTCCACTTTAGTAATCTTTCATTTTAAGTAGTTTCTATTTTAGGTAACTTCCTATTTTAAGTAGGTTTCCATATTTAGTAAGTTTAGCATTCGAATGCATTTTAAAGACACAATAGGTTAAATGAGTATTTAGATACTTTAAAGATCAATTATATTAAATTATACAAGTTATTCTTTTCTTGTGATGTTTCTTTATTCTCATGCATGCATTTGATGGAGCCAACCCCTGACACTAATTCAATATAAAACATCAACATGTTGAATTATTAAAGGTCCAAAAGATTTATATTATAAGACATAACCCATGTGTATGGCGGACATATCGACCAGATTCTATGTACACTTTATCAATATATATAATGTTTGATTTATGATTTCATGTAGACAACCTAATAGGTTATACTTAGCTTGTTTTAACCATTTAAATTAACATGTTTATTGGCTTCCAAAGTGTGTGTGTGTGATGCTCTATATTCACGACCAGAACCTGAAGCAGGAACAAGATACAAAGGGTGTATTGTACTGATAACGCTACACGCGTCGTTCGGGGTCAAAGGAACTTCCTTTTCGTCGAGCAAGTTTTTCAACACCCTAGGCAGTGAACCTAATCGTTGTAGTGTAGTATTAGGGTAAGCCACGGGTATTGATATCGTTCTCTAGGGGAATAGTGTCGTTAGGCTAAAGTATATGTCGATTTAAGTCTAAAGATGAGGGATGATTATTTTTGTATTTTTATATTTTATGAATCTCGGTTTTGGAGGAGAGGGTGGAATTAGTTGCTAGTCAACTATCCCAAAAGGTACTAACTAAATTAGGGGTCTACCAGTAACGTGAAGCGTATCTACTTATGATGTATTACTCCTTGCTAGCTATCCAATTCTACCTACTGAATTGTCACGTCCTGTTGATGGTTGAATTGTCACGTCCTTATTCCTAGTTGCGTTGTGTGTCTAAAGTTGTAGGGTATGCGTTTCTCCCAACTCTTTGAACTTACAAAGGGTCTCGTCTACAAAACCCACTAGGGATGATAAACTCTTACTCTAAGGCACTCTTTGGATGGTTTAGCCTACAACTACTCAAGTAATCATATTCTAAGGTTCACAAAGATGAATCAAGCATTAAGTACACAACGAATGACCTATCGCATTACTAGATCATTAACAATTAAGATAAGAGACAACCAATCAAACAAGAGACAGTAGGATGCAAGAATTATAAACTAAACCAATTAGACTCATTGAAATTGTCACACCCTAATGATGAAGATAGACACAAGCATCACTAAGAAATCAATAAGATCTAATTAATTATATACAAGTTTCATACAATCATAAGCAAACACTAGGTGAATTAGCCAAGCATAATTAATGAAGAGCAAGCAACAATTGTGATAATTGAAGACATACCATAGGATTGGATTAACAAACAAATTATTACACGATGTTTATGGAGTGTTTGAAACCCTTTAAGTTGCTGGAAAAACACCTACCTAAACCATGGAATCGGACTTAGGGTTTAGGGCTTACAAAAAGTGAAGTTATAAGGTTATATTTATAGGCTGATTTTTGTCGGCAAAGAGTGACGGCGTCACACTTATAGAGTGACGGCGTCATGACCATTTCGAGCAAATTGTAGATTTTCTCGTTCGGTCGCGTGGGCTTTTGAACCACCTTAATCCGTTAGGTATGCAAAAGTTATGGCCAAAACAATATCAACTACTTGGCATCTTTGTGATAGTCTTGATCACCTTGTGACGGCGTCACCGTGGTTGTGGCGCCGCGCTTTCGGCGCCGTCAAGTGTAAAAAGCAATTTGGCTCTTGGCCGTCACAAAAATCCTCGGCGTGCAAATTAACACCGACGCGTGCGTATACATTTTCAGCAGACTTTGAGTGTCTCGATTCTGACTTTGGCCATTTTCTTCATATATTTGCGCCTTTTCGTCCAAATAAGTGCCATTCCAGCATTTTGCCTTCAAGAGACCTAAAAAAGTGAAAAGGAGCGATGTTAAGCAATAGCGGATACAAAAGTGATCAAATAAGAATTAAGCGACCCTCAAAATGGTACCTTTTAAAACCTTATCAAATATCCCTACACTTGTTATTTGCTTGTCCTCAAGCAAATGTGCTTTTAGCCAATTAATTTATAAGTTAGGGTCATGAAGCATTAATTCAAAACGGTCCACAACACATATAAGCCCCATAAAAGTCATAACAAGCACGGAAATTACATACTAGCACCTCACATGGGGTGTTTGGATACTCACATCTCTCCGGGTGTATATATGAAATATAACAAATAGGAAATGGAAGATAAACACTCATTAACCGGTCCTAGTACATAGATTACCATAGGCTTGAGAATAGATCAAACCTCCATCGCTTTGGCGTAAGCACCTAGGAAAGACTATCAAAGAGGTCTTTTAAAGGGTTGTAATGTTAGGCTTACGGTAGGGAAACAAAGGGTTTGGTGGGATAGGCTATTTAGTGGTGGCAAGTCAAAAATCTCAATGTTACATGCATACGAAGAATGGCGTTGCTAAGCCAAGACTCGACACTCTAAACTCTAGATAACTGAAATAAACAAACATAAATTTAAAGATAGATGTAGGATGGTAGCCCGTATGTTTTTTTTTCACTCTATATATTTTTTTTCTTTTTATCTTTTTCTATTTTTTTTGATATTTTTTATATATATATATTTTTTTTCTCATACACTTTTACTCTACCATCCTCTACGATAAAATCAAAATAATAGGGATTTATAGGCATATCCCTACACTTGAGTTTTTATTACTCTAACACTAATTTGACCTGAATTGAAAAGATCAAAACACTTGGGGTACATTATTACATAAACAAAGGGAATTTGAATTTAACGTTCCCTTCCCGTCATTTCATAAAGTTTAACTTTTCCCATGAATCCCAATCGTCCCAGCTATATAAAGGATATGACTCGACTTAGCAACTTATGCAAGAAACTAGATAATTGAACTAAGGGTTTAGGGTGATAACAAACATTTGCACTAAAAGTGAATGCATAAGGGGTAGGCTAAGGCGATTTGGGTGTATATTTGGGGGTGGGGTGTAAACAATGCTCTTCAATGATATTCCGGAAAAAGAAACATCACGGAAGCGAAAAGGATAGGCTCTGAGGGGTTAACTAGGGGTATCGTGTACTAAAGATGAGTACAACGCAAAAGGTGTGGGGGAATTACTCAACCGATGTGGAAGAAGTAATTATATTACGGGTATTAAACAAGGGTTATCCTAATGCCTCTTATCATTTAGTTATTCCTAACTACACAAGTGTAATCTTACTAGCGATCTCGGGATGCATCACAAAACAAGTTCTAGAATCTAATATACTACCGGTTCACACTCCAAGCATTAAAGATGAATGCTTTTAATTCCTACTAATCTAAGGGCGATCCTCACATTTTGGGTGGAATTTAGGTAGTAAAGGGTTTTTGTGCTAGTCATGCAACTTCCTATCCGTGAGACGCTTTTGTTAAGACTAATGGCCCACTCCTATATGTCATGAAAAATTTTAAATTTGGTGCCAAAATTACCCTAACCGACATTTTCTCATGGTTTATTACACAAATAAAATTGGACAAAGCAAATAATCAAGGATAAGTATAGTTTCAAAGTTCCCGTTTTATTTTCCCCCCCTACACTTAAACTGAACATTGTCCCCAATGTTCCCCGAAAGTATCAAAGTTATGATAAAATAAGGTAATCAAAAACGAAAGAAACTAATACTCCCCTGATTAGCTCGGTAGGATCCGTGTGTGAAGTAGTGGTTAAATCCTTTCCAAGAAGAATTGTGTGCGTGAAAAGCTCCTTCCAATCTTTTGTATCTTCTTCTTGATAAATAAAACCTGCACACTTTTAAGAAAACAAACAACTAGCGCATCAAACCGAACAAAGAAAAATCACAACAAGATGTAATTCCGGACTTAAATAAGATATAATGCTTGTGGAATGGATGTTTGCAGATTTTCTAGAAAATTAAGACCTAGAAAATTCCAAAAATAATAATTTATAAGTAGCACAGAAAAGCGAGAAAAAATGTCAGTTGTTTTGCTCCTTCACGGCCGTCGAGGTTATCTGGCAATGATGCGATTTTCTGGAAAAATTACTGAAAATTTTATCTTTAAAATCTGGAAAAATCTCCTGCAATAACATCCATTATGACTCGATACAAGCATTTGACTCGAACAAACACACATATATATCTTTTAATTAATTGAAATTCTCATGTTTACGTTTCTTTTGAAAACGTGTGTAATCCTCCCTACACTTATCCCTTTTGTAAAATACCTTTATATGTAATTAAGAAGAGGTTAAAGACAAAATAAAATTTTTTTACAAATTTAAACATAAGAATAAACAATCAATAAAAGATATACGACACACAAATGAAAATGAAAAAAAAAATACACATGGGTTGCCTCCAAGCTTGTTTTTGTTGAGTCACGAGCGACTCTACCCTTATTTAACGGATAAAGGGAGGTTTTCCCTACTTAAGTTTAAGTGCGGGTGATAGTAGCGATACACACCCTTAGGGTGGCGATTTTCCACGTGAGGTGAAGGGGGTGTGTGAATGGCTTCCTTCATCCTAAAACTACCCGGACTAAATTGGTTGATGGGTGTGTCGGTTCCTCGTTTATTTAAGGATGGAAGTAAAGATTGAGGTTCCGGTTCATCAACACTATGAAATTCCCTAGAACTAAGAGTAAGACTGAGACTACAAGTGTTCAAACCTATATTCTCGATTGCGTTTGGTTCAAATGTTCTACCTCCATTGGGATTCCTAAAGTCTCTTCTACTACTTTCGGGTAAGTCACGTGCGGTGTGTATGCCTTAAATGATGGTGGGACTTGTGGGATACCTTGTGGGTCTAGACTTTTCACCTTCTCCTCAATCACATCTTCATCATCTATATGCTCATCATGTGCTATTTCCTTAGGTTGTGATGAAACCAAACTTAGTAATTGATCCAACTTATGGTTTAATGCTTGGTTGCTTACCATAATATTTTCACAAATTTGGTCAGTTCTCCTAAGGGTCTCACTAAAAATAGTTTCTAAACATGGAGGTTGTTCACGAAAATCTATCCTAGGTGAAGGCTCATACGAAGCATAGGTTTCACTAGATGAGGTGTTTTGTGGGCTTGATTGAATGGTGAAACCCTCAAAAGGTTTATGAACTTGGTTACTTTCTTTCCACCATCTTGAATGATCCGCTTTAGGAATATCATAATTTTTTATGAAAAAACCTAATCGCGGATATAGTGGATTCGCGTTCTCCATAATGGTGAACGGAAGAGTCAATGGAAAAGTTTTACGAACAAAGGCACAAAGAAGGGGATAGACTACAAGGAAGCTAATAAAAGAAAAAATCTCACTTGATAGGAATCTTGTGAGTAGACCTAAGCGAGATATAAATCAAGCCTAAACAATAACTATTCCACGGCGTGGTAAAACTTGATAATGCTACACGCGTCGTTGGTCAAAGGAACTTCCTTTTAAATCGAGCAAGTTTTTCAACACCCTAAGAAGTGAACCTAATCGTTGTAGTGTAGTATTAGGGTAAGCCACGGGTATTGATATCGTTCTCTAGGGAATAGTGTCGTTAGGCTGAAGTATATGTCGATTTAAGTCTAAAGATGAGGGATGATTATTTTTTGTATTTTTATATTTTATGAATCTCGGTTTTGGAGGGAGGGTGGAATTAGTTGCTAGTCAACTATCCCAAAAGATACTAACTAAATTAGGGTCTACCATGCGTGAAGTATCTACTTATGATGTATTACTCCTTGCTAGCTATCCAATTCTACCTCTCTGAATTGTCACGTCTGTTGATGGTTGAATTGTCACGTCCTTATTCCTAGTTGCGTTGTGTGTCTAAGGTTGTAGGGTATGCGTTTCTCCCTAACTCTTTGAACTTACCAAGGGTCTCGTCTACAAAACCCACTAGGGATGATAAACTCTTACTCTAAGGCACTCTTTGGATGGTTTAGCCTACAACTACTCAAGTAATCATATTCTAAGGTTCACAAAGATGAATCAAGCATTAAGTACACAACGAATGACCTATCGCATTACTAGATCATTAACAATTAAGATAAGAGACAACCAATCAAACAAGAGACAGTAGGATGCAAGAATTATAAACTAAACCAATTAGACTCATTGAAATTGTCACACCCTAATGATGAAGATAGACACAAGCATCACTAAGAAATCAATAAGATCTAATTAATTATATACAAGTTTCATACAATCATAAGCAAACACTAGGTGAATGATCCAAGCATAATTAATGAAGAGCAAGCAACAATTGTGATAATTGAAGACATACCATAGGATTGGATTAACAAACAAATCATTACACGATGTTTATGGAGTTTTTGAAACCCTTTAAGTTCTTTGGAAAAACACCTACCTAAACCACGGGACTTAGGGTTTAGGGGCTTACAAAAGTGAAGTTATAATGTTATATTTATAGGTAGATTTTACTGTCGGCAAAGAGTGGCGTCACACTTATAGAGTGGCGTCACGACCATTTCAACAAATTGTAGATTTTCGCTTCGGCGTGGGCTTTTGAACCACCTTAATCCGAGTTCGTATGCAAAAGTTATGGCCAAAACAATATCTACTACTTGGCAGCATCTTTGTGATAGTCTTGATCACCTTGTGGCGGCGTCACCTTGTGGTTGTGGCCGTCGCTTTTGGCGCCGTCAAGTGTAAAAGCAATTTGGCTCTTGAGTCACAAAAATCCTCCGACGGCGTCGCGATTAACACGGCGCCGTATATACGTTTCAGTGACTTTGAGTGTCTCGATTCGACTTTGGCCATTTTCTTCATATATTCGCCTTTTAGGTCCAAATAAGTGCCATTCTAGCATTTTGCCTTCAAGAGACCTAAAAAGTGAAAAGGAACGATATTAAGCAATAACGGATACAAAAGTGATCAAATAAGGACTTAAACGACCCCTCAAAATGGTACCTTTTAAAACCTTATCATGTACGAAATGTATATAAGATTTCTTCATGATTTTACGTAGCCTATATATTAGGTTTTCTTATGGCCTTGTGTTAATATTGTCGAGACATGTTTTAAGGGTTCACAACAAGATTCCTATACGACATGAGGTGCAAGATATACAACCAGATTCCTATACGACAAGTCCCATATTCATGATTTTATGTTGCTTATATTTGCTAGCCTAAATCTTTATATAACACATTGAATGAACAAAATCTTATGCGCCTGATATAAAAATGTCACGACCCGAGTTTATGGCGAAAACAAGGCGAGACAAGGTGCAATGGTTACCTTTGAGCGTGATCAGAAGGGAGAAACAAGGAATAGCAAGCAAATCTTAAGCACCTTACGCAGCCTAGTGCATACGACCCGCAGAAACAAAGATAAACCCACAACTAAACTAAGTCGGTACATGCATTGGTACGGTGTATTTCAGCCTTGAAAAAGGACCCGAATTCTTCTTCTTGGACT
Source organism: Chrysanthemum makinoi (assembly GCA_910596185.1). Lineage (NCBI taxonomy): Eukaryota > Viridiplantae > Streptophyta > Magnoliopsida > Asterales > Asteraceae > Chrysanthemum > Chrysanthemum makinoi. Next base: position 196,698,810 of record OU343216.1, on the reverse strand, counting down.
TATTTTGTGGCGGCGGGGAAGGGAATCGAGAAAATGTTTTTGCCGTGTGTTTTCTTGGGAGAGATAGAGGGTTTCAATGTATTTTATTTGAATGAGATTTGATCGGATTATATTGTGATAAGTATGAGTTAATTTTAGCAAAAATATGGGAGCATTAGGCGTTAGTTTGGCCGAACATCAAGGATTTACAAGACCAAATCAAAGCTTTAATTTACCTTCCTAAATTACTTGTACATTATATTTATTAAATTCTTATGTAGTTCATGAAACCTTTTAATGTATGATAACCTTTTAAATTTATAATTATAAGTTTTATTTCCATGCCTTGCATAATTAGTTATAGGTTAAACATTTAACGTATTTAACGAACTCGTTATGTTTTACGGTTTTTTTCACAATGAGGGTATTATGGTCTTTTAACACCTTCACGATTTCAGGGTTTTACAACTCTTCCCCTCTAAAAGAAAATTTTCGTCCTCGAAAATTGAAGTCATGAGGTACAGAGGCGTCACGAGTTCAAGGCGAGGCGTAGCAATCCATAGTTTCACACAAATTATGCGGTTTCGGTTCCAAAGTGTACAAAACTTATCGTACAGGATATCGACGAAAATCTCACAAAAGGTACGAATTTCAAGCGAACATGAAGTGTCAAATAGCGAATATAAGCCTTATTCCATTCCGTTACCAACCCGGGCATTTCCCAAGATGTCATAGGATTTCAATAAGTTGATTATATGATCTCGGTATTATCACGTTGATCTGGCGTCATAATACTTGCATCACATAACAAGTTCTTATTGTCATCATATTCTGTCCCGGGTCATGGCAAACCACATAACGAATATCACAACAAATAACCTACAGGTAGCAAGCAACATACCAAAGCATACCAGATACACATACATGCAGCATATAACACATCAAACCAACTTACCATACCATAAAAGAGAGAAGGCCGCCAACGTGCTCAAAATGGTTCCTCGTGACTCATTACTGACGATCCAAAGAAAAGCTGAGATATTACCAAAATGCTAAATGATAAAACTTCACGATTCAAACCGAGTTCTGAACAAATCAAAGAAAAGCAATCTGATCAAATCACAACAAAATATCAAACGCCTCAAAAGCGCATGACAAACGAATCTGAGTAACACAATTGGCGCCCAGATCACATGAAGTAGATGAACCTTTTCAGCCACCGGTTGAATCTTGTCTTCGTCTTTTGCGTCTTCGGTTGATCCGTCCACCTTCCTCCAGCAGCATCCGGATGTCTCTAGCAGCACGGTAGTCGGGTGTGGCTTCTGCTTCACGAACCTCTCCAGCACAGGGACTGTTGCAGCAACGCAGGGTCGACACCATCATCTTCGGCTCCACGGTTAGTCTACATTTGACGATCGACAAACAAATGTGCGAAAACAAAATAAACAAACTCAAAGGCGAAGAGAAGAAGGCCAAATCAGTGAAGACAAAAGAATATCGAAGTCAAATCTGAACGACAATCAAAAGGAAGCGAAAGATATCGGAACAAACGGAAGCCTAATGTCTACCCAGTCCTCACAGGTCAATCCTAAGGTCAACAAGACAAAACCTTTGCTCTGATACCATAATTGTAACACCCCAACCCAGCAAGGGTAGAAGTGTCACATTCTGGTGTCATATCAGAACATACAAATAAAATTTTACAAGCGGAAGCATTTTAAAATGAATGACCAAGTCATATAACGGATGACTTACAAAGAAAATACAAAATCCAATATGTCCAAAACGAAATAAAATATAAAAACAATAACTCTTCAAATTAAATCCAAAATGATAAGGTAGCTAGGGCCGGTCTACTAGAATAATCCAACTCTCAGCCCACCAAGCCCATCTTCAAACCTAAAAACCTGCCGCAGGAAAAGAAATGCGGCTGAGCTTAAAAAGCCAGTGAACAGATGTAACAAAGCGAAAGCCAAACGAAAATAGAGATACAAATGAAATAAGGAAACTGATAACAAGGTAAGCGAAATGAGAACAATGAGTCAATGAGGATCCTGCTGAGAAAAACAATTATCTGAGATATCCAGCAAGAATAGCAATCAAGAAGAACCACGCCAAACAGCATCAGAACATATATATAATCACATATAAGCAAACAGACATACAAGCACCGAAACCAAGTCAAACATAACAGACGTCGCATCCACTCAACATAAGAATAGCATGCAATCAGATCAGGAAATTAGAATATGAACAAGCCCAACGGAAAACTAAAAGCAAACGGAAGCAATTAATTAAGAAGCGAGCACGGCGATCACACAAGACAAATAACCCACAGATTAATAACACAACAATATCATAACAGATATAAACATGGCAGGTCGTCAATTAGCAATAAGATACCAATGGATCATCATAGCCCATGAACAAAATTTAAACGGATGTATCCATAATAAACAGATAATCAACTGATTACACTCAAACATGATCACCAGACCAATCAAGGTTCACATAACGGTAAGATAACATATATTCAGATGACAACAGTTGAATCATATAGTCGCATATTAATCATATCGTAGCAGGATAAACAGTAATCACATAGGACATATAACAACATAATCAAATTCAATAATCATATAATAACCCGGTACGTGAATGAATCGATAGTCTGAAGCAACGGAAAAAGAGAGTATGACAGATCAATGCAATGGAATATATATCTCAGTAGTAGAGTGAGTCACATAAGGGTACTGGGTAAAAGATAATCAATACAGAATATGATGCGTTGGGGAAAAACAAAAGGTACAATATGGGTATATCAATAGTGTAAGGCTTGTCAAAAATCCATCCCGAGCCAACAATACAATACAATACAATCAATAGTGGCATTGGCAGCCCAATATCCAATAGTAGCCATTGTATTGAGGAGGGTGACCTCGGAATACCAATACAATAGGAGGAGACCTCGTAACCAATGGAGTAGCTAGCTCCCAGACTGTGAGGGGTGTATTGCACACACGCACCACATCACCAATACAATATCAATATCAATCCAATACAATACAAATCTAGGATGCATCCATACGCCCCCTGCAATACAATAGTTGCCAATACAATATATAAAATGGCGCAATAATCAATACAATAATGGGGACGGTGTGTAACATCACTCGTACACACTAGAGTCATGCCATTGGTGCATCAATGACACGGACATGGAACCCCCATGCCTAGTTAATGGCTCGGGTATCAATCTGAAGGGTCAAACAAAGGTTCAAAGTGTAGCAATATGTAAGTCTTCACAATTAAAGGTTCAATATCAATGGTTCACAATTCAGAGGTTCATAGCAATAGTTCAATATCAAAGATTCAGTAGCAACAGTTCAATATCAAAGTTAATAGCAATAGTTCAATATCAAAGGTTCAATAGCATAGATTCAATAGCAGTTCATGTAGGAAAGGCTCAGTAGCAATGGGTTCAATAACGGAAGTTCAGTAACAGTGGTACAATAACAGAGGGGTCAATAGCAAAGCAAAGATTCAATAGCAATAGTTCAATAGCAATGATCAATATCAAAAGATCAATAGCAAAGGGATCGATATCAAAGGTTCAATATCAGAGGGTCAATAACAAAAGGGATCATAGCAAATGAAATATCATAAGCGAAATAAAGTCGAAGGATCAGAGAGTCATGAGAAATCCCTACTGAAAAGGGATAGAATATCTGTACCTTATTCGAAGCAAGCAAAATAGGAAAGTAAAGTCGCAAGACGAATCAATCCCGCCGTCCGGAACCTATAAATTAGATAACGCTTATTAAGAACAGATTACTCGTTTTAGACGGTTTTCCATTTTTAGTAGATTTCCACTTTAGTAATCTTTCATTTTAAGTAGTTTCTATTTTAGGTAACTTCCTATTTTAAGCAGGTTTCCATATTTAGTAAGTTTGGCATTCGGATGCATTTTAAAGACACAATAGGTTAAATGAGTATTTAGATACTTTAAAGATCAATTATATTAAATTATACAAGTTATTCTTTTACTGTGATGTTTCTTTATTCTCATGCATGCATTTGATGGAGCCCAAGACCCCATGACACTAATTCAATATAAAACATCAACATGTTGAATTATTAAAGGTCCAAAACAGATTTACATATTATAAGACATAACCCATGTGTATGGCAGGACATATACGACCAGATTCTATGTACACTTTATCAATATATATAATGTTTGATTTATGATTTCATGTAGACAACCTAATAGGTTATACTTAGCTTGTTTTAACCATTTAAATTAACATGTTTATTGGCTTCCAAAGTGTGTGTGTGTGATGCTCTATATTCACGACCAGAACCTGAAGCAGGAACAAGATACAAAGGGTGTATTGTACGATATGTATATAAGATTTCTTCATGATTTTACGTAGCCTATATATTAGGTTTTCTTATGGCCTTGTGTTAATATTGTCGAGACATGTTTTAAGGGTTCACAACAAGATTCCTATACGACATGAGGTGCAAGATATACAACCAGATTCCTATACGACAAGTCCCATATTCATGATTTTATGTTGCTTATATTTGCTAGCCTAAATCTTTATATAACACATTGAATGAACAAAATCTTATGCGCCTGATATAAAAATGTCACGACCAGTTTTATGACGAAAACAAGGACGAGACAAGGCTGCAATGGTTACCTTTGAAGCGTGATCAAGAAGGGAGAAACAAGGAATAACGAAGCAAATCTTAAGCACCTTACGCCGCCCCTAGTGCATACGACCAGCAGAAACAAAGATAAACCCACAACTAAACTAAGTCAGTACATGCATTGGTACGCGTGTATTCAGCCTTGAAAAAGGACCTCGAATTCTTCTTCTTGGACTTATTTTGTGTCGGCAGGAAGGGAATCGAGAAAATGTTTTTGCCGTGTGTTTTCTTGGGAGAGAGATAGGGTTTCAATGTATTTTATTTGAATGAGATTTGATGGGATTATATTGTGATAAGTATGAGTTAATTTTAGCAAAAATATGGGAGCATTAGGCGTTAGTTTGGCCGAACATCAAGGATTTACAAGACCAAATCAAAGCTTTAATTTACCTTCCTAAATTACTTGTACATTATATTTATTAAATTCTTATGTAGTTCATGAAACCTTTTAATGTATGATAACCTTTTAAATTTATAATTATAAGTTTTATTTCCATGCCTTGCATAATTAGTTATAGGTTAAGCATTTAACGTATTTAACGAACTCGTTATGTTTTACGGTTTTTTTCACAATGAGGGTATTATGGTCTTTTAAACGCATTCACGATTTCAGGGTTTTATAGTTACATTTAATGATCTTTGTGTGACTTTTTGCTCTATGTTTTATACTTCATTTTCTTGGGTAAAGGGTTTTCGATACCCGGTGAATAGAATAAATGAATAAAGAGTTAAAACAAAAACACCAAGCGATCTATGACAAAAAAGAAAACTAAGTGACGTGAGAAGGTATGTTTTAATCTTCATATACAATTGTATTATAGTTGCAAGTGTTTTCTCTACTTTTATGTGAAGGAAAAAAGTGCTAAAGTGAGGGAAAATGCACTCAAGAGCACATATAGACCTAAGCTGGACGAACAAGCTATGGTGGGTTAGAGAAAAAGTTAGCGCCACTGATGCAAGATTTAGAAAAGCGGTGCCCAAAGTTAGCTAAGTTGGAGTGTAGGCGTTGAAAGCTCCGCATATTTGCCGTATAACGATTTTACGAGCTGAAAAGAGTTGACAAATCAGCTTTTTGACATACTTAATGCTCTGGTATGGGATATAGCTTAAACTTTTAGGATTTTGGTTTGTCTACTATGTTCTAACAACTATATCACTTGCATGAACAATTAGCAAGAGAACAAGAAATGAAAGTTGATGCTACTTATTACATAGCGGGCAAAGATCCACTCACATGGCGTTTTGGACCTGAGCACTCGGGGCGAACCAGGTGTGTATCAAATGTGGTTGGGAATAAGGATGCATTAGGGATCTCTAAGAGAGCAAGGAAGAAGACGATAACGGTCGAAGTAGCTTACATGAATAGTCTTGTTGTGGCACCATGATGATGTAAGCAGAAAATATAAATCATTTGGCCATTTTATTCAATGGCCAAATAAATACATTAAGGTATACAAATGCATATGTATTGATTAAATGACTTTGTGGGATGTAGTTTTTGGGTTTTGAAGAATGATGTATGTGTTAGTTAGTTAGTTTTTGGAAAAAGTTTGGTTGTAATGGATGAATTTAGGCAATCAACTTTTAGACAAAGTTTAGTTGTAATAATGTAATGGATTAATTTGTTGTTGTGGATTGTTGGTTAAATTTGATGTTTATAAGTTTTGTGCTTTGGTTGAAATGCTTCTGGAATAAAATAAGTTATGGGTCGCTGCAGAAATAGAAGGGCATATTTGGGTAGTTGCGGAAATGTTTCGGTGCAAAAACATTGGTTGCTGATTTTTTGCTGCAAAAATATGCAGAAATGGGTTGAAATAATGGATATGCAAAAATGGGTTGAAATGGTTTTGGTTATCATTGGAACGGTTGTTTGTGGAAATGCTCTAAAAAATGTATGGCTTTTGGAACACTCCTAGAGAAAAGCGTTCCAAAATACTGGATATTTCAATAGCTATGAATTAGCTTTGTGGAACGGTTTATTAGAAAAGCGTTCCAAAAGGTGACACTTTGGGAACGGTTATTAGACCGCTCCAAACAGGTTTTTATCTTTTGGAACAGTCGCATAGGAAACGTTTGTTTACACGTTCCAAAAAGACCTTTTAAACGTTCCAAATCATGATTTTGTGCACTAGCGGAGTAACTTTCAAACCTACAACAATTTTTACCATTACAATTACCATTACTTACCGTCTAAAACCCACAACCAAACACCCGTATTCATGGGATTACTTGAGTTATACTTGTCCAACAATGTGTAAGACGTGACAGCTTTTCTTAGTCAATGGCTCAATGCAATATGGCATGTTCAAGATGTGTATATTCAATCTCGTTATTAGGAAAACGACTCTTGATCAAGGAGTTCATTTCAGCTCTATCTTCTATGACTTTTGGCTATGGATGGTCAACTCTAATCTTCAAAGTTACAGGTTCAAGATTTATAGTTACTGGATCAGTTTCAAGTTTAAAGTTGGCATTAAAGTGTTCTTCATGTTTGAGTAATACTTCATAACTTTATCCACTTCCTAATCCCACGAATCCTTTCAGCTCCCCGTACCTCAAATATCTCAGCAGGACATCCACACGCTGGCCAAACACAGGAGAATGTGACCATTTAGCAACAACCAAATCAGCAATTGGTGTATCTGATATAATTGCCTAAAGTTAACCAACCTTACATACGGTATGATTAAAAACCATAACTCGCTAATATAGGTATATAACTTTAAATGAATAGGCACTCATTTTGATGAACCTTCAGGTGCAACTCTAATCAGGTCGTTTCATGAACCAATCTGATAACAACCAATGAAGTTGTTATTGGGTCAGCACTCAGCAGTTATTAATAGGAACGGTGAACGAGCTTATTTTTATTGCTGCAGTAAAAGTGACACCCGGGGTACTTTATTTTACCGCCAAGTTTTACTTTTTACTCATTATTGGGCAAACTTTTTCGAAACTTGATTGAAGTTTTTTGTCCCACATAGGTTTAGAAAAGGAAAGCTGGCTTCTCTATATATTGTTACGTAGATGGTGAGGATAAGTTGGTATTAGTATCTTGTAATCGTTGGTGACCATTGCTTATGGTAAATACACGTACCAACAGCTTCGGTCTCCATCGCTTATTTAATACGGTTGCAAACCTTTTGATTTGATACAATGATTATTTCATACAACATCTTGTGATCTTAAATTTGATTCAATTAACCATTTTCATACACAGAGGATAATTTTAATATGTTAACTATACTTTTTCGTGTGTTGTCATCATGAAGTACCCAACTCCACGTGTGTTGTCACTATATACTTTTGAGTCAATTTTTATCTTACCTTTGAAAAGAGTCAAACAATGTGTATGAACTTAGATATGCAATCCCACATCGATCAAAAAGTCAATTTTTATCTTACCTTTGGTGTGTATTATTTACCCAATTTAGGATAAGTGTTACGTTGCTTAAGCATGATTGTAGGTATTGATTGCAACACAAAATCAATACCCCCTTCATCATGCTCTGTTATTTGTACAAGTCTTAACATATTTTTTCTTCAAATTAAACCCCATATGTGATGTTTTTGTCGTTTAAAATCAAAACCCCTTGTTATGCTCAGTTTTTTTCGTTTGAAAGATTCACGTTAATTATGTTTTACATGAATATTTTAATCTGTTAATTATACCTTTTTGTAATGGATTTGTTTGCTTATTTAGCACCAACTCATCTCTTATACCGGCTATATATTAACTTAAGTAATTAACATAAGTACAATGTGTACATTTGTTTAGCATAAGTACAATCCTTTTATTAGAAGCAATCGAGATTGAGGTCGATCAATATTCTACATCATTTAAAATACGAAATGTTCACATATTAGCCGGACCTTAGCTCACGGTGACTTAGAAATTAGCATGGTTTTAGTTCAACATCTATCCAACAAAATGGCTTCCTGAAAGAGGCCGGCTCTTGAAAATATTACATGTACTCATGAGTGAGTCTCGTAAATTTATTGGTGCAAAGCAACTAATTGTTTATTTAATCAATCATAAACACAAACCATACGTATACATATTTCATTGACTACTCGAAATCATGTTTACGAACAAATGGAGGAACAAGGTAAGCAAAGCGAATGTACATAAATAAGGACCGTAGGACGATGGTGCCTTACAAAAGCAACATATGACGGAGGCTGCAGCATGACTGAAACGTGTTTTCTGAGAGGTAAACGGTATTTGCATATTTCAGAAATTCCATGTTCTTAGTGAATCGTTTGTGACCCGTATGACTTTTTAATCATCTAGCCTAACTCTACAACTCTCCCATATCAACCCAATTCTGAAAGTTATGGTGACTCATATAACCTGACAGGTAAATTTACCTTGATGGACCTGTTATTGAGTGAGTAGGTATTATGTCTCTAGAACAACTTTTTAATATGGGGTTGATTTCGTGTGGTTGCTATTCATTTGCTGGCATGGAAATATAAATATAAATTCTTCAAGCCATAAAGTGAAAAGTACCAATTTCATACTAGTTCCAACTTTTTGTAACCTTGATGTAAAATCAGAACATGATGAATGTATGAAGTTGAAATTCATAGATAGTAGCGAAAATTGGATAGTACCAATTTCATACAAGTTCAAACTTTTTGTATCCTTGATTTTTTTTTTTTTTTTTTTTTTTTTTTAAGATTGGTTTTGGTTTTTCTATTATTACGTGTAATAACGGATTACAATAAGATGACAGGCAAACGGGCAACAAGCTGTGCCGCAACCCCCTTTTGAATAGCAAAACCAATTCTACTAAAAATGAAATTTTGTGACTTAGGGGTCGCAAAATTACTTGCACAACCCGTTGAACCCTAGTCAAAAACTCCACAGCTGCCGAAGCTAGGAACCCAAATGTATCAAAAGCAAAAGGGGTAAATACGTGTTGATTCTCTAAACAAGCTTTCTCGTGTTTAACAACTTTACTCGATTCCGCTTTCACCGCCGCTTGTCCCGCAACAAACCCATTGTCCCTTAGCCCAACAAGAGGGGACACTCCGGTAAGATCTCCTTGATGTAATTTTTTTAACAACTTTTCCTGACTTAGATGTTTTATGATTCAATCAGAACATATGGTGAATGTATGAAGTTGAAATTCATAGATAGTTAACATTCTTGATCATACCCGATCACATCCCTTGATGATTGCAATGGATCGGTGAACGAAGATTGTAATTAGTGGTGTGACTTTATTCTAATGTCCTCGTAATGAATTTTACTCAATTATATACTTAAATTTACATTTGATACCCAAACAAAATGATAGTATATGGATAAAAGAAGTGACGATGTTGCTGTGCTGAACGGAGGAGCAAACATGGTGTTAATAAAAATGTTGGAACAACGTCGTTTGCTTTTTAATTTCAACTTTTCCATTTTGTTTGTCATAGTAAACTAAAACAGATACTTATTTCGGGTCAATTATAAGAAAATCGAGGAATGCTAACTGATTTGCATATCTTGTCGTAAGTATATTGCGTGGAAGGCGGTGTTTTATTCTTTGGACTAGCTTCACGATTGCTATATTGATCATATCAACAATTCATGTTCATAAAATGGATGATATTACGAATTTATTGAATTTGAATACTTCTTGTTGATCATCTTGTTATTGTTATTTGTGTTTGGCATCAATTTTTTCATGGTCTCAGAAGAACAATGTATAAAAAGGACATAAACAATATGGATTGCCGCAACCAAGATGTTTGGTGTCTAGAACAACTTTTGCTTATTTACTTTTGTGAAAACCATGTATTTAATCATCAATCCCACATTGGTCAAAGAAGTGCTATTTCGCTACTTAATATACCATGATGTCAACTTCTTTAATATGTTGATAGATTAATGTATATGTCCATGCTTTATGCGTTGATATGCTAGTAAATTCAAAAGTCTTTACTAGCATGTTTACGCTCAACATGGATTTCTATAGTTTATAAACTTTTTAAGATTTAAGAAATTACATGATTCTTCTATACATAGTAGTAGTGACATTAGAATATTTGGACTAAAAAAATACAGTTTGATTTTATTTTGGATGTTATAATAATAACAATAGACGTCATAAATCCAATGCTAAAATTTAACTATCAATTGGGTTATATATCAAGGGATTCATCAATTTTACAAAAGGTCATGTGTCAACATTTATGATTTATAGCTATTTGTATATTTCAGAAACGTGTTTTTTGAGAGGTGAATGGTATTTGTATACTTCAGAAATTCCATGTTCTGAGTGAATCGTTTGTGACCCGTATGACTTTTTAATAATCTAGCCTAACTCTACAACTCTCCCATATCAACCCAATTCTGAAACTTATGGTGACTCATATAACCTAACAGGTTAATTTACCTAGATGGACCTGTTATTGATTGAGTGGGTATTATGTCTCTAGAACAACTTTTTAATATGGGGTTGATTTTTTTTTGGTTAAATGGTTGATACCCAGTGAATATATTAAAAGAAAAAGGATTTAGGAACATGAGATGGTGGTAATGAGCCACCCTAAACCTAACGCCTATATGCTTTGAACACGCTCAAAACATAACAACCACTCAGCAAAATAAAGCTAAAGAGACTACTAAAATAAAAAAACACAAGAAAACGCAACCTCTAGCTTTTAAGAACCAATCATCTAGCGTCCATGATAACTCTATCAATCTTCCAAAGCTTCCTCATATGATCCACAAGAGCAGTCTTCTTGAACCGAACTGAAACCAGTTTCAAACGAACCACATCTATAATAACCTTGGCTACATGATCAGGAGGCCTATCTCCCTTCCCATGGAGACGATTATGGGGTTGATATTGTGAAATTTGTTTTATGTTTTCAGTCCCACAAAGAGTATCAGAAATAAATTTTTTGAAACTTGTTTCAAATTTTCAAATATCAAATATGCTCGAATATCACACGGAAGAACTTCTACAAGTTCTTGGACATTTTGTGATAGAACCTTTAGAGTTAATTACATAATTGGTCCTTAAGGTTTACCGGATCTTGCAGAGAATGTCCCTGTGGTTTTTTTTTACGGGTCATGTCCTCGTGGTATGCAAAAGTTATGGGTTTGGTCCTTTGACCAATAATTCTGTCAGTTAACCGTTAACTTGAAGGGTCTTTTTGACTTTCCACATGTTTTGGCAAACCACAAGGTCGATTTATGTAAGATACGGTAAACCTTCAGGACCAATTATGTTATTAACTCAAAAAAAAAACTTAAAAAAAAAACGAAAAACTGTTTAAAAAAAAACTTATAAAAAAAAACCAAAAACTGTTTAAAAAACAAAAAAAAACTTAAAAAAGAACATTTAAAAAAGATATTTATTATACTTAAATTTTGGCTTATTTATAATATGAGGGCTAAAAAAAATTTATTAAACACTTTTTATACGCTTAAAAAAAATTTATACGCATTAAAATAAGTTTTTTTATACGCTTAAATTTTTTAATTAATACATAAAAACCTATTTAATAAAAAACCGAAAGCGTATAAAAAGCGTATAAAAGTTGATAAAAACGTATAAAAACTTATAAAACAGACGAAAACGTATAAAAATGGTTGAAAATATACAAAAATTGTACAAAATACGCATAACTTTTTTTAATGCGTATTTTGTACGATTTTTGTATATTTTCATTCATTTTTATACGTTTTTGTCTGTTTTATTAGTTTTTATACGTTTTTATCAATTTTTATACGCTTCTTATACGTTTTTATACGCTTTCGTTTTTTTATTAAATAGGTTTTTAAGTATTAATTAAAAATTTTAAGTGTATAAAAAAAACTTTTTTTTAATGCGTATAAATTTTTTTAAGCGTATAAAAACTGTTTAATAAATTTTTTTAAGTTTAATAAATATTTTTAAGCCCTCACATTATAAATAAGCCCAAATTTAAGTATAATAAATATTTTTTTTAAATGTTTTTTTTTTAAGTTTTTTCTTTTTATAAGTTTTTTTTAAAACAGTTTTTTGTTTTTTTTAAACGGTTTTTTATTTTTGAGTAATTACATAATTGGTCTTTAAGGTTCACCGGATCTTACATAAATCGTCCTTGTGGTTTGCCAAAACATGTGGAAAGTCAAAAATACCCTTCAAGTTAACGGTCAACTAACAGAATTATTGGTCAAAGACCAAACCCGTAACTTTTGCATACCACGAGGACATGACCCGTAAAAAAAACACAAGGACATTCTCTGCAAGATCTGGTAAACCTTGAGGACCAATTATGTAATTAACTCGAACCTTTATTTAACATACTTATGTAATACTAAATGAAATTTTGAGACACTATCGGCTGAAGGATTATCTTTCTTTGATTCATCAAATTTTCTTAACTTTTTATCTTTAGGATGGATTTTTGTGCACTTGATAAAGTTTGGTATCATTTCTCCATAAGTTGAAAAGAAAAGAAAACAATGTGTAAAAATAACATAGTTAATATTTGATCATGGTAAGAGAAGGTAGTATGCCTCTAGAACAAGTTTTGGTATGAGATTAATTTTGTGAAACTTGTTGTAAGCTGTCAGTCCCATATCGACTATAGAACAGAAATTTTGCTTAGTTATATACAATGGTGTATGTTACTTGGTTAAGTAAGAATAGTAGTACTACGTGGTAAATTATATAAAAATAATCCGTGGACACTTTATATAAGTTCCTAACTCTTTTAGCAATCTTAAATAATTAAAAGTCTATCTTCATTATGCAATTAGTGTGTCAATTTATCCACGATTTCCTATTATGTAGTAATTTGCTTGATAAATATGGGAAAACTTACATTCCAATAACAATTAAGCGGAAGAGAAAAGTTCCGTATAGATCAAATATTTTTTAAAGATCAAATGACTCAATCCCCACCATCCAATCCCCTAGATCTAATGGTATACAATAAAACTAATTTTATAAACTAATAAAATACGGAGGGATAATTTTGTAATTTTATAATTCTCACCTAACATCCCACCCTCCCAAACACTCACTCTCTCAGATACTCATTTTACACACACATGCTCTCACCTAATCTTCCAAATATCTTCTATATCATGGATCTCGTTTATTTTACTAAGGATGAAGTCATCACCGACTGGTAGTAGATGTATGTATTTCACTTTATATATATTCAAATCACTGTTAAGTTTTAATAACAAATGATGACGTCATCACTGATTGTTAGTAGTGTTTTTGAGAATATGTATTTGATTATTAGATCACTGTAGTATTTCACTATTGATGATGTCATCATTGATTTTTACTAGTATTTTCGATTATTAGATATTTATATATATGCTTCATGATCTAATCACTGATGTTATTATATCTTAATTATTGATTAATCAATCATTATTATTTTCTGTTTACTTAATTGTGATGATTAGTTGGTATGTAGATATTTGGTGCGGGCTTTAGATGTATATCACTTAATTTCTTACTATCTGATCATGACGTTAAGTCCGTTTTTTTTATTTCACTAGATGTGTTTTGTTAGACAGTTAATTGTGTATGATTATGTTTTAGGACTCTACACATATATTTTTAGTAGAAAGACTAATTACTGAACATATATAACAAACGGATACTACTAAACAAAAACTTTAGATCTGGGGCATTGGTTCTAGAATTTAGATCCCTTTCGTCTTTTTTGGTATTTACTACTGATGGCCTGGTCCAATTCATAGTCGCGAAGGGATGGGTTACAGTAAAATAGAGTAACTAACTAAGGGATGGGTTACAGTAAACTGAATAACATGTGATAATGTTTTGATCTAGTAAGTAAATCATACGTGATTTTGTTTTTGTTGTGTTTTTTTATGGAAAAATGTAAACCACGTGTAACTTACTCTTTGTTGTAGAACCATTTATAGCAAATTGGAAAACAAGCGGCGGAGGAAAGTGATACAACGATAAAAACAGTGGTAGGCTATAGCGTATGTTACTTGAAAGTATGAACTAGTAATTTGTTGTGAGATTATTATATCAGAATCACATGTGATTCTTATGTGAATCACATGTGATCCTGGTATGAATCACATGTGATTCTTATGTGAATAACATGTGATCCTGGTATGAATCACATGTGATTCTTATGTGAATCACGTGTGTAAAATCTAATTCTCTATTTCTTGTGTTATGAAAAGGTACTGCATACTGTAGAAGATGGGTCGATGGTATGTTCGATATGGTTAATCGAAACAAATGAAAGAGAAAAAAACAATTCAAGTTAAATCGAAACAAATGAAGGTTTGTTACTTGAAAGTATGAACTAGTAATTTGTTGTGAGATTCTTATATCATAATCACATGTGATTCTTATGTGAATCACATGTGATCATTATGTGAATCACATGTGATCCTGGTATGAATCACATGTAATCCTCGTATGAATCACATGTGATTCTTATGTGAATCACATGTGTTCCTTGTACAAGATCGCATGTGTAAAATCTAATTCTCTATTTCTTGTGTTGTGAAAAGGTACTGCATACTGTAGAAGATGGGTCGATGGTATGTTCGATATGGTTAAATCGAAACAAATGAAAGAAAAAAAAAACACTTCAAGTTAAATCGAAACAAATGAAGGTTTGTGG
This sequence comes from Chrysanthemum makinoi, assembly GCA_910596185.1. NCBI lineage: Eukaryota > Viridiplantae > Streptophyta > Magnoliopsida > Asterales > Asteraceae > Chrysanthemum > Chrysanthemum makinoi. Next base: position 196,683,489 of record OU343216.1, on the reverse strand, counting down.
GCATTGTTGATAGAAGATTAACTTGCATACCAAAACAACTCTTCTATTGAATCCAAAGGCAAAGAGAAAAGCTAAACCAGTTGATGATTGAACACTTTAGAGTTTTGTAAATCTCGTTTACTTGAATATATTAAATTCTTTAGAAATTTTGCAAGTTTTTGTTAGTACATTGAATATATGGTTTAAAAAATTTATTAGCTGTTATAATATGTTATAACAATCACATGTGATATTGGTGTAAATCACGTGTGATTTGGGTTCTGCACTCTGTAATAAGGTTCTGTGTTCAGTTGAAGATAAGCCAGTGGAATGTACCTGTAGTTATTTCTTCGGTTCGGATTTTTATGTTGCCACATATTTTGTTTTTAAAGAACTGTGCATTGGAGAAGGGATATAATACCACCTGCATTGAGAAGAAATACAAACAAATATGGAGAAAAAAAATGAAACAAAGGTGATGTGAAAGGAGCACGTTGAAAAAACTAGAAGAGAAAAAAAAAGTATTACGTAGAATAAAATCACTTGTGATTCATCTCAAAATCACTTGTGATTCATGCCAAATCACATGTGATTCATCTCAAAATCACATGTGATTCGTGTAAGAATCACAAATGATTTTCACTTGAATCACATGTAATCTAGCTGTATAACTTATCCGATTATGACCATCAGTTATCACATTTACCAAAATCAAGAAAGACACTTGCTAAAACATGCAACAAAAGACTAGCTAATAAACATACTACTTGTTCAAAAATCATTATATACTTCTAATAAGATCATTACAACTTGTCCAGACTACAATAAACAAACTACGACCATAAACATGTTCTTTCAAAAGACTACCATTAACATATTATTACCAATACAACCATAAGTACTACACCAAATCAGTTATCAACCATTAAAAGCTTACAACCATCAATAGACCATCAAAATCCTACCAAATCTAAATACTACTCTTGACTTTCATGCCGACCATTGTTGTTAATTGCATTAACAAAAATGGAAATCCTTGTAGCATCATCATAATCTTGGTGCTTCCATTTTGATAAACATCTTTTCATCTCCTCCATAATCGTCATTCAACTTGTGAGCCAAAATCTTCTAGACCTGGAAATTAACATTTGAGTACTTGGTTGACATGCATAAAAAAACAATAAAATACATTTTTGAGTAATCATTTATACATATAAATGTTTAAGAATCACGTGTGATTTACAGTCTAAAATATATTCTTAGATTTCTTAAATCACGTGTGATTATCACATGCACATTTCATCAAACACATGGTGTGCATCAACAATCATAACAACAACAATCACAACGACAATAATCACAATACAACAATCCAAAGGTTAATTAATATGACTACCATTTACTTACATACTGAATAAACATAATCATACACAATTAACTATCTAAAAATAAATTTCTTATGATGATATGCTTACTTGAGAACAAAATAAGCAGTTTGTAACTTCTTTATTCATCTCGCTTATCCCAATTATTCACCTCTTAAATCCCCAGCATAAGAATAACCACACTCAAAACATTTGTTTATATCTACTAACACATTAATCAAATTTATCTCTAGTGTAAAAACATATATACATCATCCTTTTTGAATTTAATTGCTTCTGTTCGAACTAGAACTAACACCATTTATAACCACCAAATCTAACCATTAGTAGCAGCTCATCTTTGTAAAATCACTAGAGCTCAGCTCATAGAAAAAACAACTAACCAAAAGAAATATAGAAACACGTATATGTTATCAGGTTCAAAGGTGGACGACGGAGGACAGCGGATCGACAATCGGCGGAGGAACAACAGATCGTCGGCGGATAGAGGCCGGATCGTCGACGGATAGAAGGCGGCTCGACAAAGACTGCGATTTACGGTGGTTTCTGTGTGTTTCAACGGTTTGTATGTGTTTTTGTAGAGAGAAGCTTTTTTGTTGTTGTTGTTAAAGTGAACGTAAAAAAGATAATTTTTGGCTTTTATAATGGACAAATTTGCCCTTATTGTGTGATTGGTTGATTTGATCACAGCCATTAGATTAAAACTAAATCAAAGGCCACGATTTACTGGTTTGATCTTTAAAGAATGCATGATCTAAGCGGATCTCACCTCTTAAGCGGAATAAAAATTGAATGAAAATACAAGGTTATTTACATACCAAGGGATCAATCTCTACCATCTATTTTTATTTGATCTAATGGATGAGATTAATCCAACAATTTAAAAAACCCACTTTCATCCTCTTTTTTCAAATATTAATAACTTTTAAACCGTTAATCGTTAAGCGAAAAAAAAAAAATCATTGCGACAAGCATTTAATTATCTTTCTATAGATAGGCACTTTGATATACTTTCGACAATTTTTTTATTTTTTCGTATTTTTTTCGTATTTTTTGAAGTTTTTTCGTTTTTTTACGTTACTGAAATTTACATTAAAAAATCATACATGATATAACACTATTAGTGTTATATCATATATGATATTAGTGTTATATCATATATGAGATGTATATCATATGTGATTTATCATATATGATTTAACAATAGTATCACATATGATATTACATATCATATGTGATTTAACACTAATATCACATGTGATATTCAAATTAGTGTTAAATCATATAAGATATTTCATGCAAATTCCAATTTCGAAGAAAAACGAAAAAAAAGACGAAAAACGTGAAAAAAACGATTTTTTTTTTCTTTTTTCGAAAGTATATCAAAGTGCCGTATATAGAAAGATAATTAAATACTCGTCGCGATGGTGTAATTATTTTTGCTTAACGATTAACGGTTTAAGAGATATTTAAATTATAAAAAATAGGTGAAATAATAAAATGTTTTTAATCTCAGCCATTGATTTCTTTTTAAATGTATGGTTGAGATGAGTCCCTTTGTATGTAAGAAAAGTTTGATATGTAAAATAACTCTCCTCATATATAAAACCCAAACGAGTCACAGGATTCTATTTACGGTAGTATTCCAAGATCAATATTTCAAACCACAAGTCAGTCAATGATAAAATACTCTTAACACGCCATCATCTCGGGCTAAACAGGGCTGGATCACGACTATGACATGGTTATCTATAAGATATGTATGGACTTAGTACTGACATGGACTTTGTTTAGTCTTAAATATATTTGAACATATCAAGAACTTATAAAATATGAAGATCCATAGAAATCAGTTATCTGTATGATTAATGTTATTCAACATATACGAATTTAGCCTACCATTTAGACTAAATATAAATAGAAAATTTAAAAGAAAGGAAACTTACAATAAGATTGTGGCCAAAGGCCAACCTTTTATTTAGAATATTATAACTATTACTCAATAGTCGGATGATTAGAGAGAGAGGTATTGGTGATAGAGAGTTTTTACAAGTAGGTGGTGGAAGTCCCCCTTTCTCTTCTACTTCTATCCTTATTTATAGGATGGAAGAAAATCCTATTACAATATAATAATTTCCTATCGACATATAAAACGACAAAAGTTATATAATTGGACCTTATATTTTGGCCGACATAATAATTTTAAAGAAAGATGCCTTCTTTATGTCTTTTTCACATCTTTTCTTTGCCTGAGGATGATTCTCCTTTAGAAATACGTCTTGATATTGTATTCATTAAAAGTCTATCTTCATTATGCAATTAGTGTGTCACTTTATCCACGATTTCCTTTTATGTAGTAATTTGCTTGATAAATATGGGAAAACTTACATTCCAATAACAATTAAGGGGAATAAAAATTGAATGAAAGTATTAATTTTATTTGATTTGTAAAATATAATTAGGAATCAGTTTAATTTAATATTATTATATAATAAAAGGCCCACTTAACTATAGTATTAAAACAAATAAAAGAAAAGTCAAGAAAAAAAGAAAAAAGAAAAAAGTAAAAAACATCATCCCAAAGACTTGTACTAGACTACTAGGTGGGGAATGGTTAATTCCTCCTGCCAAAGGTGTCAAACACTATTGTTGTGATACCGAATATATAAGTTCCTAACTCTTTTAGCAATCTTAAATAATTAAAGGTCTAACTTCATTATGCAATTAGTGTGTCACTTTATCCACGATTTCCTATTATGTAGTAATTTGTATGATAAATATGGAAAAACTTACATTCCAATAACAATTAAGGGGAATAAAAATTGAATGAAAGTATTAATGTTGTTTGTTTTGTAAAATATAATTGGGAATCAGTTTAACTTAATATTATTATATAATAAAAGGCCCACTTAACTATAGTATTAGAACAAATAAAAGAAAAGTCAAGAAAAAAAGTCCAAAGATAAAAGTCAAAAACATCATCCCAAAGACTTGTACTAGAGTACTAGGTGGGGAATGGTTAATTCCTCCCGCCAAAGGTGTCAAACACTGTTGTTGTGATACCGAATATATAAGTTCCCAACTCTTTTAACAATCTTAAATAATTAAAAGTCTAACTTCATTATGCAATTAGTGTGTCACTTTATCCACGATTTCCTATTATGTAGTAATTTGCATGATAAATATGGGAAAACTTACATTCCAATAACAATTAAGGGGAATAAAAATTGAATGAAAGTATTAATGTTGTTTGTTTTGTAAAATATAATTGGGAATCAGTTTAATTTAATATTATTATATAATAAAAGACCCACTTAACTATAGTATTAAAACAAATAAAAGAAAAGTCAAGAAAAAAAGAAAAAAAGTCCAAAGAAAAAAGTCAAAAACATCATCCCAAAGACTTGTACTAGACTACTAGGTGGGGAATGGTTAATTCCTCCTGCAAAGGGTGTCAAACACTGTTGTTGTGATACCGAAATCTCTAACCAAACAATTTAATATAAAACAAATCCTAGTCTTTGATTCTACAGACCCAACCAAACAGGCCCTAAAAGATTTTAGCTTATATTGTTCCATTATTTTAATCTTTTTATATAGAGAAGATATTAAGGGTGCGTTTGGTTTGTAAGTGGGATTGGAATTGGATTCGGATTTGGGAAAATTTTAAAAGAAAATGAGGAAAGAGAAAATTAATAATTTTTTAAAAAATAAGTTTATTTAATAAGTAAATTTAGTTAAAAGTATATTTTAATATAATAAAATATAAAAATATAAAAAGCAAAGAGTAATATGTTGTTAAGAAATTAAGTTAAATAAAATAATGTGATAGATTTTACAAAACCCACCAATTTATTGTGGATTCAAAGTAAGGCAAAAGTTCAATATAAATCTCAAATTTACCATAGATTCAATGAACCAATAATAGTCATTCATTTTTTTATTATGATAAACTTTCACAATTTTAAAAAAAATTAAATATCACGCAAACCGTTAATCGTTACACGATAAAAATTATACCATCACGACGAGAATTAAATTATCTTTCAATAAATATGCACTAATATATATTTTTAACAACTTTTATTTTCAAAATTTCGGTCAACAAAAATCATATATAATTTGTTAAATTCATATATGATTCGATTTTTACGAATCATATATGATTTTTGAGAATCATATATGATTCTCAAAAATCATATATGATTCGTAAAAATCGAATCATATATGATTTTTGAAAATCATATTTATTATTCGTAAAAATCATATATGATTTTTTCGGACGGAATTGAAAAAAAATATTTGTCGAAAATATATAAAAGTGCATATTTATAGAAAGATAATTTAATTCTCGTCGCGATGGTGTATTTTTTATAGTTTGAAGATTTACCGTTTGTAAGATATGTTGTTTTAAAAAAAATGTGGAAAATGATTTTTTATTAATTTAGATAAAAAAATGATGGTCTATAATTGATTGATACCCATGTCAGTGCCAAAAAGAAAATACCAAACAATTAATTTTGGTTTTGAATGAATCCACACCCTTCGAATCCCATCAACCAAACGTGTACTAAGTACTTAAATAAATAGCATTATGTAATTTTATTAATTTGTTTTTTTTTATTAGGAAAATACATAACAGCCCAACACGAACTATTCTAATCAATTAGAAGTGGAAATTTATGTATCCGCTGTGAAGCGTGATCATCACTAACCTACAGGTAGTGTGTATCTTATTGTTTAACAACATACATTCGTACATGTGTGTAGTCACAAGTTGTGACTCTTAAAGAGACAACCAAGCTCATTTCTTAATGTTATAGACGTTTTCAAGCTCATACACTCTCTATCATGCCAACTTAGCTTTTTATGTAACACATTATAGAGCTATTTATCTAAGTGGAAAGCATGTTAATGAAACACACATGTTCAATGTCTCCCAGGTCATATGAACTGCAACAAGGAACAAACTCTTCAAAGTTTAAAAAGACAAAAATTTTAGACCTTACATGAATTGTTGTTTACAAAGGATAATGTTGTTTTTCTATTATGCAACATTAAACACCATAACCCAACAACATAGTACTCATTCCAACTTGCACAAAACATATAAACCACAATATATAACCAAGCAAAATAACTAGTCTTTGACCCATGTGGGACGACTTAGATACAAGTTTTAGAAAATTGTCCCTTACAAAAAGATGTTCTAAAGACATTGTTTTAATCTTTTCAAGCTCTGAAAAATTTATTGCAAACTCAAACACGGTTATTTAGTGACCATGCAGTTCAAGTTTGATATCTTCCATGGTTCACTCACTCAGCAATTGATCATAAAGTTAAAATGAGGAAAAAAAATATAAGTGAAAATACTGAGAAATTTTGATTAGAGTAAATTACATAAATGATCACTATTGTTTGTCAATTTTTTCATATTTAGTCACAGAACTTTTTTTTGACAAGTTCAGTCATTAAGGTTTCAAATCGTTACAAATTCATTCAACTTCACTGACTATTTATGTAATTTTAGCAAAACCACAATGACCATTTATGTAACGCAATTGGACCGCATCTGTAACAATTAACAATTTGAAACCTTAATGACTAAAAAAACAAAAGATCAGTGATTAAATGTGAAAAAATCGACAAACCATAGTGACCAATTATATAAATTACTCTTTTGTGATTAAAAATATATCCTATAACTATTTATTTAGTCTTTGTATGCAAATTTTTTATTTTTTTATTTTTTTATTTATTTTATTTTTTTTATCATATGCAATGACTGATGAAGAAGACTTAAAGTTGTAAACAATATTGAATTGTTTAAGAACAAGGATTTCTAATCATACATGAAACACTTCAAGTATACTTGTCATATTTTGATATAACTGAATATGTAATATCTTATGCGTCAACTGCATATGTGGTTGTTTGATACATTTGGTGGACAAAGAGCTCGTATAGATGCTAGAGATACTTGAAGTGTAATTGAGAAAATGTGGGAAGAGAAATTGTAAAAGGTTGTGAAAAGCGGTTAAGTTTGATATTTAGCTCGAGTCTCAAAGGTGCGTTAAATGTTTTGCATATGTTGCTTACAACTTTATTGAGTATTTTCCAGTTTCCGTCCCTTTCCTCCAAAACTTGTTTTCCTTAATTTCACAAACAGAGTTTAAATACATCATCTCCATATGAAACGAGCTCCGAGCATTCATGTGGATACAACTTTTTGACACAAATCGTAAACAAATATATTCAATTACAGCTGCCCCTTTAATACCTTAAAAAACCATACTATAACCGTTTTGCAGATAACACTACAACATTCGTCGCTTTCGCAGGCGACGTTTCAAGTCTTTCGCCGGGGACATGTCCCCTGTTATATCATTCCCCAGGGACATGTCCCCGCCAAAAATCCCCCGGTAATACCTTCTCGGGGATACGTTTCCCGGGGACAGTTTACAACTTTTACCGGGGAGTTGTGGGTCCCGCAGCCCATTGTCACCGGTCAAACATGTCCGACGTGGCACGTGGGTTTTCCGGGGACACGTCCCCGGGGAAAATGGTAACTAAAGTTTATCTGCCACCTCTTCTCCGGTAACATGTCCTCGGGGAAATGGGAAAACAAAAACTCTATATCACTTTTCGCCGGGGACCTGTCCCCGGTGAAAGACCTTGGCCCATTTTACAGAAAATTGCTGCAAAATGGGTAATTTCCATATTTTTTTCCGGAATTTCTCCCGAAAAAATCTACAACACAATCAATAACCTAAAATCGCCAATGGTCCAAAACTATACATAAGCTACCTATACGCAAATGGTACAAAACTATACGTATTATCCATTTAACGGGAATCATAAACATGTTATTCTCTACAAACATATCCTAACACATAAGGCTCGAACTCGTGTTCGCCAGGTGGTTTTGTCTGTTGACTTCCGATATCTTCTGCTTTTTCGGGTTTGTCCAAAGCTTAACCTGCGTATTTTAAATAGTTTAGGGTTTTAGGTAATGAGAACTATCCAAGCATCGGGTATCAAAAAGACCCTTTAAACCATTTTAACAAAAAGACCCTTTAAACCATTAGGGTTGAAACTAGGAGCTAATACGCAATCTAATATCTAACTTCACATACGCAATCTAGTATCAATCTACTTTCAACAGCTAATAAAATGACATCATTTCCAGCTAACTAGATATATTTTTAACAACAAAACAAACGCATTGTCCGGTTAACTTGATAAAGAATATTAGTAACATAAATACCTTATAGCGAACAACACACCACCAGCCTCCACCGCCACAACACACCACCAGCCTCCACCGCCACAACACACCACCACCTCTCCACCGCCACAACACACCACCAGCCTCCACCGCCACAACACACCACCATCCTCTCCATTAGCCATTTTTTGAACCTGAAAAAGAAAAGAAAATACAACTCAATATTATTACACTAATAAGAGGTGTGGCATATAAAAAATTAGTGACCAACGCCACCAAGCTCATTTGCCTCACCTCAAAATCTTTAGCCATCATCTTCAAAACACATTCCCTATGATGTGGTGGAGGTGGTGCGTTGTTGTGGTGGTGGTGGTGGTGTTGTGAAGAAGTGGTGGTGGAGGAGGTGGTGCGCAGCTGAGAGAATTGGGTTGTTGTGAGGAGTGTTTTTTTTATCTGAAAGTGAACCAGATCTGCGTTAATAAGTGAGGTGTTTTTTACGTTACACTTTTCCCGGGGACAGGTCCCCGGTAGAAAGTGTGGTTTGTCTTATAGTGCAACATTTGGCGGTGACATGTCCCCGGGAAAAGAAATGGCGGGATAAAGTAAAATGACAGGAGGGAAAATGAAAGTTTTGGTGAAACTTTCGGCGGGGACATGTCCCCGGGAAATTCTTTAATTATTTAATTTTCTTTTTCAACAAACTCTTTATTATCATTTTAAATAATTAAATTTAATAATAAATCAGTTTAAATTTAACCTAAAAATTATAAAATTAATTTAAGTATAAGTGATATGGTATAAAAAAAACTATATTATCATTTTCAATAACTAAATTAATAACAAATCAATTTAAATTTAACCTAAAAATTTTCAATAACTATAGGTGCTATGGTATACGTATCATGTTAAACGACCAACTAAAGGTGCTATGGTATACATATCATGTTAAACGACCAACTATAGGTGCTATGGTATACGTATCATGTTAAACGGCCGAGTATAGGTGCTATGGTATACGTATCATGTTAACGACCAACTATAGGTGCTATGGTATACGTATCATGTTAAACGGCCGAGTATAGGTGCTATGGTATACGTATCATGTTAACGACCAACTATAGGTGGTATGGTATACGTATCATGTTAAACGGCCGAGTATAGGTGCTATAGTATACGTATCATGTTAACGACCAACTATAGGTGTTATAATATACGTATCATGTTAAACGGCCGAGTATAGGTGCTATGGTATATGTATCATGTTAACGACCAACTATAGGTGCTATGATATACGTATCATGTTAAACGTCCGAGTATAGGTGCTATGGTATACGTATCATGTTAACGACTAACTATAGGTGCTATGGTATACGTATCATGTTAAACGGCCGAGTATAGGTGCTATGGTATACGTATCATGTTAACGACCAACTATAGGTGCTATGGTATACGTATCATGTTAAACGACCAAGTAAAGGTGCAATGGTATACATATCATGTTAAACGACCAACTATAGGTGCTATGGTATACGTATCATGTTAAACGACCAACTAAAGGTGCTATGGTATACATATCATGTTAAACGACCAACTATAGGTGCTATGGTATACGTATCATGTTAAACGGCCGAGTATAGGTGCTATGGTATACGTATCATGTTAACGACCAACTATAGGTGCTATTGTATACGTATCATGTTAAACGGCCGAGTATAGGTGCTATGGTATACGTACCATGTTAACGACCAACTGTATGTGGTTGGTATACGTATCATGTTAAACGGCCGAGTATAGGTGCTATGGTATACGTATCATGTTAACGACCAACTATAGGTGCAATGATATACGTATCATGTTAAGCGGTATAGGTGCTATGGTATACGTATCATGTTAACGACCAACTATAGGTGCTATGGTATACGTATCATGTTAAACGGCCGAGTATAGGTGCTATGGTATACGTATCATGTTAACGACCAACTATAGGTGCTATGGTATACGTATCATGTTAAACGGCCAACTATAGGTGCTATGGTATCATTATCATGTTAACGCAAACTATAGGTGCTATGATATACGTTATCATGTTAAACGGCCGAATATAGGTGCTATGGTATACGTATCATGTTAACGACCAACTATAGGTGCTATGGTATACGTATCATGTTAAACGGCCAAGTATAGGTGCTATGGTATACGTATCATGTTAACGACCCTATAGGTATCTATGACCTATGGTATGTTAAACGACCAACTATGATATACGTATCATGTTAAACGGACCTATGGTAACTATCGGTTAACCGAGTATACATTATCATGTTAAACGACCAAGTATAGGTGCTATGGTATACATATCATGTTAAACGACCAACTATAGGTGCTATGGTATACATATCATGTTAAACGGCCGAGTATAGGTGCTATGGTATACATATCATGTTAAACGACCAACTATAGGTGCTACGGATCGTATCATATTAAACGGCCGAGTATAGGTGCTATGGTATACGTATCATGTTAATGACCAACTATAGGTGCTATGGTATACGTATCATGTTAAATGACCAAGTAAAGGTGCTATGGTATACGTATCATGTTAAACGACCAAGTATAGGTGCTATGGTATAAGTAACATGTTAAACGGCCGAGTATAGGTGCTATGGTATACGTATCATGTTAAACGACCAAGTATAGGTGCTACGGTATACGTATCATGTTAAACGAGCGAGTATAGGTGCTATGGTATACGTATCATGTTAAACGACCAACTATAGGTGCTATGGTATACGTATCATGTTAAATGACCAACTAAAGGTGCTATGGTATACATATCATGTTAAACGACCAACTATAGGTGCTATAGTATCGTTATCATGTTAAACGACCAACTAAAGGTGCTATGGACGTATCATGTTAAACGTCCAACTAAGGTGCTATGGTATACGTATCATGTTAAACGGCCGAGTATAGGTGCTATGGTATACGTATCATGTTAACGACCAACTATAGGTGCTATGGTATACTTATCATGTTAAACGGCCGAGTATAGGTGCTATGGTATACGTATCATGTTAACGACCAACTATAGGTGCTATGGTATACGTATCATGTTAAACGACCAACTAAAGGTGCAATGGTATACATATCATGTTAAGCGCACCAACTATAGGTGCTATGGTATATCACAGATCATGTTGCGACCAACGACCAACTAAAGGTGCTATGGTATACATATCATGTTAAACGACCAACTATAGGTGCTATGGTATAGGTATCATGTTAAACGGCCGGTATAGGTGTTGCTATGGTATACGTATCATGTTAACGACCAACTAATAGGTGCTACGTATACATATCATGTTAAACGGCCAAGTATAGGTGCTATGGTATACGACCATACGACCAACGTATGTGGTTGGTATACGTATCAATGTTACCGGGATATAGGTGCTATGGTATACATATCATGTTAAACGACCAACTATAGGTGCTATGGTATATGTATCATGTTAAACGGCCGAGTATAGGTGCTATGGTATACGTATCATGTTAATGACCAACTATAGGTGCTATGGTATACGTATCATGTTAAATGACCAAGTATAGGTGCAATGGTATAATGATCATGTTAACGACCAACTATAGGTGCTATGGTATATAGTGTATCATGTTAAACGACCAACCTAAAGGTGCTATGGTATACATATCATGTTAAACCAACCAACTATATGGACCTATAGTATACGATCATGTTAAACGACCAACTAATAGGTGCTATGGTATAGTATCATGTTAAACGGCCAACTATAGGTGCTATGGTATAATGATACCAATGTTAAACGGCGAGTATAGGTGCTATGGTATACGTATCATGTTAACGACCAACTATAGGTGCTATGGTATACGTATCATGTTAAACGACCGAGTATAGGTTCTATGGTATAGTATCATGTTAAACGGCCAAGTATAGGTGCTATGGTATACTGATCATGTTAAACGACCAACTAATAGGTGCTATGGTATATATCGTTAAATCCACCAACTATAGGTGCTATAAACGGTACGATCATGTTAAACCACCAACTAGGTGCTATGGTATACGTATCATGTTAAACGACCAAGTATAGGTGCTATGGTATACGAATCATGTTAAACGGCCGAGTATAGGTGCTATGGTATACGTATCATGTTAACGACCAACTATAGGTGCTATTGTATAATGGTTAAACGAGTATAGGTGCTATGGTATACGCATTATGTTAACGACCAACTGTATGTGGTTGGTATATGATCATGTTAAACGCCAGTATAGGTGCTATGGTACGATCATGTTAACGCAACTATAGGTGCAATGATATACGATCATGTTAAACGCCAGGTGCTATGGTATACGATCATGTTAACGACCAACTATAGGTGCTAGGTGGCCAGTATAGGTGCTATGGTATACGCATGTTAACCACCAACTATAGGTGTTATGGTATAATGATCATGTTAAACGCCGTATAGGTGCTGGTATAATGTATCATGTTCATGTTAACCACGCGAGTATAGGTGCTATGGTATACGATCATGTTTATAGGTGCTATAGTATAACGTATCATGTTAAACGGCCAAGTATAGGTGCTATGGTATACGTATCATGTTAACGACCAACTATAGGTGCTATGGTGTACGTATCATGTTAAACGACCAACTAAAGGTGCAATGGTATACATATCATGTTAAACGACCAACTATAGGTGCTATGGTATACGTATAATGTTAAACGACCAACTAAAGGTGCTATGGTATACATATCATGTTAAACGACCAACTATAGGTGCTATGGTATAGGTATCATGTTAAAGGGCCGAGTATAGGTGCTATGGTATACGTATCATGTTAACGACCAACTATAGGTGCTCTGGTATACGTATCATATTAAACGGCCGAGTATAGGTGCTATGGTATACGTATCATGTTAATGACCAACTATAGGTGCTATGGTATACGTATCATGTTAAATGACCAACTAAAGGTGCTATGGTATACATATCATGTTAAACGACCAACTATAGGTGCTATGGTATACGTATCATGTTAAACGGCCGAGTATAGGTGCTATGGTATACGTATCATGTTAATGACCAACTATAGGTGCTATGGTATACGTATCATGTTAAACGGCCGAGTATAGGTGCTATGGTATACGTATCATGTTAACGACCAACTATAGGTGCTATGGTATACGTATCATGTTAAACGACCAACTAAAGGTGCTATGGTATACATATCATGTTAAACGACCAACTATAGGTGCTATAGTATACGTATCATGTTAAACGACCAACTAAAGGTGCTATGGAATACATATCATGTTAAACGTCCAACTATAGGTGCTATGGTATACGTATCATGTTAAACGGCCGAGTATAGGTGCTATGGTATACGTATCATGTTAACGACCAACTATAGGTGCTATGGTATACTTATCATGTTAAACGGCCGAGTATAGGTTCTATGGTATACGTATCATGTTAACGACCAACTATAGGTGCTATGGTATACGTATCATGTTAAACGACCAACTAAAGGTGCAATGGTATACATATCATGTTAAACGACCAACTATAGGTGCTATGGTATACGTATCATGTTAAACGACCAACTAAAGGTGCTATGGTATACATATCATGTTAAATGTCCAACTATAGGTGCTATGGTATACGTATCATGTTAAACGGCCGAGTATAGGTGCTATGGTATACGTATCATGTTAACGACCAACTATAGGTGCTATGGTATACTTATCATGTTAAACGGCCGAGTATAGGTGCTATGGTATACGTATCATGTTAACGACCAACTATAGGTGCTATGCTATACGTATCATGTTAAACGATCAACTAAAGGTGTTATGGTATACATAGCATATTAAACGACCAACTATAGGTGCTATGGTATACGTATCATGTTAAACGACCAACTAAAGGTGCTATGGTATTCATATCATGTTAAACGACCAACTATAGGTGATATGGTATACGTATCATATTAAACGGCCGAGTATAGGTGCTATGGTATACGTATCATGTTAACGACCAATATAGGTGCTATGGTATACGTATCATGTTAAACGACCAACTAAAGGTGCTATGGTATACATATCATGTTAAACGACCAACTATAGGTGCTATGGTATACGTATCATGTTAAACGGCCGAGTATAGGTGCTATGGTATACGTATCATGTTAACGACCAACTATAGGTGCTATGGTATACGTATCATGTTAAACGGCCGAGTATAGGTGATATGGTATACGTATCATGTTAACGACCAACTATAGGTGCTATGGTATACGTATCATGTTAAACGACCAACTAAAGGTGCTATGGTATACATATCATGTTAAACGACTAACTATAGGTGCTATTGTATACGTATCATGTTAAAAGACCAACTAAAGGTGCTATGGTATACATATCATGTTAAACGTCCAACTATAGGTGCTATGGTATACGTATCATGTTAAACGGCCGAGTATAGGTGCTATGGTATACGTATCATGTTAACGACCAACTATAGGTGCTATGGTATACGTATCATGTTAAACGACCAACTAAAGGTGCTATGTTATACATATCATGTTAAACGACCAACTATAGGTGCTATGGTATACGTATCATGTTAAACGGCCGAGTATAGGTGCTATGGTATACGTATCATGTTAACGACCAACTATAGGTGCTATGGTATACGTATCATGTTAAACGGCCGAGTATAGGTGCTATGGTATACGTATCATGTTAACGACCAACTATAGGTGCTATGGTATACGTATCATGTTAAGCGACCAACTAAAGGTGCTATGGTATACATATCATGTTAAACGACCAACTATAGGTGCTATAGTATACGTATCATGTTAAACGACCCACTAAAGGTGCTATGGTATACATATCATGTTAAACGTCCAACTATAGGTGCTATGGTATACGTATCATGTTAAACGGCCGAGTATAGGTGGTATGGTATACGTATCATGTTAACGACCAACTATAGGTGCTATGGTATACTTATCATGTTAAACGGCCGAGTATAGGTGCTGTGGTATACGTATCATGTTAACGACCAACTATAGGTGCTATGGTATACGTATCATGTTAAACGACCAACTAAAGGTGCTACGGTATACATATCATATTAAACGACCAACTATAGGTGCAATGGTATACGTATCATGTTAAACGACCAACTAAAGGTGCTATGGTATACATATCATGTTAAACGACCAACTATATGTGATATGGTATACGTATCATGTTAAACGGCCGAGTATAGGTGCTATGGTATACGTATCATGTTAACGACCAACTATAGGTGCTATGGTATACGTATCATGTTAAAAGACCAACTAAAGGTGCTATGGTATACATATCATGTTAGACGACCAACTATAGGTGCTATGGTATACGTATCATGTTAAACGGCCGAGTATAGGTGCTATGGTATACGTATCATGTTAACGACCAACTATAGGTGCTATGGTATACGTATCATGTTAAACGGCCGAGTATAGGTGCTATGGTATACGTATCATGTTAACGACCAACTATAGGTGGTATGGTATAATTATCATGTTAAACGGCCGAGTATAGGTGCTATGGTATACGTATCATGTTAAACGACCAACTATAGGTGCTATAATATAACGTATCATGTTAAACGGCCGAGTATAGGTGCTATGGTATACGTATCATGTTAACGACCAACTATAGGTGCTATGATATACGTATCATGTTAAACGGCCGAGTATAGGTGCTATGGTATACGTATCATGTTAACGACCAACTATAGGTGCTATGGTATACGTATCATGTTAAACGGTCGAGTATAGGTGCGTATCATGTTAAACGACCAACTATAGGTGCTATGGTATACGTATCATGTTAAACGGCCGAGTATAGGTGCTATGGTATACGTATCATGTTAACGACCAACTATAGGTGCTATGGTATACGTATCATGTTAAACGACCAACTATAGGTATCAAAAACTCGAGTAAAGAGATATATCGACGATAAAACCAGTGACCACTCTTTTTCCGGCGTGTAATCAGCCATTATGTTGTTACGTGTGTTTTGTGAGAATTGACGATTTGGTAATTTATGTTTTTCCAAGCATCGGGGTTTAGTCATGTATTAATAGTTGCAATAAAGTGTATTTTAGTAAATATTTCTTTTGCCGGGGACATGTCGTCGGGAAAAGTTTTCGCGGGAATTTTCCCGCGCACAATTACCACGCTTTGGACTTTGGTCAAATATTGGTAAACGCAAAATAAAGTTAAGGCGGGGACAAGTCCCCGGAGAAAGTTAACATTGAATTTTTGACTGTCTGGTCAAAGTTTGAAAAAAGTAAGCCTGCCTTCACCGGGGATATGTCCCCGCCGAAAACTTTGGTTGAATTTTCCATAACAGATCAGCGTATTTATGTGCCACGTCATATTTTATTTTGTCGTTTAGCGGCTTTCGCCGGGGACATTGTGTCCCCGGCGAAAGTCTCCTCGCCCATCCCTCCGATTGTTGTAGGGTAATTTGACCCATAGTAGCCAACCAAATGACACAAATGACTTTACAACAAGTCCAAGAACCATCTAAGCTAGGCTTGCACTTTGCGGAAAAGTGTAACTCAACTTGAACAATGGAACAATTAGAATAGAAATTTTGCATCAGATGCTTACATTCATAATGTTTAAAGGGTGTTTAATTATGGGTTGTAGAATGTAACAAATGGTTTTAAGGTATTCAGTATAATATTATGATCCATTATCCAAAGCTAGATGCCGAATCATCACCTACATCTGTAGAAATATGAGAACATGTCTTCGTTTAAACATCCGTAGATCAAAATGTAAGTATGCATTTTGTTATATAGTATTGGAAAAAGGTATGTCTATTTTTTAAAGGGATTGAGTCGTAGAATTGCAACGTACTTTTTTAAGTGTCCCATTCTGGTACGTGTACTTTTTTTAAGCTGTAGAATAGCAATGTACTTTCTATAAGTGTCCCGTTCTAGTACGTGTACTTTTTTTAAGTTGTAGAATAGCAATATACTTTCCATAAGTGTTCCAATTTGGTACGTCCTACTTCCATAAGTGTTCCAATTTGGTACGTCATCCCACGTACTAAATTGGAACACTTATGAAAAGTACATTGCTATTCTACGACTTAAAAAAGTACACGTACTAGAACGGGACACTTATGAAAAGTACATTGCTATTCTACAACTTATAAAAAGTACACGTACTAGAATGGGACACTTGGAAAAGTACGTTGCTATTCTACGACTCAATCCCTTTTTTAAACGGAATAAAAATCAAATTGCCAATCTTTTTTTTTTTTTTTTTGTAACAGTGATTTGTATTAAAAATCTTGCAAGAAGCCAGAACAAAGTTACAATGAAAAATTGATACAATTAAATGGTGCAAACCGCTCTAGAGGTGTTGATCCATTCAAGCAAGTTCCATCGGATGTTTTTGCTTCTATGAGTAATCCAAAGGTGTGTGAGAGTCTTGATTTCTTCCATGAGAGTGTCCCGACAAGGGGGTTTCAAGTCAAAGCAAACTCTATTTCGAAAGCGCCAAATGACCCATGTGGAGGTGTTAGCAACGACATCCAAGCAAGTTTTTTCCTTTTGTTGAGATGCGTTGATTCATGCCAAGAAAGAATGCCATCGAGATTATTTGGGGTGCAAAACATCCCCCACCAATCTTTAATCCTAAACCAAATATATGCATCAATAGTGCACTCGACAAGGAGGTGTGATGTTGATTCGATGGCATCGTTACAAACCGGGCAACGAAGAGAATCTATATCAATCCCACGAGCATCCAAGTTTTAGCGAGTAGGCAATCTGTCTTTGCGCAACCTCCATGAGTGGATGTTTATCTTAATAGAGATACTTTTATTCCACTTCACCTTATCACTGGTGGAAACCAATGTCGAAGAATCAATAGCATATCGCATGGAGGAAACAGTGTATGTGTTGAGGGAATTAAGGGAACAAGTACATGAGTTCCTCACATCAGTAGGTTTGAAGCCCACAAGTAGATTCACTAAAAGTAAAAATACGAGAACATAATTCATAAATTGTTGAATCCCTTAAAACCCTGTTTGAGATTGACTAACGACAATATAGATACATCTTAACCTTCATGACAAAAAGTTGGAAACTTATATAAATTGCCAGTTTGAAACATACAATCTTGTTTTTTCTCTTTAGACAAAATTCCACACTACAAACCAACAACATTATACAAGTCTCACTTTACATAAGTAGTGAATGATTAATAAAGATTAACCAACGGGTTTCAATGTAAACATACAATCTTACAGTTTGAGATTGACTAAAAGTCAAAATGTTTGTCATTTTTTTTCTATATTCAAAATCCGACAATATAGATACATCTTAACCTTCATGACAAAAAGTTGGAAACTTATATAAATTGCCAGTTTGAAACATACAATCTTGTTTTTTCTCTTTAGACAAAATTCCACGCTACAAACCAACAACATTATACAAGTCCCAATTTACATAAGCATATGCAACACAGTATATTAGGAGACAAACTTTCTCCTCCCTGATCAATGTGGGATTCTAAGAAAGAGTTTTTAGCCTTTTAGAAGAGTAAATGTACAAGTTGTTCTAGTTAAAAGATTTAACAATAATAATACCTTTATTGCCGTAGTTGAATATTATTAATCTTCATTTTACATATTGTTTTACCCTTTTCAAGTTAAAAATTCATACTAAACTCAAATACACTTATTTAGTGACTATGCACTTGGAGTGGGATAACCTCCATGGATGGGTTACTCTATCACTCGCACAAAAAATATCCAAAAAATATATTTTAGATGTTAAGAAAATCAGGTTCAGAAACATATATCATCTATGTTCGGTCTAGATTTAGTTTGTTTATACTAAAGTCAATTTTAAGTAAGCAAATATAGGTTTCACCACAAAAGAATGGACTTTTAGTGACAGAGGTTAATAAACACAAATAAGTATCACTAAACCTAAATTTTTAGTGACACCTTTTAAAAGATGTGAGCAAAAGCTTTAAATTCTGAGATTTAATTACATTTTTTATAAACAAAATGTGTCACAAAAAGCAAAACATAATAGTCTAGCAAAAAACATAACCGTCGATCTAACAAACACCACAACAACCAAATATTTCCTTCATGGGCACGTGTCGAAAATCAAGTTAAACAGTTTATTGGTCTAGCAGACCAATTTTGAAAATGAGTTTTTTTAATTATTCTTATATGCAAAAGTCAAAATATGACTAAAACTGTAATTTCCTCTTTATTTATACTAAAGTCAACAGTAAATTATCATAGTAACTCATAAGAGAGGAGGGAGTGGCTTCGGTCTTGGGCTCGGCACCGATCGGGTTTACGCGATAACACCGCCCCGTCTTAATCGGTTAAGGGAAATCGGGTAGCAAATTAGCTTGTGAAACCGAATGAGTGTGCAAGGGTTTAGGTGATTCCAACGGCTACAAATAAATTCCAACGGCTAGCTGAAGCAAAACTAAAAATAAATAAATAAATAAATAAATAAATTCTCACACCTTTTTAAAAACCCTCATTTTAAAATCACAACCCATTTTTCACAAAATCATCACAACCTATCTTTCAATTTCTCATAAAATCCCAACTTTTTTATCATCAAAATGTCTTCCGATTCTTCCGAATTCGAATACGTTATTCCGTCTTCGTCCGACGATCTATCCACGGGTAGCTCGATGCAAGTAATGCTTCACGCGGCCTCGGCTTGAAGACACGGCAAGCTCTAGCTTTCGAAGCCGTAGTAGCATAGATCGTCATCGGGAAATAGGTCTTCAAACTCTAGAGAATGATTGATTCGTTGAAGCACCAAAGTACAACGAAGTTTACTTTCAAAAAAAATTTCGAATGGAGAAAAGCATGTTTTTGAAAATAGTGGGCGACATTGAAGTGAGATACCCGTATTTTCAAGAAGGTTATGACGCGTGATTGAAAAAAAGTTTCATGGCGAAACAAAAAATCACATCGGCCGTTAGGCAACTCGCAACCGGCAATCCCCCGATGAGTATAATTAATATTTATGCATGTCTGCAAGAACGTCACGTGAAAGTCTTGATTATTTTTGTGAGGTCATCATTCAGTTGTACGGTCGAGAGTACCTACGTAGGCCGACAACACACGACGTTGCACGCATTTTCGAGGCCCATGAAGCGAGACATCACATCCATGGGATGCTTGGTAGCATCGACTGTACACACGTCAAATGGAAAAATTGTCCTAGAAGTTTGAAAGGGCAATATACGAGAGGTGATTGAAGGACATCGAGAGTTATTGAAGGGATTTAGTATTAAAGAGAACAAGCCAAAGACTACAAGTTGAAATTATACTTTTTATAGGCATGCTAGTTTGTTATTTATACTATTAGTACTTGTGTTAGCTTACAGGCTTACAACAACAACGATTTTGATTCTTAAGCAACTTTTTTTAAAATTTTATTATGAAGTGTTCAGTCCCACATTGGCCAAAGAACCAAATTATTCTTGTTTATATATTTCAGTGTGCATGATTTAATTGGGTTGATGTTAGTATTATGTTGTTTTGGGTTAACTTGTGGGCAAGTATATATAAATTCATAAATTTACACATACTTTGCTTGGATTGTTGACTCCATGCTAATATATAAATTGTTGACTTTTTAGGACCTTTAGCTTACAAAGCGTTGACTTTTGGGCCATACACATTTTCAAAAAAAAAAGTATACAACGATAAATATCACCTAAAGTAAAATCTAACAAGGTAAATATAGGTGACGTTTAGTTGGAAAACATTTTCTTTCATTTCCTATTTCTTATTTTGTAGGAAAATGGATGAGAGTTTTATTTCCACAAGACAATGGAAAATTTAGAAAACACGTTTAGTTTGAGAAACATGTATTTGTGTTTTCCATTTTGCAAAACTAAAAAAAAATGTTTAAATGTTGTTGTTTTCTATCTCAATTCTCTATTCACCATTGTAATATTATAAAAACATCTTCAAAACACAAAAACAAATATTATAAACTAACAAACTAAATTATAAAATAACTAAAAAAATCTAATACGAGAAAATAAAGAGTTAAAAAAGTAAAATATAACATCAAATAACATGAAAACATCTTCAAGCGACTACAATTCGACATAAAAACATTAAATTCGACATAGAGTAAAATTTCCTATTTCATCCGTTTTTGTATGTTTTTATCCATTTAGTACGTTTTTATATGTTTTTGAACATTTTTATACGTTTTATTAGAGGTGGCAAACGGGTCAGGTTGGGTCGGTTTGGGTCATGTTTTTGTCCGTTTTATTACGTTTTCGTATGTTTGTTACGTTTTCGTCCGGTTTTACTTTTTCGTCGATTTTTTTACGTTTTCGTCAGTTTTTTTACGTTTTTGTCCATTTTCTTACTTTTTCGCCCATTTATTACGCTTTCGTACGATTTTTTTACGTTTTCGCCCATTTTTTACGTTTTCGTTCATTTTTTTACATTTAATTTTTTATTTTACATTTCGTCCATATTTTACGTTTTCGCCCGCTTTATTATGTCTTTTATTGTAACCTTTTTTACATTTTCACGGTTTTACGTTTTGTCCATTTTTACGCTTTCGCCTGCTTTTTGTTTTCGTCCGCTTTTATACGTTGTATGTTTTTTAAGTTTTCGTTTGTTTTTTACGTTTTCGTCAAACGAAACCTGAAAAAACATAAGAAAGACGAAAACGTAAAAGAATCGGACGAAAACATAAAAAAATCATAACAAAACATAAAAACGGTAAAAATTGGCCGAAGAGGTAAAAAAAATGGCCGAAGACGTATAAAAATTGGCCGAAGAGGTAAAAAAAATGGCCGAAGACGTATAAAAAAGGGTTGAAAACGTAAAAAACTGTTAAAACTTGGACGGAAACAATAAAAAATGGATGAAAACGTTAAAAAACAGACGAAAACTTAAAAAATCGGATGAAAACGTAAAAAATCGGACGAAATCATAAAAAATAGACGGAAACGTAAAAAAACAGACGAAAACGTAAAAAAGGTCGAAAGTGTAAAAAACGAAAACGTAAAAAAGCGGACGAAGACGTAAAAAAGGTCGAAAGTGTAAAAAACGGTCAAAACGTAAAAAATCGGACGAAAACGTAAAAAATGGACGAAAACGTTAAAAAACAGACGAAAACGTAAAAAATGAACGAAAACGTAAAAAATCCAACGAAACCATAAAAAACAGACGAAAACGTAAAAAATGGACGAAAACAGACAACAATGTAAAGAAACAGACTAAAACGTAAAACAATGGATGAAAACATAAGGAAACGGCCTAAAACGTAAAAAAACGGATGAAAACTTAAAAAAACAGACGAAACGTAAATAACGGACGAAAACATAAAAATTGAGATGAAAACGTAAAAAATTGGACGAAAAGGTAAAAAAAAAAAGACGCGAACGTAAAAAACGAGACAAAAACAAAAATAGTCAGAAGGAAACGTAAAAAATCGGACGATAACGTAAAAAACAATCGAAAACGTTAAAAAAAAGACGAAAACATAAAACAACAGACGAAAACATAAAAATACGGACGAAAACGTAAAAAATGGTCAAAATCATAAAAGACGGTCAAAAAATGTAAAAAATCAGACGAAAACGTAAAAAATCGGATGAAAACGTAAAAAATGGGCGAAATATAGAAAAACAGACAAAACCATAAAAACGAACAAAAACGTAAAAATGTGGAAGAAAACATACGACAACTTAAGGAAACGGACGAAAACGTAAAAAAACAGACAAAAACGTAAAAAATCAGACGAAAACGTAAAAAAACAGATAAAAACGTAAAAAAATGGGATGAAAACGTAAAGAAAACATACAAAAGCGTTAAGAAAAAGACGAAAACGTAAAAGAACGGACAAAAACGTAAAAAAAATAGACGAAAACGTAAAAATCGGAAGAAAACGTAATAAATCGGACGAAAACGGACAAAAACGTATAAAAACAGCCTAAAACGTATAAATACTGATGAAAACCGACGAAAACGTATTAAAATGGACGAAAACGGATCAGGGGTATTTTAAAGGAAAATAGGTGAAAACAAAAAAAAGTGTTTTGTAGTTTTGTGTATTAAAGTTAGAATTAGGAATTTTGTGTTATGTAGAGAATGTTATTGGAAAACACTAATTTGAACGCGATTTCTGTTTTCTTTGTTTTCCACAAAATATCTTGTGGAAAACAAGGGTGTTTTCCCTCAACTAAACGCACCCTTAGAAATTGACTTACATTTTGTAAGGGTAAAAATTATTGCTGGGGTAATTGAAACTGTTAAAATAGGCACTGATAATCAAATAACAGATGTTCTAACTAAAGGATTGGATACAAAGTAACATAGCTTGCTATGTTCTAAACTTAATCCTATTGACTTATTCTAGAATAAGATTAAGGGAGGGTGATGAAAAGATAATCTTATTCTGGTTTTTTATATGTTTAGGGACTTATTGTGTACACTTGTTAGTTACAGTTGTGTTAAGTTTGGGCTATTGGCATCATGTGGCAAGAGTACAAAGTTGGAGGACTATATCTGTCAAGTGAAGGAAAGCTATTGGTCGGGACTATAAAAGCTAGAATCTGTGGTCTTCTTCTCATAACCCAAAAGACTAAATGGTTTTTTTACGTTTTTACAAGTTTTTAAATGAGATAGTCTCGCTTATTTATAGGTGCAAAGCAACTCATTGTTTTCTTAACAAATTAACTTATATAAATGGTAAGTGATAAATACCATAGACTACTCGAAAGCAAGTTTACTATCAAAATAAGGAACATGGTAAGCCAAGCGAATGTACATAAATAAGGAAAATATCTAATGGTATCCTAAGACCGTGGTGCTTTACCCACAGCCACAGACGACGTCGACACATACGGTGGTGGCTGAAGTGGTGACGATCACTGTTATGACGGGATTGAAAAGTAAACGGTGTTTGTATTCCACTATGTGAGTGAATCATCTGTGACCCGTAAATGATCTATCCAAACTCTATAACTTACCCATTTCAACCCCTTTCTGAAACTTATGATGATCCATATCAACGTGACTGGTCTACCAGTATAACTAGTTGGACCTGTTATTGAATGAACGGTTTGTGATTGCCAACTCTAGTATTATGTCTATATAAGGTTGCTTTTCTGAAACTTGTTTACGTTTTCAGTACCACATGGGGTGTAATTTTTTATCTTGTTGCCTATGTGTGCAATACTGCAATGTTTCTATTCTAAAAGTCACAGCTAAACATGACGAATGCAAGTGAAAAGTTTTGATTCAAATTGTTCCAATGCAGTGTAAGGCTAGTTTGGATGGTTCTTGGACTTGTTATAAAGTCATTTTCATCATTTAGTGCCCTATACCGGGCCAACATATTTTCAAAATGGTTACTATTTGGTTTTCTAAGGTTTTCATGGGTCTAACTGTACTTGATTGTATTTGACTAGCCATATGTATGTTTGAGCTTAAGAGAATATTTGTGTAAAAAGAATATTTGCACAGAGTAGGAAGCAATTTGGTTATGTTCTCGCTTTTGGTGGGTGTGAGGAATTCGGTTCTTATGTCACGCTTGTATATTTGGGAATTTGTGGTCGATACCGTGAACTCTCCTTAGTCAATGCATTATCGCCTTGTAAAGTTGTGTATTCGATTTTGTAATCAGGAAAAGGGTTCTTGATCATGGAGTATAGTCAACCAATTCGATAATGGTTTAAACTTTTAGGGGGCGTTTGGTTCACAGAATGTTTTTGAAGGAATTGTAATGTTTGGAAGGAATTGTAATTTGATGTAATTGTAATTTAAAGATTTGAAATGTGTTGTAATTGTAATGTGTTGTAATTGTAATTGATGAAATCTGTCAATGTGTTTGGTTGACTCACAACGTAATGTAATTCAATTTTTTTTTATAAAACTTGTTATATTATAATAATAATAATATTAATAATAATAATATTAATAATAATAACAATATCAATAATAAAATAGTAATAAAATATTAATATTAAAATAATAATAATAATATTAATATTAATAATAATAATAATAATAAAATATATTATTAATAATAATATTAATAATAATAAAATAATAATAATAAAACATTAATAAATAAAATAATAATAATTAATAATAATATAATAAAAAGTAATAGTAATAATAATAATAAAAAATGATAATTAATACTGATAATAATAATATTAAAATAAAATTAAATAATAATAAATAATAATAATACATTATTATTATTATTTTTATTATTATTATTATTATTTATTATTATTATTATTATTATTATTATTGTTATTGTTATAGTTATTGTTATTGTTATTGTTATTATTATTATTATTATTATTTTTATTTTCTTATTTTTATTTTTATTATAATTATTTTATTATTATTAATTATTATTATTATTATTTTTATTATTATTATTATTATTATTATTATTCATTTATTATTATTATTATTATTATTATTATTATTATTATTATTATTATTATTATTATTATTATTATTTTATTATTATTATTATATTATTATTATTATTATTATTATTATTATTATTATTATTATTATTATTATTATTATTATTATTTTTTTTTTACTAATTATTATTATTTCATTATTATTATTATTATTATTATTATTATTATTATTATTATTATTTAATTTTATTATTATTATTACTCCGTCCCATAATAATTGTCCTCTTTGACTTTTTTAAGTCTTTTTTATTCAACTTTGACCATAAATATTTTTATTTGTATAATATAATACTTGATAAAAAATATATGAATAGATTGAGTTTTAAATGTATTTTCATTTGATATAATTTTTATCAAGTATTATATAACACAAATAAAAATATTAATGGTCAAAGTTGAATAAAAAAGACTAAAAAAAGTCAAAGAGGACAATTATTATGGGACGGAGGGAGTATTTATTAGTTTTATTATTATTATTAAAGTAAACAAATTCTGAATTACGACGTAATTCAAAACTTTCCATCCAACTTCTTATGTAATCTGGATTCCTTTATGTGATGTAATTGTAATGACCGAATTACAATTACAATGCAAACCAAACTGTCACTGTAGTGTAATCTGAATTACAATTCCTTTCACCTTGCCAACCAAACACGATTGAAATGTAATTCAGATTACAATTACAACGAATTACAACGAAATACAACGAACCAAACGCCCCCATAGTCTTCTCCTTCAAACATGCCATATGATAAAAAGCAGTTTTAATATGTAGTTAGATCATTTATATTAGCATTTAATAATTGGGGTCAATTGTTGTGCGAGTGAACCATGTAACATATCCAATTCCAAGTGCATTGTCAGTTTGTCATTGTATAACTCTGTTTGAGTTTAATAGACATTTTTTCATAGCTTTAATAGAATCAAACAATGAAGAAGTATTTGATTACGGCTACAAAGGTGTTGGTGTTTAAAACAACATTTTGTGTGAAGTTAGTTTTCCAAGTAGTCCCACATAGGTCAAAGAATACAATATTTGCTTGTTTATACCTTTGCGCTTTATCTCCCTTGTTGTATAATTTGATGATGTTTAATACCCGTGAAGAAACAGAATCGGTTACTATGTCTATCAATTTGTACAACTACTTAAATTTTTTTATATTTTATTATTATTTTTTGTCTCTTCCATTTTCTTAAAAAGGGTTAACATACGAATATGTCACTAAAATTTCAAAAAAAATGCTACTAAAGTACTAGTAACAAACTTTCATTTAGGTTAATCAGCTTATAATTTGTGGAGTTACTGAACACATGTTTTTTGATAGTTAAGTAACATAAATGATCTTATCCTCCTTTTATAAATCAATGATTATTTAAGATCTCCCAGTGGTACTCATCGAATTTTGTATCGGAAAAGTAAGAGTCGACACAAGCTAATGATTCATGAAGGATTATCATTCTATCGACTGCTTATGCAATATAAGACACATGAGTTGACACATGTATTCATGAAGAATTATTAGTATCTTTTAAGTTAATAAAGAGCTTGAACACTTGAAACGGGTGTCATATGGGGTATATGATCCAAAGGTATGACGGAGTCACCGGAAATATGGCATCAATAGATACATTTGAGGGTCAAACGAGTCCTTGTCTAAGGATGTTGGTGATGTTTTTTGAGTAAAGTTTTTACCTTTATAAATGGTATATAAACAAAAAATAAGTGCAGGTGATATGGCAAAGTACCAAATCGACTGCACAAACACACGCACCAATTATGCTTCTCACGACGTCGGTGATGTTAATATGTTATAATCTTAAAATTTTTCTAACCAAGATACATGAAAAAATTGGATGTATACTAAAAAGAGTGTTGAGGGGTATAAGGGCGGTCTCATGAAACCATGAAATTTTTGAGGACCCTGTACAAAATTATATAATGAGACCTTTCGTTAAGCAATATTATATATAAAGTGTCACAGTTTTAAGATATAATGCAATTATTTATCTAAACGTTCTATCATATTAATCATTTAAGATATTTTCTCATCTAAATACTTTTTTCTTCGTGAAAAATATGTCTACACATGCATATAATTATTAACAGAACAAATTTTGGGGCTCAAAAAATTTCGAGTGAGCGCTCATCTTGTACACCCTCAAAGACGGCCCTGAGAGGTATAATAGTGCAACGACATTAATTATCCGTGGTGCTAAGTAATTGGCGCCGATAAGTATCACAGCTACCATGAGAAGGCCGATTTATGTTTTCACTCCCACAATGGTATAAAGAGTAAAAATGTGGCTTCCTTATAAACTCCCGTATGTATGGTTGTTACATGTATTTAGATTTTGTTGGTTTTTAAGAGGTGGCAAAACGGGCAGGCATGAGCTAAATGGGCGCATGTTATACGAAACGTTTCATAGAAGACTCAAAATGATAAAATAAATTCTTCAAATGTAACACCTCATTTATATTTAAAAAATTAAATATATTATATCTATAAGTTTTTTTTTAAAACAATTGTAACGTTCTCCAACTGAGAGTAAATATGAGCCGTTTGTGCCCATTTAATTTTTAAATAGATAATATATAACATTTAAAAAAAAAAAATGGGGGGCTAAATGTACCAAAATCTTTTACAAATTTGCCTAAAATAGCCTTTTTGGGGCACAAATTGCCAATTCTAGTTTTTATAAATGAAACACCATGAAAGAAAATTTTGATTTTCCAAAATTTAAAGATGCAACTTGAAGAAGTTAATTCGAATAAAACATCAACCAATTATTGGTTTTTTTATTTTTTATTTTTATTTTTTGACAGCTCGAGAGGGGCTAAAAAGATCCCCACAATTTGCTTCTCTTTCTTTTGCTATATACTTTCAAGATTATCCTTTTCTTAATTCGACTTTTGACCCTTTGTTTAAACCTTTGAACCTATTACACAAAAAGATCCTTCTTCTCCGTCCTCCACATCTCTTTCTTAAAAGCTGCACTAACCAATTGTATAAGGGTAATATAAATTAGTATTTGATTTGGTTAGACACAACACTTATTCAAAACTTGGATGAAGTCTTATATCCCACATTGGTAGAAGACGAAAATGTTTGCTTACTTTTATATTGTGGAGTAAATGGCCAACACAAGTTGATGCTAGTATCATGTAGCCATATGTAAACTTGTGACATGGAATATATAAAATTTCCATCTCATAATGTTACAGGTGGCTAATTTATACGAATTGTTAACTTTTTCAACCTTTGATATAAGTTTTCTAACTAGGACCCACCTATTTAGGACACTACGACTGCACTCAGCTGTGTATACTTCGACAAATTCCTATTGATCAAGTTTTTTGTGGTTTTTTATCTTTGTTTCGGGCTTAGAGAATAAGGTTTTTGTGTAGCAAATTTATAGATCGATATTTTTGCTGTTCTTTTCATTGTAAGGCCAAATAACAATATTGATAAAGTAAACCTCGCTACCTAGTAATGATTTTACATACACTCTATTACACGCGATGTAATGTGGTAATTTGTATCCGTGAACAAATTTGTGAGACACTTTTCTTTTGTGAGCAAACAATTTTGTTGATGTGCACATGTACTAATTTGTGTTAGATCACGTGAATCCTAGGCCAGTCTACTCATAAGAGGATGCTTTTCATTTGTGAATTTCAATAGTAATATGAAAAATAAGACCAATCTTCATTTTTTTTCTAATGACGTGGAAAAGTCAATTTTGTTATTGCATTAATATATATTTTTCTAGTTTTTTCTATCGTATTTTTTATGATAGTTTATATTGAACTTATTCAAAACTAACATACCAAGCTCAAAGAGCGGGCCTCGGAGCTAGTCCAATATACTCCAAATTATATCAATTACATATTTTCCAAAAAAACAAAAAAAACACAACATATTTTAACATTCACCTATATTACTTCAATAGTTCACACAACAAAGTTAAACATAATTTACCAATACATACACTTTAAAGTCAAAATTACCAACAAACAATAAAAAATTCACCTGCACCATATAAACATATTTCAATTACTATCAAATTTACAAACTACTTGCAAACAAATGTACACACCAAAATGCACAATTAAATTTACAAACAAAAGACACAAAATTTATAACAAACACTTCATAAAAAGTGTTGAGTTTGAGTTTTCAAAGTCAAACTGGTTCAACTTTAACCTTATCAATTTTTGCGAGTGTTATATAATACTTGATGCAAAATATACGAATGAATTGAGTTTTAAGTGTACTTTTCATCAAGTATTGACTATATAACACATAAAAATATTTAGGTAGTTGAAACAATTTGACTCTAAAAAGTCAAATTGGATACTTATTTTGGGACGGAAAAAGTACAAAGTATACATAAAAGTGTATATCAAACTTCATTTCAAACTTTAAATAAACTTATAACAAAAATACCAACATATATTAAGATGTAACCACACATTATCCAGCCATAGAAGTTTCCGTGGCGGTGGACATGACAAAGAAATTCGGTGTGGGTATGCATTTTCCGACACGCATGCAGCTTTCGACGACGTTAAGTATATTCCGACGACGACAACCCAGATTTCAACGAGATCTAAAACAAACAAATGGATATATAAAAAACATATAGAACTGTAAAAGAACACATAAATCTATTAAAAGAAGAACACACATATTTCAAAAAAACATAAATCTATTAAAAAAAACCATAGGACTATAAAAATAACATTTAAAACTAAAAATAACAAACAAACCTCATATCCCGACGGCAGCCGAGAAAATTGACGGCATCTACACAAATCCGACAAGATCTACAAAAGAAACACTTGAATCAGATAAAAATACATAAATCAATAAAAAAAAAATCAAAACTAAAAAAACAAACAAACCTCAAAGATCCGACGGCGGCTACATAGATCCAGCGGCGGCGGCTACACATATCCCGTGTTGGTCTCGGACGTGGTGAGTCCTGATAGGGTGTTTCGATGATAAAGATATATATGCAAAGCAATCAAAATGAACAAACTATCTACATACAATTTTGTGAATGATATGAGCACTTTCAATCTCATGTGAATCAAATATATGTATACCTGGAAATCGAATGATGGTATCTTTCTTGCATGTATTCCATGATGACTTATGAAACATTACATTTATCTATAAAGACATCAAAAGAACGAAAAATTATTGTTATTTTCATTAAGAGAATATCAATAATCAATGATTGAAAATAAGCGTATGTTGGGCTTTCATACATGGTGTCGTAACATCTTTGAATCTCACTGTATAAAGGCATCATTCTTTCTAAGTAGGCATTAATTCAAATAAGAAACAAATTAGGAGATATTAAATTGATAAAATAACACAAAGTCGAGTGTGAGAATGAATTTAATGAATTCATTTAATATTTCAAAGAATATTTTTCATTTGTATATGAGTTCCCTCATATATCCAGGTCGACTTTGTCTTGGGTTTGAAAAGTTGTTTAAACATATTAATTAGTTGTCTAAATTAAAAGAGTTACCATAATACTTGTCTAACCTTGCAAATAATACTTACAAAGAAGGACAACACACCGGACAAAAAACTAATCACAAAATGTACATTTCAATAATTCAAAACATTCTATTAATAGATTGTGTTTCATTTTTATGAAAATTTCAACATTGACCATTTTAATAGAGATTGACTTTCAAGTTTCAAGTTTTCACTTTCACCTTTGACCCTTTTTACATTTTATGTAGTAAAGATTGGTAAATTTTAAAATTTTTACATAATTGCACATTTTTTGGTTCCTAATTTTGTAATAGTAACATAATAAATGAGAATATATGAAAATCGTAAGTCGCATATGAAACATACATATATATCAAAGACATGTTCTCTCATATATCTTAAGTTGCACAAAACTGCAAGTGAACTTTTAACCCATTTTAAAGTCGCATAATCAATCTATGTGTATGAAAAAACAACAAAACCATTCTCAGTGAAATGTTATTTTGCTTTTCAACTTGTTTAAGTCGAATAAAAGAGACCGCCACCGCTAAGTAGTAGCATGTCCGTCATCAAACATCCCACAAAACTAACAATATCATAACTAGATGATAGATAGATGACATGTCATATTTGAATAGAACAACATCGCTACACAGATAATCATTCAAGGATTTATGTGCTTGGATCTTTGGAAAATGAATAATTTGTAAAAGTGGTAAAAAGCTCACAACAACAATCAATAACACCCAGCCAACCTTCACTTGGTGTATTTTATTAATCAAAGCTATAGTAGATAAGTCCCCAAAACAGGTTTTTACCAAACGATTACAAAAGACAATGAGTGATCTCCTTCAGAAGGACACCACTGTAATCCTCACTACAAAATCACTCAGACACTCAACAATCAAGATCAAATAAAGATATTGATCTTGGCAAAAATAACATAAAACAGATGATATCAAAGTGATATCAAATACAAAGATAAATGTGTGAAAATTTGAGAGAAAAAAAATGAGATGAAAATGGATATTATGCCTAATGAAACCCTAGCTCGATGTGATGAGTATATATACCCAAAGATTTCTTCTTAAGCCCTTCAAGACTCCCACACTCTTGTCATTCCACCCCAACTTTAATATAAGATGAATAAACTTTGGAATATGTCATAACTAGTCCCTTAACTTGTAGACGGAGCAACTTGACAAACTTTGACTACATTCTTCAACACTATCCTCAAGCTGATAAGCACTTGTCTTGACACCTGCACCACTATCTTCTGTCTTGGCATCTTTTCCAACATTGTTACTGCCTGCAAACATATCTAACAAACCAAGACTTTTGCAAAACAAATTATGTTGAGATTGCCCAAGACATTTTGTAAAAATGTCTGCAACCTCAGTATGAATCTTAACAGTATTAATAACACATGCATCTACTTTTTCTCTAAGCAAATAAACATCCAATTCAAAATGCTTAGTTTCTTCATGAAACATAGGGTTAACAACAATTTGAATTGCATCACTGTTGTCACAAAAGACATCCACATGATATAAATCCTTCAAACCAAGGCTATGCAACAAATTTCCCATCCAAAATAACCTTACAAGTAGCAGAAGCAAGACTTATTTACTCATCCTCAGTAGAACTTTTAGATAAAGTAGTTTGTTTCTTACTTTTCCAAGAAATAAGAGAATCACCCAAAAATACACAAAAAGCCGCCATGTATTTCCTAGTTTTTGGACACTTAGCCAAATCTCCATCAAGATAAGCTCTCGCTTAAGATCATAAACTTTATTAAACCGCAGACTAGACCTGTGTGGCCTTTTAAGTATTTTAAACCCTTGGAGCAATTTTTAAAATGAGATCAGAATGGACTATGCATATGTTGACTTAAACAATGCACATCATAACTAATATCAGGCATGGTATTAGTAAGATAAATGAGTTTTCCAACAAGTTTTTGATAATTTGTGATATTAGTCAAAAATTTATCTTGGTCTATCTCAACATGATTCAAAACAGTGTTTTCTGGTAAGGGAGTGTCAACTAGTTTAGCGTACCAACAACCCATACTCATATAACAACTCCAAACAATACTTCCTTTGAGACATACAAGCATTTCGGACATTCCTAAAAATGAAGATTTAAAAAAATTAAGATTCAACACTTGTTAATAATGAAAAATTTTAATAAGTACATTCATAATAGCATTTGTTACAACACTTTAAAACACTTTTTTTAGACAAGTTTTTAAAAAATAATAAAAAATACAAAGTAATTTAATATAAGAAAAAAAAACATCCATAATAATAAATACCTAATAAATGTTATTTTTAAAGCACCCCTAATATGAAAAATACTTGTTATTCATTATTTTACAAACTAATAAAACACATAAATCTTCATACAATTTATATGTAAACAAGTTGATGGTACATATGGTTTTAAAAAACGGACCGGACCAACGGGTTCAACGGGGAACCGGAGTCACTACCGGTTCGGCTAGCCCATAAATGTGGTCTGAAAACGATATTGTTAAATCAATAGAGTTTATAAATGCATACTAAATTACAATGTTCAAAAAATATTATTAAATCGCAAGAGTGCCTCGAGAATCAACATATGCGCCTTTTTGAATTTTTGTAATAAAACTTACCGTAAAAACTAAAAACTTTGTTTTATAATAGCATTTGTTACAACACTTTAAAACACTTTTTTAGACATGTTTTTAAAAAATAATAAAAAAATACAAAGTAATTTAATATAAGGAAAAAAATGTCCATAACAATAAATACCTAATAAATGTTATTTTTAAAACACCCCTAATATGAAAAATATTTGTATACATATTGTACAAACTAATATAATACACAAATCTTCATACAATTTATATGTAAACAAGTATTTCAGACATATGGTTTAAAAAGACGGACCGGATCAATGGGTTCAACCGGGAACCGGAGTCACCACCAGTTTGGCTAGCCCATAAAACTGATCCGAAAATGATATTGTTAAATCAATAGAGTTTAAAAATGCATATTAAATTACAATGTTCAAAAAATATTATTAAATCGCAAGAGTGCCTCGAGAATTAACATATGAGTCTTTTTTTAATTTTTTTAATAAAACTTACCGTAAAAACTAAAAACTTTGTTTTATAAAAATCGGACGATTTTTTCAAAGTAAAGAATGTATATATTATATATACATTTGTATATTAGTAACTAGTTATAATGCCCGTGCACGCACGGGTTTTTTTTTTAAAAAAAGTTATTTTTGTACAATATCGATTAAAATACAAACAAATCAACATGTCCTACATGGTTTTACTTGCTATTAAGAATATGAAATCTTATGTATATGTTTTATTTATTTATAGTTTTTAGATAAAGATTTTAGATCAAAAGTATTAATTTTTTTGGTGGCGATCGAGTGCCTCCACAGCAAGGGGATCGAGATGAAATCGATCACCCTACACCCTCGATCGAGAGACGGTCGACCTTATTGCATGCAGCCTAAGACTTCATCCAAGTTTTGAATAACTGTCATGTGTCTAACCAAATCAAATACTAATTTTTATGTTACCCTTGTACAATTGGTTAGTGCAGCTTTTAAGAAAGAGATGTGGTAGAAGGAGAAGAAGGATATTTTTGTGTAACAGGTTCAAAGGTTTAAACAAAGGGTCAAAAGTCAAAGTAAGAAAAGGATAATAATCTTGAAAAGTATATTGCAAAAGAGAGAGAAGCAAATTGTTGGGATCTTTTTAGCCACTCTTGAGCTGTAAATAAATAAATAAATAAAATAAAAAATAAAAAAATCCAATAATTGGTTGATGTCTTATTCGAATTAACTTGTTCAAGTTGCATCTTCAAATTTTTGTAATCAGGGTAGTTATAAACGATTGAACACTTATTTTTATTGTTTATCAATAACTTTTCAATTTCTTGAATCACCATATGACCAGCTATATTAAAATAATAATCAATGACTATATTACCCTCGCATATGGGTGAAGTCGCAACAAATTTTGAAAGTTTGTTGGTGAAGTCGAAACAAATTTTAAAGAATAATAGGGTAATATAGTTATTTCGCTATTATTTTAATATAAACCGGTCATATGGGTGAATTCGAAACAAATTTTGAAAGTTCGTTGGTGAACTAAGGTAATAAAAAAGTAAGTGTTTCAAGTCGGCAAAATTTGAAAAGTACGTTGTTATTTTATGGCTTTTACCCAAATCAAAATTTTCTTTCATGGTGTTTCATTTATAAAAACTAAAGTTGGCAATTTTTGCCTTAAAAAAAAGAAAAAAAAAAGAATAATTTAGGCAAATTTCTATAAGATTTTTGCACATTTAGCCCTCCTTTTATGAATTAGAGAACATTATAAATGGAGTAACCTAAATGAAAGTTCGTTACTTTAGTAGCATTTTTTTGGAAAGTTTAGTGACATATTCGTATGTTAACCCTTTTTTAAAAGATGGAAAAGACAAAAAAAAAAAAAAAAAAAGAGTTAAATAAGTTGTATAAATTGATAGACATGGTTATTGAAGAGGTTTCTTATTAAACATCATCAAACACCATGAACTACCAACATAATACACACATCAACTTATACTAACAGAGTACCCGCGCATTGCAACGGCGTGTACTTTAAAATGATAATTTCCGGTGAACTATATTTTTAAATCCAATACGATTTTTTGACAATAAGTTTACATATTGAAAGAGTTTCATGCTGCATATTTTTAACTCTTAGCTAAGTCAACCCATTCAACTGTGAATCGAAGACGATACCCAAGAAAGTAAATCTAAAAACCAAAACCGAAAACCCTTTTATCCGGGTTTGATTTCGAATTTATTTTCAAATATCTGTGGTTACCCGTACCAAAACGTGTTTAATATACATGTAGTTTTTATCAAAATATTCATAAAATGTACAAGCATTGGAGAATCAATTTTTCTGGCATCATGCATCAGGTCGCGAGTCTCATGTATTGGTCTTATGCAATGGAGGCAATACCTTTTATATTCAGGCAAGTCATGAAGGTGGCATTGGAGAAAATTTCCAGTGAATTTCTTAAGCAATTTAAAACTCAATGCAAAGTCACTTACGCACCATCGACAAATTTAAGTCACTTAATTCTTTAGATGTAACTTCATTTTACAAATTTAAGACACTTAGTTCTTCATATATAACTTCATTTTACAAATTTATGACACTTAATTCTTTGTATGTAACTTCATTTTACAAATTTAAGACACTTAATTATTCATATGTAACTTCATTTTCTACTATTAGCAAGTGTGTTGGCTTAAACATTTTAAGATTTCCTTTTATATGAAGTCCTAAATGCATTATAAAGTAGTATCGATGAATGAGATAAAGCGCAAGGTATAAACAAGCAAATATTGTATTCTTTGACCTATGTGGGACTACTTGAAACAAGTTTTTGGAAAACTAACTTCACACAAAATGTTGTTTTAAACACTAACACCTACGTAGCCGTAATCAAATACTTCTTCATAGTTTGATTCTATTAAAGCTATGAAAAAATGTCTATTATACTCAAACAGAGTTATACAAAGGACAATGCACTTGGAATTGGATATCTTTCACGGTTCACTCGCACAACAATTGACCCCAAATATTAAATGCTAATATAAATTAAATTTGATTTAAAATATATCGTATGGAATGATCGACGGAGAAGACTAACCAAAAGTTTAAACCGTTATCAAATTGGTTGATTGTGTACAAGAGCTTCTAACTATACATGAAACAGAATGTATAAACCCATTATACTTTTGTATAATTGGGTACAGATATCTAATGCACCGATGCATAAGTCGTGTTGGTTTAATATATGCATTTAGTGGAGTGATAACAATTATAGCTGCTAGAATAATAGTTTAACTGAATTTAAGAAAATGTGGGAGGAGTGATTAAAAAGGGTTGCGGTAGCTGTGTAAGATTTCCTGTTGGAGTCACAAGAGTGTTAAGTATCTTTCGTTAAGGAGGAAAGGATAGCACCATACCAAATCAGGAGTACAATATCAATGATCAGTATAGTACTACAGGCTTAAAAGCAATCCAATAACTATAAATCTTGAGCCTTCAACTTTGAAAATTAGAGTTGACAATTTAACTTGGAGTGGGATATCCTCCATGGATGGATTACTCTATTGCATATGCACAAAAAATATCCAAAAGATATAAGATGTTAAGAAAACTCGGTTAAGAAACATATATCATCAGTATTCGGTCTTGATTTAGTTTGTTTATACTAAAGTTAAATTTAGTTAAGAATGTATAGGTTTATCATAGACAAAGATTAAAAGATACTCAAATTTATTAGTGGGAATACAACAAACCACAGATTGAAAGTCAGAATTAATCGAGTTACTGATACTTTTGTTTGTGTATATGACTTTAACTGTTTAAAAATAACTTAGACTTTTGGTATTGTTTAAGTTTATTTACACCAAGTGTAAAGAACAAGCTAAAGATTTAATGAAAGTTGGAAGGTTTTTTGTTCATGCTTATTTTTGGGTGAAGAATTTACACAATTTCGGTTTATTTATTAATGGTGTACATATCACAAATAGTTCAACCAACTCAGAACAAACAAAGGTCAACCGTTGTGCCAAACACCCTGTTAGCAGAACCAGAACACATATGCCAAACACTCTACACAAGATGAAGATATTGCTGAATACAAGCTTGAATGTGTGTAATCCAATGTAAATATGCCGTATCAGTTAGCTAGTCAGTTAGTCTTTAGCTGTAGTTGTTAATTGGGCTTTCCCGCCAAAGTGTATTATTTAAATAGTTGTAAACCCTCACTTTGTAATTACCAATTTCATTAAAACAATTTCATTTCCAATTCATCAAATATGTTTTCTCTCAACTTTATGACATGGTATCAGAGACAGCACCACATTATGTGGTGAATAACTGATTCCGATCATCATAACTGAATTTTCCAAACCTAACATCCAAACCCTGTCATCAAGCTCACCCAAACCCTGTCATCCCTATTACTACAACCTCTCCTGTCCCCACTACTTCTCCTTCACAACCTGAGAATCCACCTCCACCATCCAACACCTCACCCTCAACATTTAACCCATCACCACCACCAACCACATCGACCACACCAACTCACACCAACCACACTGATCCAACTCCTACACACACACAACTACCACCAAGAACCTCCACGAATTAAACACACACCCTCCAAACTCAAAGACTATCAATATAAACTTCCAAGATCATTTATACACAGTATCACAAATCCCAAATTTCATCATTCACACTACCACAATTACTCAAATCTTTGTCACACATCACCTATTTCATTAGCAATATTGACAAAATTTCTGAACCAACCACATTTCACCAAGGCTCTAAACATAAACCATGGATTGAAGCAATGAATAAGGAAATTGCAGCATTAGAAACGAATATTACTTGGGAGCTCACACTATCAACAGCTGGCAAGTCTGCAATTGGAAGCAAATGGGTCTACAAAATCAAATACTATGCAGATGGTTCAGTAGAGAGGTATAAGGCAAGACTAGTAGCCAAAGGGTTCAACCAAAAGGAAGGGGAGGACTATAAGGAAACCTTTTCCCCAGTTGCCAAAATGTCTACAATTAGAACTCTTCTAGCAGTTGCAGTTCATTATGATTGGATTATTGAACAATTGGATGTCAACAATGCCTTTCTCCATGGTGACCTTCATGAAGATGTCTACATGGAAATTTCTAAAGGCTACTCTCAAACTCTTCCCCTAAACACAGTCCCTCAAGCTTAAGAAATCCCTTTATGGCCTAAAACAAGCCAACAGGCAATGGTTTGAGAAACTCACTCTCTTTCTTACTTCATTGGCTTCAAACAGAGTTATGTTGACACGTCTATTCTCACCCTCACACAAGGTCATAAGTTCACTGCTATATTGGTCTATGTGGATGATATCTTGATCACAAGCAATGACAAAGACACCATTCTTCAGGTCAAACACAAGTTAGATGAAATGTTCAAAGATCAAAGACCTTGGCTCTCTCACTACTATTTAGGATTGAGTTCCTCGTAAAAACAAGACCTGGTTGGCGACTCAAAGAAAATATGCCATTGATCTAGTTACTCATGCTGGCCTTTTAGACACCAAACCATCTGCTACACCACTGGATCCTAATGTCAAATTAACCATGGATGATGGAGAACCTCTTGCAGACCCCTTTTTCTACAGGACCTTAGTTGGCAAGTTACTTTATCTAACCATCACCAGGCCTGATTTAGCTTTTGCTACACAAGCTCTTAGTCATTTCTTACAGAAGCCTACCTCCCTTCACATGGGTGCTCTAACAAGATTCATCAGATACATTAAGCTATCACTTGGTCAAGGACTTCTCTTTCCCACCAATAATAGCCTACACCTCACCACTTACTGTGATATTGATTGGGCCAGCTGTCCTTTCTCTAGAAGATATGTTTCAGGCTATGGTATCTTTCTAGTCTCCTGTCTAATCTCTTGGCAATCCAAAAAGCAACATGTGGTTTCCAGATTTTCTACATAAGCAGAATATAGAGCCCTTGCTGATAGCACTTGTGAAGTTACTTGGTTATAATGTTTACTCAAAGAACTGCAGATCCATGTTCCAACCCCTATCCTCATGATGGTTTGCAATGCATCCTGCATTGCTTTATCCTCTAAGCCTGTTCAACATGCCAGAACCAAGCACATTGAGCTTGATTGTCATTTTGTTAGAGATAAAGTCAAGGCTGGTCAAGTTCTTCCCACTTATGTCTCCACAAAACATCAACTAGGTGACATCTTGACTAAAGGCCTAAGCAAACCACTTCACTACAACTGCTTATCCAAGTTAGGCATGTGTAATCCCTACACACTGCAAACTTGTGGGGATAATGGTGTACATATCACAAGCAGTTCAACCAACTCAGAACAAGCAAAGGTCAATAGTTGTGCCAAACACCCTGTTAGCAGAACCAGAACAGATATGCCAAAGACTCTACACAAGATGAAGATATTGCTGAATACAAGCTTGAATGTGTGTTATTGATGACTCATGTTCTTGAGACCCTTATGAGGCTGTGGGCTCGTGATCACAATGGTTTTAGATGCCATCATGTTAGTTAAGAGTTTTGATGTCCCTATATTTAGTTTAGGTGCGATTCATCTCTGTTTACCATTGTGCTATTGATCCATTATTGTTGAATATATTAATCAAATGTCATTAGCTGTGAATGATTTTAAGTTTCCTACTCATATTCTATATTTAATAATCATGAAATATTCAACAGTAACAACATTATTATTTCATTTTTTCAATTCACCGGGTATTGAAACCCTTTACCAAAAAAAATTGATACCAAATTTATATACGCTTTTTAATCGTACATATGTTAACACAAATGTATCACGAAACAGTGGAAGATATATTCTGAATTAGATAATGTGCTAATTACATCCGAAATATTAGTGTCACCTAGGGCTGAGCAATCCCGACCGACAAACGACGACCGACCGACGCCCGATTCCGACCGACAACGACCGACACAAACCGACTTAATTCGGGTCGGGATTCGGGATGGGTTTTCGCCTTGTCGGACTCGGGTCGGTCGGAGTCGGGATTGTTTCGGGATAACACAAAGAAAACCATACAAAGCGGTTTGTTTCGGGACTCGGGTCGGGATTCGGGATTATCCGAACTAGAATCGGGTCGGGATTCGGTTAAAATTTTCAACCTTGTCGGTTTCGGGATGAGTAGGGATCGGGTCGGGACGGGTCGGTTTCGGCCCGATGCTCAGCCTTAGTGTCACCATAAGTTGAGTACTAAATAGTTGAAAAGACTTCAACGTATATTAAAGGACAAGACGTATGTCAAAGGTTACAAACTTACAACAAGTTGACAACTTTGTTGAAAGACATAGTAAAGCACAAACGTATATTAAAAGTTACAAAATAATACAAATCTTAAACTAATTGAATATAGACTTTTGAATATGCTGGTGTGTAATTCCCAGAATAGGGTTAAGACAATCAATGACAGTAGCAATATCACTAGGTGGTTACAGGATATCACTTGGAATCGTGTGATCACTTTCCAAAGTAAACTATTCGACCCTAATGCCTTGGTATCACGAATATCTACTTGGGATAAGACCAAATGCGCTAGAGAATTAGGCACAATTCTATAACCTTCTGCCAATAAGTGTTTTTTTCCGGTGTTTTTCATGCATAATCAGATCTCCTATTTATAGGAGGTTACTCTTGAGCTATTTCAATGGAATTATGAGTATTAATCAGCCCATTAATAGCCTCATAATTATCCCCATTATAGCCGTTAGTGGTACATGACCAATTAAACGTGGTCATAATGTAGTTGTAACGCCATTTAGCAAGACTTTCCATAGCAAGACTTTCCACTCAGCACTTTCACTTGTAGTGGAAATACGCTATCGTGGATACACTGCCTATCAGTGGAAACACTGCTTATCAGTGGAAACCACAAGCAGTACTTTCCTCAAGCAGTACTTTCACCTAGCACTACCAATACAAACCACTATTAGAGTCAAGGTGTTCATGGACCTTGTAACACCCCCAAAAATGGTTTGCAGCGGAAGAAAAGGTTTTTGGGATGCTACTCAATTGGATCATAACACAAAGTGAAAATAAAGATTTTTCTTAAAAGATTTCATTTATTGAAGTAAAATAGAGTTCACAAAGGTTGATTGTTGCGGAAAATGGCCCATTAATAAAATGTGGTCCCCATACGTAAATCAGAGTCATCTATGACCATGTCATGCCAATGCCAAGCGCCCGAGTTAGCTATCGCCTTTTCATCCTGAAAATACATGCTAAAAAGTCAACACAATGGTTGAGTGAATTCATAGGTTTAGTAACAAAGCAGTTGATCACAAGATTTTCAAGTTTAAAAGATAAGCCATGGGCTACGTTGTTATACGCCCATAAAAGATAGTTGATATTATTGCACTAAGCTCATGAAACCAATACTAACTGCATACACCAAATTACTGGTGTAAGTAAATAAAGTTGCCCTCCGAGATGTAATAGCCAATTACATAGAGATACCAATATAGTGCGCCCGGTTATTTCCGATAACCGAATGGGTCGTCAGTCCCATAGTACTATCCACGATATTTATGCTCACTAAGTGATTAATGGTTCATGATGTAGGGGACTTTTGGCAGGCAACTTAGGCAGAGTCATAATATCAAGAGTACAGCAACAGTTTTCAAGCAATTGTGATCATAAAAGCAGTAGTAGCATGTATTCTCCCCAAGGAGTTTATAAAACAGTTAAAAGAGTAAAAGTGGGGCTATGAACTCACCTTAGTGATACGGTAGGAAATGCACAACAATAGTAAGTACGATATGACGTCGGCTTCAATACGAAACCTAGATATAATATGGCAAGTCTTAGATAATATATCCTGTTTACGACCCTAAATGGTAATTTTTGGAAAATGGTTTAGTTGTGAGACACTCGTATCGTTTTAACTTGTGTGGTAATGTTTAAAGTTCAAATTTATATATTTTCAAATACTTTCTCATGTGTTTGTGTTACGTAGCTTATGTGGACGTTATCGACGTACATAAAAATGTAGTTGTGAAAATATTTGTAAGTATTGGCTCTTGGAATGATGTATACGAAACTTTCGTATAAGAGTTGACTCGAATATTGGCTCAAGTATTATCGATGTGGGAATAAATACAAGTCGAATTGTATTTATAAGTTTTGTTAGTCTTTGAGGTGTGAAAATTATATATACAATATATATTTATCGGAGTGGTGAGAAAATAATATATTTGGAAAAATACAATACTTATAGTATACGGGGATGTGGTCACAAATAAAGGTATGTATTAAACGTATTTATTTAACAAAAGTGGTAAAATAATATGAATTTATTATCTCATAAAAGTTTTAGGATTAAAAGTGTTAAGTGTACAACTTAAAAGGACTAGAGTTGTAAAGATTTTTATAAAAGTTTTATAAAGTGAATGTTTTATAAAACTTATGAAAGTTTTGATAAAGATATCAAAGTATTCAAAGTTGAAGGCTAAAGTTGTAAATTACAAGAATTATCAGAGTGGTTAGAGAAAGTGACAACTCTTTGGAAGTTGAGGGGCTAAACTGTCAAAACGCGGAAATTGCAAAAGAAAGTAACAATAAACTTTAAAAGTGATACCCAAGGGATTCGAACCCAGGTCTGTTGGGAGGAAAGTGAGCAAGTTTACCACTGGACTACAAGTCCCTTGGTGTCATTGTTTGCTACGCATGCATATTTATCGGTTAGTAATCGTATTCATTTTGTAAATAAAGCTCCTATTAAGCATTAATCGAGCATGCGTGATTGCATGTGAATGTTTTATGTTCGATCTCTTTCTTCTCAAAACTGAGTTTGTGCATGTTCTTGTTTCAATT
Organism: Chrysanthemum makinoi; assembly: GCA_910596185.1. NCBI lineage: Eukaryota > Viridiplantae > Streptophyta > Magnoliopsida > Asterales > Asteraceae > Chrysanthemum > Chrysanthemum makinoi. Next base: position 196,639,304 of record OU343216.1, on the reverse strand, counting down.
GGTTTTCATAATAAACACATGCTAAGTTTTAAGTTTGCAAATGAGTTTTGTATTCAACAGTTGAGTCGAGTGTACAATATGTACAAATGAGTTCGATGAGTTTACAAAATAGCGAAATGAGCACGAGAGAAGCCAAGATACGAAATATTTCCAAGGTTGAGCCAAACTTTTATGGAATCGCTTGTAGATCATTTTTAACATGTTAGAGATATCTAAAAGCTCTCAAAATCTTTAAATCCTTTCCAAAAGTCGAATAAGCAACCAAATGCTTATTCGCTTATTTTACGTTCATATATCCATATTTTACGTTTAAAATCTCCACAAAAGCATACTAATACATGAATAAAGCATCTAGTTCATATTAATCAAGAATTTGCAAAGTTTCCATGTGTGCTTTACTTTAACGAGAGCTTACAAAATTGAATATCAAAAGTTTTGAAAATATAAGAACTTGTTTCTAACAATATTCATATAAAACAAGTAGTGAGTCGGGTTAGCTTACGATTGGGAGTATACGAGTAACAGAAGAGACCGAAGAATTAAAGTATCGACTAGCTTTCCGATTGCCTCCAAGCTGTGGACCCGATAGCCTTCAAGGTGAGACTCTCGATCACTTTAGCTTCCACACCTTTTGTTTTCCCTCGGAACTCTTGAGTGTATGATACCATAAATGTGTGTTTGAGCTTGTCTTAGTTTGGTTATATGAGGATGAAAGAGAGAGTAAGTCTTTGATAAAAGTTGTACTTCAAAGATTTGAGTGTGAAGTTGGGGTGACTTTTATAATCACACCAAGCATGGCTTCAACAATATTATATTGCTACCATGCATGGGAAATGAGTATGTTTGATAGTGAAATGTCAAGAAAAATAATGAGGTGTTGGGCTTCGGTTATAAAGAAAGAAAAAGAAGTGAGTGAGTAGATTAGATTATTGTTCTTACACTCCTTGTACTAGTGTTCTTGTTTGGATAATATTAGACGCAAGATCGAAAAAGAGGAAGCATGTGTAGTCTATTCATGTGTAAGACAAGGTATGGGTTATTTGTTTGTTTATTAGACTAAAGAGAAGCTAGTAATTTAAAAATCAAAAGAGGGTGTTGTTTTATTTTGTTTTGTTGTAGCGTGGGAGAGAGACGAGATCAGAAAAGAAATAAGAAAAAAAGGGTCCTTAGTGTATTTGTTTAATGGCTCTAGGTCTAGGGTGGCTAAAGAGAAGAGTTTGTTCCCCCTTTGGTTGGTCTATCACGTGAAGCAAATACAAGAATGGAGAAAAAAAATGGGCATGCAAGATTTTGTGTTTCTCTAGTTATACAAAAAGGAAAGAATAAATAACATGCGTGTGTTTTTGCGTTTGTATATTAGAAGAAAGAAAAAGAAAGGCAACCATACTAAGGTTAGTATATTTTTATTTGGCCCTAAATAATATCAATATGCTTTTGGGCTAAGATAGATGGCAAGTTCAAGGTAAGTTAAGGGATGTTTGGATTGGTAAGAACAAGCCCAAAAATATAAAAAATTAGTTTGGGAATTTTTCGGGTTCTTACAGTACCTACCCCTTATGGGAACCTCGTCCTCGAGGTTAAATTTGTGTTACTTGCTTAGGTGATAAAATAAAGGTTTAAAGTGTAGTAGCTCGTTCGAAAACGTGACGTTGATAAATTCATCTGAATACTCGTTTGTTTGAAAGACATGTAACTTTTCAAGAACGGTTATCTCCTTGTGAGATAGATAATTTGTGTAAGGTGTTTGTGACTCCGAGAGGTTTTAATAAAACAAGTTGTTACACTTGATGTAATTGAGACAATTTTTCAAAAGTCGACGTTTGAAACTTCTTCGCATAAGAATATTTGATAAAGTTTGACCGAAATTTTCATTTCAGAAGAAAAGTAGTTTCAAAAAAATATTGCCACGAGTGTTTAATGTTGTTACCGATGTGATTTAAGAAAAATCCCCGATGGTGAAAATGTTAGACAAAATGTAGTTGGGTATGCATGACCTCATAAGTTCTAAATGTTTTAAAATAAGAAGTATTTAAAATTTTAGAAAAGAGCTTGGCGTATGTAAAGAAAGTTGTTGAACCTCAGATTTTGTGATGAAAACTTGTTAAACAAAGTTTTAAGCGACAACATGGAATCGGTTCCAAGTTGGAGATTTACATGTGAATTCAAAAGTTGTTTCTCAAATTTTAAATAATTCCAACACCTTAGTTTTTGTAAATGATGAATCAGTTTGCTCCTTAGCAATTCTCATTAAAATATTTATTGTTTTCAAAACAAAGTGCTTTTGGAAATTTGGTTTATTTTCAAAAGTAAATATCGCTTATTTTTTTTTAAAGCTTTTTAATGTGAGTAAATAGTTTGTAGGAAATTGCGTTGAAGTTCATGAAAAGGTTTATAAAAGCACTTTTAGGAAGTTTTTTAAGGAATTTTTTTTAATCGTAGTTCGTGATTTGGTATTAAAGTAACAACTTGGTAAGGTGATTTTTAAAACAGCTTATAAAGCAATAGAAAACGATTTATTATTTATCGAATAGTAGTGAAATCGAAGTTAACTTTATGATATTTTGGTAAGACAACGATTCAGATTATAAAATAACTTATAAGGAAACAATTTATTGTTTGTCAAATAGCAGAAGATTTCGTAGTTCAAGAAGTAGGGTGGTAGTAAAATACCTTGTACGATAAAGGCAAAATAGTTTGTGAGGTAAGAGTACCAAGTTTTATGTTTTTAAATCAGACAGTGGCTAACACAGCTCACTAAAAGGGTAAAATAGTTTATAAGACCGTAATATAACTTGCAGGAAGAATTTGTAATATAGTTTATAAGTTGTTATCGCAATTGTTTGTTGTTTTATAAAACAATAGTAGGGTAATGAATCGATTCATCCCATTATAAGAAAATAGTTGGCAAGGCTTTAGTAAGGTCGTTGATTACAAAGTATTAGTAAAGTTGCAAAAAATTTTGGTTTAATGGCACCATAGTAAGACTTTTCGTAAAATGACCGTGAAATGGTCGGTAAAATATTTGAAAGCAGCTTTGCAGATAAAACAGTTTACTATTTCATAAGAGGGTAGTAGGACAGACCGTTGGTATTTCAAAGGGATGAGTGGAAGATTAGGGATCCGTTCAGAAAAATATGACTTGAGTTGCAAGTTGACTCTTGGTACGTTTTAAAATCTTTTAGTCGTTCGTTTATTATTTATGTTTAGCGGGGGATTACCTTTGTAGATGTTGAGGTGTGTTGTTCTTAGAACGACTAGAGATGTAATCCGGTTCATCGATTAGGTACGAGTTTTGAGGTAGAGGTGACGTTGTTACCGCAATGGATGATGAGACAATTTCAATGTCAACGTATGAGAGAATAATGATAGGGTGGGGTTATGAAGACGTGGGTTGCAACGATACAGCAATAAAGGTTTAATGATACAGTAACGAAGACGATAAGTCGATGGGACGGGAAAACAGGAAGCATGGTATTGTAGCAACCCGAAAATATAATCTAAACATAGAGTAACGTCATGCGTTAATTAAAATTTAGTTAGTCGCGCATAACCCGCTAAGAAACTCTAAATGGTAAATGTAATCGTTAACTCGCATCATGCAACGTTTCACTGTTATGTATTATCGCTCAACAAATCTCATACATAACGTATGTACGGAGGGCGCGAAGTGGTGGTATAAGGTAGTCCATCTCAACATGGAACGTGGTGTCCTAGCGTGAAGTGGTAGTGTGCATCATCCGTCGGCAAATCTCCATGCACGTTGCTAGTAAGATGTAGACGCGGAGGCGTAAGGTAGTAGTGTAAAATGGTCGGTTTAGAGGGTGTAGTAATAAGAAGGCGTTCCCACTTAGGAGAAAAGTATCGTAGTGAGAGAATATTGCGACATCAGTGTGTGATGTATTGGAGTAAACCTTTATAACTCTTATGATGAAAATTTTACTCTTTTTAGAAGTCAATCAAGAGGTCAACTGGACATACCACTATTATAACTACTTTCAGTATTGCAACATTCACCGAAGTCGCATATAGGTGATCGGCTATGTCTCACTGTCCCTCGGTGAATATAGGTGATCAAGCTATATTCACCCGAGGTTCAATGAATCTTGCAATGCTTATCTTAGTTATACTAGTAACATGTCCTAATGTCTTTAAAGTTTGTTATAAAAGATGGAACAAATATTCCATTTATGGGGGGAGAAGACGAGCAGTGGTACGTAAACATGCATATAAGTAAAGCAATCATAGCTAATAGTGAGGTTAAGTTGTCGGTAATAAAACACATATCTTATCAAAGATGACTTCAACGAGTCATAAGTGAGGCATTCACTTGGCAAAAGTGCATGTGTCGTCATAGGGTTAAGTTTTTGTAAAAGTGGTTATAGTCTAGGTTTGAAAAATACCTAGTTCTCTATAACCAAGGCTCTGATGCCAATCTGTAACACCCCCAAAAATGGTTTGCAGCGGAAGAAAAGGTTTTGGGATGCTACTCAATTGGATCATAACACAAAGTGAAAAATAAAGATTTTTCTTAAAAGATTCCATTTATTGAAGTAAGATAGAGTTCACAAAGGTTGATTTGTTGCGGAAAAATGGCCCATTAATAAAATGTGGTCCCCATACGTAAATCAGAGTCATCTATGACCGTGCCATGCCAATGCCCAAGCCAGCCCAGAGTTAGCTATCGCCTTTTCATCCCTAAAATACATAAAAAAGTCAACACAATGGTTGAGTGAATTCATAGGTTTAGTAACAAAGCAGTTGATCACAAGATTTTCAAGTTTAAAAGATAAGCCATGGCTACGCTTGTTATAACCATAAAAGATAGTTGATATTATTTGCTCATGAAACCATACTAACCCCATTATACCCACGGTGTAAGTAAATAAAGTTGCCCTCCGAGATGTAATAGCCAATTACATAGAGATACCAATATAGTGCCCCTGTTATTTCCGATAACCGAAGTCGGGTCGCCGGGCCCATAGTACTATCCACGATATTTCGCTCACTCGCAAGTGATTAATGGTTCATGATGTAGGGGACTTTTGGCGTGCAACTTAGGCGAGTCATAATATCAAGAGTACAAAGAAACAGCTTTTCAAGCAATTGTGATCATAAAAGCAAGAGTAGCATGTATTCTCCCCAAGGAGTTTATAAAACAGTTAAAAGAGTAAAAGTGGGGCTATGAACTCACCTTAGTGATACGGTAGGAAATGCACAACAATAGTAAGTACGATATGACGTCGGCTTCAATACTAAAACCTAGATATAATATGGCAAGTCTTAGATAATATATCCTGCTACGACCCTAAATGGTAATTTTTGGAAAATGGTTTAGTTGTGAGACACTCGTATCGTTTTAACTTGTGTGGTAATGTTTAAAGTTCAAATTTATATATTTTCAAATACTTTCTCATGTGTTTGTGTTACGTAGCTTATGTGGACGTTATCGACGTACATAAAAATGTAGTTGTGAAAATATTTGTAAGTATTGGCTCTTGGAATGATGTATACGAAACTTTCGTATAAGTGTTGACTCGAATATTGGCTCAAGTATTATCGATGTGGGAATAAATACAAGTCGAATTGTATTTATAAGTTTTGTTAGTCTTTGAGGTGTGAAAATTATATATACAATATATATTTATCGGAGTGGTGAGAAAATAATATATTTGGAAAAATACAATACTTATAGTATACGGGGATGTGGTCGCCAAATAAAGGTATGTATTAAACGTATTTATTTAACAAAAGTGGTAAAATAATATGAATTTATTATCTCATAAAAGTTTTAGGATTAAAAGTGTTAAGTGTACAACTTAAAAGGACTAGAGTTGTAAAGATTTTTATAAAAGTTTTATAAAGTGAATGTTTTATAAAACTTATGAAAGTTTTGATAAAGATATCAAAGTATTCAAAGTTGAAGGCTAAAGTTGTAAATTACAAGAATTATCAGAGTGGTTAGAGAAAGTGACAACTCTTTGGAAGTTGAGGGGCTAAACTGTCAAACGCGGAAATTGCAAAAGAAAGTAACAATAAACTTTAAAAGTGATACCCAAGGGATTCGAACCCAGGTCTGTTGGGAGGAAAGTGAGCAAGTTTACCACTGGACTACAAGTCCCTTGGTGTCATTGTTTGCTACGCATGCATATCTATCGGTTAGTGACTGTATTCATTTTGTAAATAAAGCTCCTATTCAGATAATCGAGCATGCGTGATTGCATGTGAATGTTTTATGTCGATCTCTTTCTTCTCAAACCGAGTTTGTGCATGTTCTTGTTTCAAGTGGTTTTCATAATAAACACATGCTAAGTTTTAAGTTTGCAAATGAGTTTTGTATTCAACAGTTGAGTCGAGTGTACAATATGTACAAATGAGTTCGATGAGTTTACAAAATAGCGAAATGAGCACGAGAGAAGCCAAGATACGAAATATTTCCAAGGTTGAGCCAAACTTTTATGGAATCGCTTGTAGATCATTTTTAACATGTTAGAGATACGTTAAAAGCTCTCAAAATCTTTAAATCCTTTCCAAAAAGTCGAAATAAGCAACCAAATGCTTATTCGCTTATTTTACGTTCATATATCCATATTTTACGTTTAAAATCTCCACAAAAGCATACTAATACATGAATAAAGCATCTAGTTCATATTAATCAAGAATTTGCAAAGTTTCCATGTGTGCTTTACTTTAACGAGAGCTTACAAAATTGAATATCAAAAGTTTTGAAAATATAAGAACTTGTTTCTAACAATATTCATATAAAACAAGTAGTGAGTCGGGTTAGCTTACGATTGGGAGTATACGAGTAACAGAAGAGACCGAAGAATTAAAGTATCGACTAGCTTTCCGATTGCCTCCAAGCTGTGGACCCGATAGCCTTCAAGGTGAGACTCTCGATCACTTTAGCTTCCACACCTTTTGTTTTCCCTCGGAACTCTTGAGTGTATGATACCATAAATGTGTGTTTGAGCTTGTCTTAGTTTGGTTATATGAGGATGAAAGAGAGAGTATGTCTTTGATAAAAGTTGTACTTCAAAGATTTGAGTGTGAAGTTGGGGTGACTTTTATAATCACACCAAGCATGGCTTCAACAATATTATATTGCTACCATGCATGGGAAATGAGTATGTTTGATAGTGAAATGTCAAGAAAAATAATGAGGTGTTGGGCTTCGGTTATAAAGAAAGAAAAAGAAGTGAGTGAGTAGATTAGATTATTGTTCTTACACTCCTTGTACTAGTGTTCTTGTTTGGATAATATTAGACGCAAGACCGAAAAAGAGGAAGCATGTGTAGTCTATTCATGTGTAAGACAAGGTATGGGTTATTTGTTTGTTTATTAGACTAAAGAGAAGCTAGTAATTTAAAAATCAAAAGAGGGTGTTGTTTTATTTTGTTTTGTTGTGGCGTGGGAGAGAGACGAGATCAGAAAAGAAATAAGAAAAAAAGGGTCCTTAGTGTATTTGTTTAATGGCTCTAGGTCTAGGGTGGCTAAAGAGAAGAGTTTGTTCCCCCTTTGGTTGGTCTATCACGTGAAGCAAATACAAGAATGGAGAAAAAAATGGGCATGCAAGATTTTGTGTTTCTCTAGTTATATACGAAAAGGGAAAGAATAAATAACATGCGTGTGTTTGCGTTTGTATATTAGAAGAAAGAAAAAGAAAGGCAACCATAATAAGGTTAGTAGATTTTTATTTGGCCCAAAGAAAAGTAGATAATATCAATATGCTTTTGGGCTAAGATAGATGGCAAGTTCAAGGTAAGTTAAGGGATGTTTGGATTGGTAAGAACAAGCCCAAAAAGAAATATAAAAATTAGTTTGGGAATTTTTCGGGTTCTTACAGACCTTATGGGTGTACACTCCGTACCTCCTAACCCATTTCAAGGTGTGAACTAATCCCACAAGTGCACTAAATTTTCCAACAATCCTCCCCAAATTTAGTTCACTTCCTTTGCATGAAAAATAAACATCAAACAAAACATGTGCATAAACGAAAATGTCCTGAGGATTGAATTTCCATCTTAGTAAATTACACATTTCAAATATTCGAGAATCATGGTGTTCTAAGAATTGAACCCTTCAACCCATTTGAATACCTCAAGATAAAATACACACAAGTTTTCAAACACTTAAAAGCTCCCGACACTATACAAGCCATGTGTCCATATCCAAATTCATAAATGTTGTAAAAGCTAAAAGTCCAAAGCTTCCCGGCTGCAAAACTTCAACATTTACATAGGTGGTTCCTCCTTATTCATGCTCCTCGCCAAGCACTTTTTCAAAGAAAATTAACCATTAAGAAGTAAAGACTTCATCCTCCTTTCAGTAGTTTCTGAGCACAACCTGGGAAAAATAAACATGTGCTCCAAATTCATCAATGTTCAGCTTTCCACATTGAACTCAGCTCCCAAGTTTCCTCAGGAGGGAGTTGGGTGTCCTAACATTCGACTAAGTTGGACTTAAACCCATCCCTTTAGCAGACTTTATAACCAAGTCTCTAGCCGCACCTTCACAAGTGATCACTAAGTTCTCGCTGAGATCTAACAAACTCTATAGATACCACCCCATTCATGATAAGCTCACGAATCATGCTATGTCCGACACCTAAGTGTCTAGACTTACCATTGTACATTTGGCTATAAGCCTTAGCCAATGTAGCCGCACTATCACAATGGATAGAAATAGGTGTTATAGGTTTAGGCCACAATGGAATATCAAGAAGCAAGTTTTTCAACCATTCGCCTTTTTACCAAAGAATGCTAAAGCCACAAATTCAGATTCCATTGTTGAACGGTGATGCAAGTTTGCTTCTTTGATGCCAAGAAATTGCACCTCCACCAAGTAGGAATACCAAATCGGTAGACGAATTGTCTTCAGTACACGATCCAACTTGCATCATGTAACCTTCCAACACCGATGGGTAACAAGATATGAGAGACTATAATCCATAGTTCTTCAAATACTTCAAGATTCTCTCGAATCGCTTGCCGTGATGAGCACTAGGATTACTAGTATATACCGCCAATTTTCCCAATCGCAAAACCAATATCGGTCTTGTACAAGTCATGGCATACATCAGGCAACCAATTACCCTAGAATACTCAAGTTGAGATACAGCCTTGCCATGATTAGGCATCAGCTTCTCACAAGTATCCATAGGTGTACTGTTACGCCCCCAAAACGGAAATTTTAAAACTTTTTATTTATGACACGAATGACAGCGAAGGAAAAGAAATCTGGAAATTTTATTTTTAAATGCGACGGCGTCGGGTTATAAGAGCGACTGCCCGAGAATGTTGTGACGGCTCGAAAGTTTTTGTAAAAATTTACACGGCGCCGAGTATAATCGCGGACGCTCGTAAGACTTTGGTGAAAATGCGATCGCTGCCGTTGCGAACCACGCCGCCGAAACCCGCACGCACATTTTGTGCAGACTTACTACCCTTTAACCCAACAAATCTACATATTCCTTCAACATTACCACAAACCTGTAAAATAACTTGTAACTCGTATGAGAGCAACTATGACTAATAAACCCAACGCTTTAACCATCAAAACAAGTAATTGGCTTTACACCAACATCATTTTTAACTTCATGACCCATAATTACAAGAACATGACACATTGTCTTGATAGATTAAAGAACATAGACGTAGGGACAACTACTCATGGAAAGAAGACCAAGACACTTGAAATATACCAAAACGACTTGACTCTTCGGGGCTTCCAACTTTAACACCTTGGTTCCAAAAGACAAACCCAACTAGGAGCTCAAGCAAACTCCAACCTACACTTGTAATTTACCTTTATCCTCCTTGCTAGGACCTACAAAATGTCATCAACTATAACATAAGCAATTGCTTAGTAAGTAAAAGGGGTAAATGCAATTTAAACTATAACCATACATATAAATTGATGGAGTATCTATAACATGAGTACATACCTTAAAATGGGTATTTACACTACTTGACATGTAAAGCTATGGATCCAAGCTAACTATTACAAACTCCAACAACTATAACATAATCAAATAACTATTTTCATTATGATGATACATTACCCACTATACTTACCTTTAATTATACCAAGGTCTTCTATTAAAAGAGCCACTTCTTCCTTAAGCTTCCTAAACAACAATTATACTTAATTAAAGACTTTATTTATTAATTTCAATAAATTGGGCATCTTCTATAACTTCTTTATACTTCTAACTTTCAAGACCCTAATTGCAAATATTAGGGAAATTGCTTACTTGATTAAGGATATGGAATTGAAGGTCTCTTGACCTTAATAATCACCACAATATCCTTAAATTAACTCAATTGAGACTAATCTTGATACCTTCTTCTTTTTCTTATCAAACCCTTACTTCACCTTGAGGTAATCTTCCTGGATAAGTCTCAAATGAGACTAATTTTTCTTTTTATATTTCTTCTACTTTTGCCAAATGACAATATTAGTCCCTCTATTCTTGAATTCTTTGTTTTGGCCACAAAAGTCCTTAATCTTTCTTTCTACTCATAATATTTAAGAAACACTCATTTTCTTTCTAAGAAAAATTTTAATACTTCTATTTAATAATACCTTGACGGGATACGGGTGTAACAATTCACCCCTCCTAATAATTGATTTCGTCCCCGAAATCATGATACATCTTGTTAGCCCCCGGATGAATTGAATATTTTGACTTATGTGCTTCATCTAAAAGTAACAACTTAACATCACTACGGAAAGGTATATAAATTCTCCCATACCATGTTTTGAGTCCACGACTATCTTCTTCAAAATGAGGGACATGGGAAGAAATTCGCTCTCCTCCCCAATTTTCTTCCTTCAAGGCTTCTTCTTGTGCTAACTTAACCTTGTCGAAAAAGTCAGTCGTAATGATCATCTGTAAGGAATGGATTTTAGTAACTTCATCTTGACCTTTCCGACTTAATGCATCGGCTACCACATTTGCCTTTCCAGGGTGATACCGAATTTCACAATTGTAGTCTTTTAGTAAATCTAGCCATCTTCGTCTCATGTTCGATCCTTTTTATCGAGGAAGTACTGGAGACTTCGATGATCAGTGTAAATCACAAATTTCACACCATAGAGATAATGCCTTCATAATTTTAGTGCAAGAACCACTGCTGCGAATTCCAAATCATGAGTTGGATAATCTTTTTCATGCTTCTTTAACTGTCTTGAGGCATAGGCAATTACCTTGCCTCTTTGCATAAGAACACAACCAAGGCCTAAATATGATGCATCACAATATACCACCATGTCTTCTGTCCCTTCCGGTAACACTAAAATCGGTGCTTCACATAACTTCTTTCGTAGGGTAGCAAAAGCATCATCTTGTTCTTTTCCCCACTCAAAAGGGACATTCTTCTTAGTAAGCCTAGTTAATGAGGATGCAATTTTAGAAAAATCTTGTATAAATCTCCGATAATACCCTGCCAATCCTAGAAAACTTCGTATCTCTCCCACGTTCCTCGGAGCTCGCCAATTCATTATCGCTTCTATTTTTGAGGGGTCTACCTTAATACCTTCCAGATTAACCACATGACCGAGGAATTGAACTTCTTGTAACCAAAATTCACATTTCGCAAATTTATGCATAACTTTTCTTTCCTTAGAGTTTCAAGAATCTCTCGTAGATGAACCTTATGCTCTTCCTCGTCTTTTGAGTAAATAAGAATTTCGTCAATAAATACAATTACATACTTATCCAACATTGGCCTACACACCCAATTCATTAGGTCCATAAAAACTGCAGTGCATTCGAAGTCCAAAAGGCATAATCAGAAATTCATAATGTCCATATCGTGTCCTAAAAGCCGTCTTAGGAATATCTTCTTCTCGAACCTTCAATTGATGATAACCCGAACGTAGATCAATCTTAAAACCATTCAAGCCTCGGGTTGGTCAAAAAGGTCATCGATTCTTGGCAAAGGGTACACATTCTTCACTGTTACCTTATTCAATTCTCGGTAATCAATGCACATACTGTTAGGAATTAGAAAATTCCTTAGTGAAGAGTCGGTCACCCCAAATGTTATCTAGCTTAAGTTAGCTCGTAGACTTGTCGTTATTTACGTTATTAAGTTGTTAATTAGTTAGTCAAGAGCGTAAAATAGTTTAGTGCAACAACCGGGAGGAAGGACGGTCTTTACCCATCAGATCCCCGATCCACAGCCGATAGGAGGTCGTGTATTGTGTTAGTATAAATACCCCTTCCATCCATGGAAGGGGTGGTGCTTTTCAATCTAATACTCTACAATTTGTGAAGTAACTCTCTACCAAGAAAACACCCAACTCTCTAACTTTCTCTCTCTAATGGCAAACATGTATTTTGATCATCCAAGACCACCCGAATCATCAACACAATAAAAATAATGATCCTACAATTGGTATCAGAGACAGGTTGTTGTGTTTTGATGATTTGTTGTGGTTTGAATCTTGTTAAAACTGTTTTCTCACCATTTTTTATGTCTCGAAAAAGTTGTTCTCTCATTTTGTGGTTAACTGTTTTACACAGTGGTTTGTATCTTTTGGTCAAAAAGGTCCACAAATTTATGTTTATGCGCCATCACCCCTGTGAATCGATTCTTGGTATCATATATTTGTGTGACTTATTTTTTGTACATCTCTTGTAAGTCTTTTGGTCATATCGTTTCGTCAAAATGGTCATATCATTAGTCAAAATGGGTCAAAAGAATGCATTTTTATGCAATTTTTCTGGGTAAGTATGCATATGGTCGGAAAAGTGGTCGAAATAAACTCATTGGAAAAGGTTTTTCATCCTAGCGAGTTGTACGTTCAGGATAGCGACTTACTCTCAAAACTGTCCAAATGAAATGTATCCGTGTAGCGACTTGCTTAGCGACTTGTCAAAAAATGTCCAAATACATTGTACTTTTTATGTAGCGACTTGGTGTGGCGAGTTGTATATGAAATCTACCTAGCGACTTGTATTTACAAGCCGTGGCGAGTTGGCCGTGGCGAGTTGACCGTGGCGAGTTGTGCTTAGAAAGGGTAGCGACTTGTATTTACAAGCCGTGGCGACTTGGCCGTGGCAAGTTGTGCTTAGAAAGGGTAGCGACTTGACTATAGATTGCTACTTGACTTGATAGTGATGATGAAGAACAGCTTGACTGACCACGACGACCACATAACCAACACTGACCTCAACAAATACCAAAAGACTCAATCATGTCTAATGAATCTCAGAAAAATCTCGTGAATATTTGAAGCCAAATCAAGACCACCAAGGGCCTATCACACGAAATTTATTTTCATCACAGATTCGGCTTCAAGTAATCAAACCAACAAAGTTCCATATCGAAAATTAAAAACAAGTATTGAAAATGAAGTATTGACGACCTCAGATTTTCATTGGGCAAATGATTTCACTATGATTCCGTTCAGAACCAATCGACCCATAAACTATCTTCATTGATCTAACTTATTGATGATCTCCGAATAATAAAAATATGATGTTAACAAGTCATGTTAAATCATAAGTTTTGATTCGTTCAACTCCTTATCTATCCAAAATCTAAAAAGATTAAATCATCACAACTCGTGTGCTAATCCATCTTTCTTTCGGTTTTGTTTTGCAAATTAAACGAAAATATATTCAATTAAAACCTACCCGTGAGGAGAATGGATTATCAATTCAATCTTGGAGATCTATGCATACATGCTTAAACCATCCTCAGGCTATGTCGATTCTTCAAAACCTCATGCCATCTCTCCGTGTGCAAGGTCAATATGAGAATCGAGTGGAATGAAACGATTTATTTCAAAGACAAGTAGTCAAGAAGGAGGCTAATTTGCTTTTGATATATTAGGGTTTGTGTGATATATGAGGAAAGGGGCGGACTTATTATGTGATTTATTAGGGTTGTTTGTGTGATAAGGGGTGTTATATACCCGAGTTTTGAGGGTTGATGATTAACCGGTTATGGTGTTGGATCAGATTGGGCCTTGCTTGTTTATTATGGACCGGGTCTTGTCACTTGATCACATGGGCTATCTACATCTTAGCATTAATCGGTTTTAGTGATGGGCCGAACTGATGAGTTTTAACATTGTTGTTAATCTTTGTGTTAACCAATTTTTACATAATGCTTGTACAATGAGTTTGTTGTGTGAGATGTGTAATAACTTGTACAATGAAGTTGTCCTCACTAGTGTTAACCGGTTTTGGATTAGTTGAGGTGGAGACTTATTTGAACTACTTTGGTTGGATGATTGGTCACCTAATTTGGAGTTGGATTGGCAAAATCTGCAAAGATGAGTATGGACTAATTGCATATGTATTTATGTGAAATTGGATTGGATCCGAATTATTATGAATTTCGGGCCACGTATTTGTAATTGAATGGACTTGAATCTTTGAATAGATTGCACGCTTAATGAATTCTAGCCGAATGATTATTGTTGACAATGAGATTGGGTATGATGATGAGATTTGCTGTGTTATGAGGTTTGATACTTTGGTTTCTACATTTTCACGAAGGACACCGTGTTGGCGCTTGAATTGATATTGGAACTCGATTGACTGCAGGATTGTTTGGTCGATATTTCTTATTTGAATTTGAAGTGAGTTTTTCCGGGCGAGTTTGCTCATTTTCGTCTTCTTTCTTTCTACCCTTCCGTGAAGATGACTTGTTTGGGCATTATAGAGTGTGATAAAGACTTGGCTATTTAGGTACGGTTGTGATTCTTTCTCGGTTAACCCACAACGTAACTTTCACTTCGTGTCTCACGCAGCTTGAGGATACGTCAAGAGGTTTTGTACATTGGGTACACCGCTTCTTCTTCACAAGGATTAGTACAAGTTTAAGTAACAAATCTGGGGATTCTCACTTCATGATCAAGTTTGGCATATCTGGTCTACTTATCCATGTTGTCACTACAATAGCCGACAGAATGCGTGAATGATGTGTTTATCAAAGTGTTGTTTGGATGATTGATGATTTTGCTGATGTTGATAATGAACCGATGAACCGCTGCATATTCCTCTAAAACATATATTCACTGAAACCAAAGTGGTCATACCACATTCAAGCTGACATTGTTTACGGTTTTGTCTTGATTTTGTAAAATCCCGCGAAAGAACCTATTTCTCGGTTTAAATCATAAACTTGTAAAATCCCGTGATAATGGAAACATCCCGGTAAAAGTAATGCATTTCCGGATCTATTTTGGCGGTTTATTCTTGGTTTTGTAAAATCCGCGAAGAAACTATTTCTCGGTTTAAACCATAGATTTGTAAAATCCCGTATTGATGGAACCATCTTGGAGAAAAGAAAGCGATCTCGGGTCTTCTCGATGCTGGTGTTACGGTTCGCTTCAAAGAAGGGATAAAAGGGTGTACTTCATGTATTGGATGTGTGTTTGGATATTCGTCATGGCAAGTTTGGTTATTACATGGTTTTACCGGGTTATGTGCTTTTAACCATGGTCGGGATGAAACCATTATCAAAGTTCATTTAAATGTCAAAGAAGGCTAGATTTGAGCTTTCACCAAGATGTGACAACGGAGTTAATTCACTATTATTTATTTGAGGTTGAAGTAAAATATCACGGGTGAGTGTACTTAGTATCCTAAGGTATCGGGATGGTTGGATGAAGATTCTTCATGATCCTTGTTCGAGCTTATTATCAAAAATGAAGACTTGGAAATCTAGTTATTGTTGGGTGTCTTTTACCTTTTCTTTTACCACTTGGGGTAATTGGGCTCTTACCACTACAAAATAACTATCACTTTAAGGAGTTACGCTTGTAGTGCTCTGTCACATTCAATTGTGGATTTTCAAGAGGTGACATACGCCTTATACTTGATGGTTGGTTGGTTGAAGAGTATAGAGTACTTAGAGATTCAATGGAGCATGAATTCTCGACACCGCTCTTTGTTACATATGTGCAAGTTTAAGTCACGAAGTTCGGTTAGTTTACTTCAGTGGTCAAATTCATCGATTGGGTTATTCCATCACCGTCACGACAAAGAGCCTACTGAATGATAATGGGGTTGATTACATGTTTTGCAAAAGAGCTGAAAAGAGAGAGATTATGACGCCTGCTCACATCAGTCAGCCTCGTACTCCAAAGAAAAGAAATGTGCACGTTTCAACGCATTATCTTCAAGAAGAGAAATCTTCTTATGACGTATGAACACAACAGTTCATGCCTCGCTCTCCAAAGAAAAGAAATGTGTACGTTTCAATGCGCATTATCTTCGAAAGAAGAGAAATCTTCTTATGACGCTTGAACACAAATTCAAGCCTCGCTCCTCAAAGAAAAGAAAAGTGTACGTGTCAGTGCGCTTTATCTTCGGAAGAAGAGAAATCTTCTCTATTATGACCATTCTCATCAACATGCTTCATACTTTTTCCATGCGCTTCAGTCATAAAGTGAACCGGGCTACCACTGATTGTTTTTTCATTCCACTTGCTCGATTATAATGAAGATGGCGACATCATGTGCTTATTTTTTGGGAGAGAAGTGTGAATAGAACATTCGGATGATTTTCACTTATTTAATCAAGAATGGCAACTCCGTATGCAATTCTTGAGGGGAGAAGAAGTGTGAAATTACTACATGGTTGATTATTATTTGAGAATTTAAATGGTCATACGCTCTAAACTCATGTAAGAACCGAGCTTCTTCTTATCGGGTAATCTTCACATGGAGTTTCTTATATGAGCCGTTAGTTGACATCTTCACAAGCTGATATGAGTTTATTGACAAAGTGCTTCCGTTAATGCTTCACGCGGCACATCAACATGATGATTCCGAACAACCTTCTGTTCTTGTTTGATGTGATTGTTTGCTTGGTGTTACCATTTCATGTGTTCGTTGCGGCCTGATTGCTGATTTCCTTGATGAACATCTTTCTGTTCTTGTTTGATTGGGAGGGATTCTAGTTAAGGGGATTTGCAAGATGTAAGTTGATTGGGATGCTTTTGTCTGATGTTCTTGTTTTTGTGAGTTGAAGATGTTGACTTTCTATTCCCCAACTGACAATCTTGAAGAAGGTCGAAGTCTACATTGTTCTACATTTCCTGCTACATGTTAGAAGACTAAAGACGAGTTGCATTTAACGATCAAAATACTTCTTCATATTCCGGGCATTTATCAAAAGGATTGTCAGTTTAGGGGAGAGCACTAATTGGGGAATGTGATATGTCAAATTTAATCCCCAATTAGACTTGCTCACATTATTCAACATGTTGATTCTCACAAAGACTTCAAGCGATCTTCTCAACAAATTTCAAGTATTTCAAGTATTCAAAGAGTTGCTGACTCAAGTATCAAAACCATCAAGGAGAAAGGAGACTCACACATAAACACAGTTTAATAAACTTGATGAACTTAATTCTTCTAAGTAATTGAAGACATCCCGGGAAGACAAATGTTAGTACCGCAGAGAAACTCAAGGTTTGACTCATGGCGAGTAAACTTGATGAGCTTAATACTTCTAAGTGATTGAAGATATCCCGGGAAAACAATGTCATGACCGCAGAGAAACTCAAGGTTTTACTCATCAAGGCTTTTTGTGTTATTATTCCAACTACGTGGGGGAAGTGATGTTAGAGAAAGTTTCTGAAGATAACAGAGGTACACTAGTATGTGGTTATTTCGATGGTGTCGCAATGATCAGGGGAGAGAGATTGTGTACATTGGGGATGCTCAGCTGTTTCACTTGAGTGCTTAATCGCTGATTCAAAGATATAATCACTTATTACGGTGTTGACATCCGCAGAGATTGTCACCCGCAGAGATAATCGACTTGTCCTCGCTTCTTCAATGTTATCGCTATTCATTCCTTGTGTATTGGTATACTTCGGATACTTGAGCTTCATACAAATTCATCGGGGACGAAAGATGTGAACATAGGGGAGGTGTTCTACATTACCCTCTTGATGTGTATTCGGGAGTTCTTGGATATTGGTGTACTTCGGGTTCTTGAGCTTCATACACGCTCATCGTGGAAGAAAAATGTGAACATGGGAAGGTGTTCTTCATTTCCCTCATGAAGTGTATTTGGGAGAGTTCTAGAGCATTATACAAAGAGGCTGACTGCAAAAATTCAACTACTTGGGGAATTGTCTCTTGACACCTTTTGGAATGGATTGCTTCAGACTTCAGTGGAAAAGAAATTTGAGAAGATTATTTAAGTGTGGATGAAACGTTGTCGGTGTTCTATTGATGATATAACCTCAAACGAAGAATCACGGTGATTATTCTTAAAAGGAGCAAAGAATTTCGATGATAATGGTGTGCTTCTTTGTGCACCTGACTAAGAGAAGCTTGAAAGAAAGCTTTGAATCTGCTCACCTAAAGGATTTTCGGTTTGGGGGGAAGCTGCCAAAGTCTCACTTTCAGATGGTTCTATTTCTTTCAATTCAAGAGCCCTTGGAAGCTTTGGTGGTGGATGTTTAAGAGATGATGAATTCTATCTTCTACGACGCTGCTCGCTCGATATCCTTATCTCGGTACTGTATCATCATCTTCTTTAACTATATCATCTTCTATCTTTGTATATATTTATCTCAAAACAAAATACAAAAATATAAAACCAGCAAAACAAAATACAAAAATATAAAACCAACAAAAAGGAAATAGAAAAATATAAACCTTCAAAACCTATAAAAATCAAAAAAATTTGAAAAATACCAAAAATATGTTTTCTCAAGACATGTCTTCTCGTATCGATAACATCTACGGTCTTAGAAATGTCATTCAATAATGGCACGGGACTTTAGATGAAGTTCAAACAGGAGGTGTAAATATTCTTTTCTTAACATGTCTCTAAATATGGCTTACGCTATTTCAGATCAGAACCCGGCTTCTAATAATGGCTTTAGCTTATTTTAGACTGAATGGCTTCAAATGATGGCTTACGCTATTTCAGATCAGTAACCCGCTTCAAATGATGGCTTGCGCTATCAGACTGTGACCAGCTTTAACCATGGCTTGCTATCATTTCAGATAGCAACCCGCTCTTAAAAGGAAGGAAAGTGCTACGCTTAAACGCTTTTCAAAATATCGCACTTATCCTAAAAACACTTTGAGGAAAGTATGTCGAAGGATTGCTGTTCCTACACAAATGTTTTTCCGCCTAAAATTCTTCAGAAAAATATTTGTTGTTTTTCAAAAATGGTGGAAAATGAGTTGCTTTAAAACAATCGATTCAGAGTTTTGTGAAATTGAAAACTCAATCAATGACTTCAACGCTTTTAATCTTTTCATAAAAATGAGTCATTGATTGAGGGGGAAAATGTTTTCAAATTTATATCATCTAACGGACTTTCTTAATTATCCTACGTGCTTATCTAAAAAATATAATTGCCTATGTTGAAGGACTAGGTTTCTAGGATATGATTGTTAGGTTTAGATGATTAAAGTTTGAGAAACACATTATTCCCATACCTTATATGATCGATTGATATGTTGATTGACTTTTATTAGTCGATTGCTGTTGGGTGTTGTCGACCACCATATATTTGTATGTGTGTTCACTAACATATGCAGGTATATTGGTATATAAGAATGTTCCCGATCCTGATCCCACAAATGAACATGATTGGATGCCGCAAGGAAAGGGTAACTATATCTTGGGTTGACAAATGAAGAAACGGAGCTTAATTGACTTCCATGGAGAGTTGGCATAAATGCAACGTAAGAGGTCTCATCGCATCGCCAGATGGTTTTTTCTAAGTGATTGAAGAAACGGAGCTTAATTTGACCTCAGTTGGCATTCAAAATGCAATGTAAGAAGAAGTCTCACTGCATATGCAGACGGTTTTTCTTCCAAACCCTACAGCAACAACAACAAAAGCTTCTCAACCACCTAACGTATCTTTGTGCATGATACCATTTTTAAACAATTTTGAATAATTTAATTAAATTGTTTTGAAAATGGAAAATATTGTTTTGAAAATATAATTGGACTAATTTTTGAAAATCACCGGACTTTATGTTATCAAAACCTAAGTCACTCAATTATTGACTTCTGTCATGGATTGAGGGGAGAGTGATTTAAAATAAAATATTTTCAAACGATGTTTCTTCACAAAAGTTCCGTCTTGTACGATAATAAGTGGTGATCTAAAGATTTAATGTTATGTCATGGTATGATTTTTCTTTAGAATCAAGGTCTTTCAAAATGAAATTTTTTCCGTTCTTGTTTGATTGTGAAATTGTTTTGTTTTACTTAAAAGATCTCTTAAAAACTATCATACCTGACACTAACAATCTTTAATGTCTTAAAATGGTCCTTATTTGTCATCTTTCAAAATTAAATCTTGCCACGTCTTTCCCCAAATTTTTCTAAATGATTTAAATCAGTTGGGATCACAAATCTCAAATGGTTTGATATTTTGATCGGGTAGAGATCGTGATTTAAATCTCAAATCTGTTTAATGGAATTGGTTTTAGTCCTTTAAAGGCACTCCCGCCTCCATGTGCCAAACGATTTCAAATACACAATGCACATGTTGAGGAGGAGGATTTATCCAAAAACCCGATGAGTATTTAAACAAGGCCACATTTTCTCCCATGTTTTCTAAACCTAATTAAATCACTTGAGATCCAAAATCTCAAAGGATTTGATATTTTTGATCAGGGGATAATTTGTGATTTAATAATGAAATTTGATAAAAGGTGATCGTTTTGATTCAAATTGTAGTCGCCTTCATATGTGCTAAACGCTTTCAAATCTCGAAGCACATATTGAGGGGGAGCAAAACCATCGAGGTACAAAAGCTTTTTAAAAGAGATTATAAAGTACCTTGATTGTGTTTTCAAACGGTTTTCTTAATGGATTTTGTGATTGTGGATGTGCTTCAAAAGAACTCTTGCCTCTATGTGATAAAATGTTTTTAAATATCCTATGCACATATTGAGGGGGAGAATTTTACCATGAAAATCAAATGGCTTTTTCGTATGAAAATTGTGATCAAAGAAAATATTTCAAAGTCCTCTTGCCTCCTTGTGCTAAACAATTTCAAAATCATACGCACATGTTGAGGGGGAGCTTTTCTAAATGATCAAAACTATTAGGGTACAAAATGCTTTGATCTCGTATCACAAGTACCTTGATTGTTTTTCCAAATGATTTTTCAATTGGTTTCACGGAAGAATGAACAGTACCAAAAGACCGACCATTTTACTTTATGCATGGTGTTATAAGGATGGTTAGGTTAGGTATTCGTTCCCACGATCCCGCCAGAGCTTGAGGGATCTACCCAGGGACAATCCACTAGATAGTGTAGAGTCCTTAGGTATTTTAAAAAAAAAGGAGAAAATGAGAATATGGGAAGAGTGCGACCGAGACGAGCTAGTATTGGAATAAACCCAACAAGGTTCTAGTTATGAAGTCTCGGTAAGCACTCAAGGGGTTGAAGAATGAAAAAGAAATGAATGTGAAAAGGGTGAAAAGAAATAGCCCTCCATCGATTCAACCTTAGGGCGTAAAACCGGTTCAATTCATATGCTACTGGTGTTTACTAAGGTAACACCGGTATTGAAGACAAGACATCATGGACCCAGTGATGCACTGCACTAAAACTTCCCAAACCACGCAAGTTCCTCTTAAAAGGACTTGTTTCATTCTCACGGGGAACCGACATTATCTATCGACTTTCTCTTAGAGATTGTTGATATTGAAGAAGGAGACCCTCTCCCTAGTCTCCGACAGAGGAACCAAATGTGCACTATTGAGTCTAGAGCCAAGAGATCATCCACAATATCTCATTAGGACACTAAATTCTTGAAGACTTGCTTTTTCACACAATGTGGAAAGTAAGTATATATTAAGAGTCCTACGCTTTATCCTTGTGGTATTGCCGTAACATCCGAGTGGTATGTAAAAGTATTCACGATGAAGATGGAAATCCTTCTAGAGCCAACATCAAACAAGCTCTTGGTGGGTGACATGTGAGATTTTGCAAAAGATCAAGCTTGTGACAACTGGATAGAAACAATGGGGATATTCACTCGTGAATCAACCTTGGTCCAGGAATGGAATTGACGAATACTTTTGAAAAACCGTTCGATGTGCAAACCTTCTTTCTCTAGCACGCCGAATGTGTACTTATGTTTTCAAATTCAAAAAGTATCTCTGATTGAAAAATACTTTTAGAAAAACCGCTCGATGTGCTTAATCTCTTCTTTTCGCTAGCATGTTGAATGTGTACTCATTCTCTAATATAAAAAGTATTTTGTTTGAAAATTGATCTTTCTCATAAAACCTTCGTCGTATTGCAAAACTCTTTCTTCAAGCAAGACGCGATTGTTTTTCAAATCATTTTTCATCAATCAGTGAATCTCAATTCGCCGGTTCACTCACCTCCGTTGTCTTCTTTGAGACGCTCCGTTTGAGAACAGCTAGAACAGCTAAACCCTCGTCAAGGAGATTCTAGGAATCCTACCGATCACAGCGCGAGTAAAGACTTGTACCGATCAACGGGAACCGTGGGCCGTGTACCTCAATTCAACGAAAGTGATCAAAGACACTTTCGTGCGCTTTATTGCTAACTGTTGTTTGCAGGTACATTTGGACGGTTGCGTACCGATCGTAATTGAGGAGTCAATCCAAAGCCGCATGCTCACAAAGATCCACACTTAATTTGAAGAAATCATGACGGTGCATATCTACATAACCCCGGCTCGATATTTCATACTATGCTTATGCTTCACGCCGCAAATATCATGAACCAGGAAGGCTTCCGCTACTCTGATGGAAAGATGTCATGATTCAAAAGTGTGAGCATGTCGGTCCAAATGTCACAACTTCACATGAAGGAAACACTACTATGGATGATCCGAGAGATTTATCGTGGTCGATGATCTCAAAGAAAGCTCCAAGATCATCAAAGATGTGGATCAGTTAAAGGCCTCCACTAAAAGTACAAATCAATGCAGACTTTGAAGAATCACTACTAATGCACAAAGATTGTTGAAATGAAGAATTGAAGTCTACGAGCTCAAGAACAAAGACAAGAATAGAATGCTAGGATTCAAAATGTAAAAAAAATGGGGTGACCTCCTTAGGGAGATTGTTAGGAATTAGAAAATTCCATAGTGAAGAGTAGGTCACCCTAAATGTTATCTAGCTTGTTAGCTCAGACTTGTCGTTATTTACGTTATTAAGTTGTTAATTAGTTAGTCAAGAGCGTAAAATAGTTTAGTGCAACACCGTGGAGGAAGGACCGGTCTTTACCCACTGTATACCTGATCCACAGGCCGATAGGAGGTCGTGTATTGTGTTAGTATAAATACCCCTTCCATCCATGGAAGGGGTGGTGCTTTTCAATCTAATACTCTACAATTTGTGAAGTAACTCTCTACCAAGAATACACCCAACTCTCTACTTTCTCTCTAATGGCAAACATGTATTTTGATCATCCAAGACCACCCGAATCATCAACACAATAAAAATAATGATCCTACACATACGCATACTACCGTCCTTCTTTTTGACAAACAAAATCGGTGCTCCCCATGGTGAACTACTTGGACGAATAAAACCATTATCTAACAATTCTTGAAGTTGACTCATCAATTCCTTCATTTCGGATGGGGCTAAACGGTAAGGGGTCTTCGCTATCGGTTTGGCACCGAATAAGGTCAATGCTAAATTCTACTTGTCTATCGGGTGGGACACCCTACAATTCCTCCTGAAAACATCTCGAAATTCATTAACAACGGAAACATTTTCAACACTTGCCTTTTAATACTGTGATCCACCACATGTGCCAAAATGCTAACAACCCCATGACAAATATCTCCTAGCCTTCATTACTGAGCATAACTTAAATTCTCCTTTTATTTTATCTCCATATATTACTACCTCCCCGCCATTTGATTCATAACTCGCACCATCTTTTGATTACATAAAATGGCGGCATTGTGATTACTAAGCCAATCCATACCTATGATAACATCAAATTCTCCAAGCACTATAGGGATTAGGTCGATCTTAAATATACTATTATCCAATTTCATCTCTACATTCCGAAACACATTAATCACAACTACTACCTTACTATCAGCTATTTCTACTTCAAGGGGTTTGGAGAGTTTAGATAATGGGGATGTTAATTGCTTACTAAATTCTAATGACACGAAGGATACGCTAGCTCCCGAATCATAGAGGACTCGAGCAGGAATGAAATTAACAAAAAGTATACCTGTAATGACATCGGGTCCCGACTTTGCTTCCTCTACTCCCATCTGGTAAACTCGTGCCTTAGGTTTCGGAATTTCAACTTTTTCTTCTTTGACTGTCTTCACAATCTTAGCATCATTTGTCCTTCGACCTGGACACTCATTCAACTTGTGCCCAACTTGATTACACCCATAGCAAATAACCATCGGTTTCGGGCATTCTTTACTCATATGACTTAAAGAACCGCACTTGTAACATCCCGGCATATTGAGTCTACACTCACCATAATGAAGCTTGTGACACTTCTTACATTGTGTCTTGCTTTGATTTCCTCCAACCCTTCTACCTGAATCAAACCTTAGCTTTTTACCTTCCCTATCTCCGAACACTGGCTTTCTCTTAATCTCCTTTTCTTCCTTACTCTTCTTTCTCATCAAATCCGCCTCTCTCACACGAGCCCGACTTAGAAGATCTTCCAAAGTAATACACTTAAAAGGCGAGGTTACTTCACGGATTTCATCCTTTAACATCCTTTGGAACCTATCTACCTTGAGCTTCTCATTATTATGGTACTCGGAGCAATAAGGAACCATACCATTAAATTTCTTCCATAACTCATTCACCGTTTCATTTGTTTGCACTAGAGTCTGAAATTCTTCTCGAATTTTGTCAATCTCCTCCGCCGGTGCATACTCCGAAGTAAATAATTCTTTGAACTCTCTCCATGAACATGAATCCGACCAAGCCTCCCCTTTTTCACACACTTTCCCTTCCCACCAAGTCCTAGCACTATCACGAAGGAAGTTGATGGCATATACAACCTTCTTTGCCTCTTCACACCCACTTGTGCGAAAAGCACCTTCAACAGCGATAAGCCATCTATTACAAGCTATAGGATCAAGGGTTCCCGTAAATTTTGGCACGTCACATGCCGTAAAATCGCGGTAAGATGATTTATCATTCCTTGTAACCCTACCATGACCTTCTCCTCTTCTTAGTTCCGCAAACTCTCTTTGCATTACTTCTTGTATATTTAAGGTGGTCTCTTTGACAACATACGGCAAAGATTTTTCTAGCGCCTTTCCTATCCTTCTCCTCATTAACACATCTAAAGCTTTTACTTGTTCATTAGTAAACCCTTCTAAAGTAGGACCCTCCGAACTAGAAGAAGAGGAATTTTCCGAGATCATGTCATTTTTGGATGGGTCACTTGCCAAAGACCCGACATGTTTAGAGGTGGTAGCCTTTATAGCTTCCTTTTGATGGGGAGTATTCATTTCTTCTTTACTGTAATACA
Organism: Chrysanthemum makinoi; assembly: GCA_910596185.1. Taxonomy (NCBI): domain Eukaryota; kingdom Viridiplantae; phylum Streptophyta; class Magnoliopsida; order Asterales; family Asteraceae; genus Chrysanthemum; species Chrysanthemum makinoi. Next base: position 196,613,832 of record OU343216.1, on the reverse strand, counting down.
ATTTACGCGGCCTAAGTCTAGGAAATTCTAAGACAAGATCCTAAATCTCTTAGACCAAGGCTCTGATACCAAGTTGTTACGCCCCCAAAACGGAAATTTTAAAACTTTTTATTTCCTTTTTAGAGGTGGCAAAATGGTTGGGTTGGGTTGGGTTGGGTCTTGGGTCTTAGATGGGTATGAGTCTATATGGGTATGGGTCTAGATGGGTCACTTGGAAGGATGGGTCTAGATGGGTATGGGTATAAATGGGTAAGAGTCGGGTCGGGTCGGGTTTTTTTGGGTTTTGCTAGTTTTTTTGTTTCATCATGGAACATAATACTTAATTATTGTAAACAAAGACAAAAAGTATTCAATATTCATTTTTTACGCCACTTTGATTTTATATCCGCTTTTTATACGTTTGCCAGCTCTTCACGCTGATCGCTTTTACGCTTTTGTCCGCTTTTACACGCTCGTCTGCTTTTTTCGATTTCGCCCAACTTTTAAAGTTTTTTCGCTTTTATCCGCTTTGCACGCTCGTGGTTGTTTTTACGCTTTTGTCCGCTTTACACGCTGCCTGGTTTTACGCTTTCGTCCGCTTTTTACACGTTTTCGTCCGCTTTTTTACGCTTTTGTCCGTTTTTACACGCGTTTTCCCCGTCTTTTTTGTTACGCTTTTGCCTTTTCACACGCTTTCTCCGCTTTTACTCGCTTTTTCGTGCTTTTTAAGTTTTCGCCCGTATTTAAATTTTTTTATGTTTTTGTCCGCTTTTTGCATCGTCAGGTTTTACGCTTTGTCCGTTTTACACGCTGCGTCAGTTTTTACGTTTTATCCGTTTTTAGACGTTTCCGTCCGCTTTTTACCTTTTTTTATGTCGTGTCCGTTTACACGTTTGCCTTTTTTTATGTTTTCCTTTTTTTCACGTAGCTCGTCTGATTTTTACGATTTTGTCCGTTTTTACACGATTTCGTCTTTTTTTTACGTTTTTGTCCCTTTTTTGACAATTTTGTTCGTTTTTTCACGTTTTCGTCAGGTTTTTTTATGTTTTTGCTTAACACGTTTTCGTCCGTTTTTTACGTTTTCGTCAGTTTTTACACGTTTTCGTCCGTTTTTTTACGTTTTTGTCCGTTTTTTACCTTTTTTTACGTTTATGTATGTTTTTTTTACGGTTTCGCCCTTTTTTCACGTTTCCGTCTACTTTTTTTTTTATTTTGTCCGTTTTTACACGTTTTCGTCTGTTTTTTTATGTTTCCGTCCGTTTTGACATTGTTACGCTTTTTGCACGTTTTCGTCAGGCTTTTTTACGTTTTTGTCCGTTTTACACGTTTTCGTCCGGTTTTTTACGTTTTCGTCAGTTTTTACACATTTTCGTCAGGTTTTTTTTACGTTTTTGTCCGTTTTTTCACGTTATCGTCATTTTTTTTTTTTTTACACGCGTTTCTGTCCATTTTTTCGTCCGTGTTTAACGTTTTAGTCAGTTTTTATACGTTTTCGTCCGCTTTTTTATGTTTTTGTTCGTTTTTACACGTTTTCGTCCGTTTTTTACATGCAAAAACGGATAAAAGCGCAAGAAAATGTTAAAAATGGACGAAATCGAAAAAAACAGACGAAAACGTGTAAAAACGAAGAAAAACGTAAACAAGCGAACGAAAACGCGAAAAAAGGGTGAAAACATAAAAAAACGGACGAAAACGTGTAAAAACGGACAAAATCGTAAAAAAAATAGTTAAAATACTGGCGAAAACGTAAAAAAACAGACGAAAACGAGTAAAAACGGAGAAAAACGTAAAAAAACTGACGAAAACGTGTGAACACAGGCAAAAACGTAACAAAACAGACGCAAAAGTGTAAAAACGGACAAAAACGGACGAAAACGTGTAAAAACGTAAAAAAACAAACGAAAACGTGTAAAAACTGACTAAAACGTAAAATACCGTCCGAAAACGTGTAAAACGAAAAAAAACGTGACGAAAACGCGTAAAAGCGTAAAAATCGTCAAAAACGGACGAAAACGTAAAAAAAACATACGAAAACGTGTAAAAACGTAAAAAATGGTAAAAAAATAGACGAAAGCGTGAAAAAATGGGCGAAAACGTTAAAAAAACAGACAAAAACGTAAAAAAATTGGACGGAAACGTGTAAAAACGGACAAAAACGTAAAAAAAAGGGACGAAAACGTGTAAAAACTGATGAAAACGTAAAAACCCGGACGAAAACGTGTAAAACGGATGGAAACGTGAAAAAACGTACAAAATTGTCAAAAAAGGGACAAAAACGTAAAAAAACAGACGAAATCGTGTAAAAATGGACAAAATCGTAAAAAATGACGAAACGCGAAAAACAGTGCAAAACGTAAAAAACAGACGGAAATGGACGAAAACGTAAAAAAACAGTGGAAAACGTGTAAAACGGACGAAAACGTAAAAAACAGACGAAAACGTGTAAAAACGGACAAAAACGTAAAAAACCGTTAAAAAACGGACGAAAATGATAAAATTAGATTGTAAGTGATTTTTATAATTTTAGTTAACAATCAACTTAAACCATGTAAATATTGTACTAGACCCATGTGGGTATATTATTAGACCCAACTATACCCATCAATATTAATTAATTAAAATAAATTATACCCAACTAGACCCATCTATTAAAATAAACTAAACCCATTTAGACTTATCTTATTAAAAAATTTTACCCAACTAGACTCAAATTTAACCATTGGGTCTTAAATTGCCACCTCTATATGCAGGTAAGTTATTATAGCGATAAAAGTTATACCGCCATGACTAAAATAACAATATTTAATTAACACATAATTGTATGTTGTAATATGAGAACATGTCTTTGTTTAAACATTTATAGATGACCAGAAAGTAACCAAGTATACAGTTTGTTCCCGACTAACTAACTTTCAGTATTCAATTCGTATCAAGTAGTCATGCAGTTTTTGATTTAAAGTATGTATGTGCATTGTTCTAGAATTTTAAAAAAATGCTAATATATGTCATGTAAGCTTTTACATAAAAGTAAAAAATTGAAATATATATTATACATGTTGCCTCACATATATTTGATGATGACTTTTAGCAGCCAACACCCTAAAGATGCCGGTCAACATATAATAGTTACTACGTATATATCAAAACAAGCAATGTGCTTACATTCTAGTATATAAACTAGCAATGTTTCTTATGTTGATCCATGTGGGATGAAATAAGTATTCATTTTATCCAAAATATTCAAGGCACATAAATCTTTAAAGGGCCGTTTGGTTGGGGCAATTCGGAGGATATTGGAGGCATTTGCATTTTAATTCCCTTCAAATGTCCTGTTTGGTAACTCAAATGAAGGCATTTGAAGTAATTTACAATTCCTCAAATTGCCAAAATGGAGAGAATCAGAATGCCTCCAAAAAGTGAGGAATTTTAATTTACTTGAAAAAAATTTATAAACTTTTTTTTTATTGTTTTTTTATAAACTTTTAAATAGAATATTTAAGATTTTTTTTTATAAACTTTTTTTATAAATTTTTTATAAACTTTTTTTATAGATTTTTTTTAAACTTTTTTTATAAATTTTTTATAAACTTTTTTTTTTATAAATTTCTTATAAATTTTTTATAAACTTTTTTTATAATTTTTTTTATAAACTTTTTTTATAATTTTTTTATAAATTTCTTATAAATTTTTTATAAATTTTTTTTATAAACTTTTTTATAAACTTTTTTTTATAATTTTTTTTATAAATTTCTTATAATTTTTTTATAAACTTTTTTAATAAATTTTTTATAAACCTTTTTCATAAATTATTTATAAACTTTTTTTATAAATTTTTTCTAAACTTTTTTTATAATTTTTTTATAAACTTTTAAATAGAATTTTTATGAAATTTATATTAAAAAAATAAAAAAATATTTATAAATTGCTGTGAACCAAACATGCGAAGGTATTTTAAATTTCGGAATTTTAAATTCTCAAGAATTTAAATTTTCTAGAATTTAAAATACCGGAATTTCAAATTACCCTAACCAAACGCCCCCTAAGGATTTTCTAGTTAGTAACAATGTTGTTCGGTTCAAATATGATATGTCATTTAGTTATGATGTTGTTCATTTATAGTGAGATGTATGATGATGAACATGTTAATAACGTAGTGGCCGAGCTCTTTTATTCGACCTAAACACTTAAAAAGCAAAATATGTTTCTGCGACTTTTAAAAGGGTTAAAACTTAAAAGTCCACTTGCAGTTTTATGCAACTTAAGATACATGAGAGACAGGGAAGGAACCAGGGGGTTTCCGCAGGGGCCTAGAACCCTTATGGATTTTTTCGATTTAGTGTTAATTTTTGAAAAAAAATATAATTTTTTCTAAAATGCATCTTAGATGCACCCTATCCATCGAAATAGTTTTTATATTATGGTTTCAAAAAATTTGTACACCCGATCATATTTGGTCCTGGTTCCGTCCATGATGAGAGAACATGTCTTTCTGAAATTATATATGTAAAACTTTATATACAATGATACATATTACACAAGTTGACCTACAGTAGACCATGTTAACTTTTACATAGTTTACTAATATGATACAATTAGAAAAAAAAAAAAAAAAAATGTTTGATTGTTGTACAAAATACATTACAGATTTACATGTGCACACTCTCTATGATACTGTAAAATGATCAGTGCATACCCAAAGATTTTAAAAGAAATGAAGAAAAAGGAACTAAAAGCAAGACTGGTAAAAAATGAAGAGTTATCACTTCATTCACCCCTCTTCCAGCTCCTATTTACCCATCATCAGGATCGTCATCGGTGGTTTAACAACCATTTGACGCCGTTGTTCATCACCAACGTAAACCCCATAACCACTGCTTATCGGATAAGTCCATGAAGAACATAAAGACACGCGTATGACTCGTTCAAGAAAAGGATTAAACAATATTGTGTTTCCATCCTAAAGCATCAACTAGTAGAAGGTTAGCAAAAATATAAATGCATCAGGGGTAAGTAAAAAAATATATGTTTGCTTTTAATACATGCTGTTCTTTTATGGGAAAATGATAAATTTAGGCATCAAAGTTGCCACGTTTTTCTTTTCTGGGCATCGAACTTTTTTTTTTTCCTATTGTAGCACTGAACTTGCCTAATTTTCCTTTTGTGACACAAAATCAAACTTCGATGCCCAGAAAAGGAAAAATAGGCAAGTTCAGTGCTACAAAAGGAAAAAAAAAGTTCGATGGCCGTAAAAGGAAAAAAGTTCGATGCCTAGAAAAAAAAAGTTCGACCGTTAATTTTTTTATTGCACCGTTAGTCCTTTTCGTCCGTTTTTACACGTTTTCATCCAGTTTTACACGTTTCGTCCGTTTTCACGTTTGCACGTTTTCGTTTTGCGTTTTCCCGCTTGCACAGCTGTTTTGCACGTCTGCTTTTGCACAGTTTTCCGTTTTCAGCTTTCGTCAGACGTTTTTGGTTTTCCGTTTTGCACGCTGAAAACATGCAAAAGCGGACGAAAACGTGCAAAAGCGGACGAAAACGTGCAAAAACGGACAAAACTGGCAAAAGCGGACTAAAACGTGCAAAAGCGACTAAAACGCAAAAACGGGACGAAACTGGCAAAAGCGGACGAAAACGCAAAACCGACGAAAACGCAAAAACGGACGAAAACGTGCAAAAATGGGACGAAACTGTGCAAAAGCGGACGAAAACGTGCAAAACCGGACGAAAACGTGCAAAACGGACGAAAACCGTGTAAGAACGGACGAAAACGTGTAAGAACGGGCGAAAAGGACTAACGGTGCAATACTATAATAACGGTCGTTAAAAACGATCGAAAAGGACTAACGGTGCAATAGAAAAATTAACGGTCGAACTTTTTTTTTCTGGGCATCGAACTTTTTTCCTTTCTAGGCATCAACCTTTTTTTTCCTATTGAAGATCAACTTTCCTAATTTTCCTTTTGTGACACAAAATCAAACTTCATGCCCGAAAAGGAAAATTAGGCAAAGTTCATGCTACAATAGGAAAAAAAAAAATTCGATGCCCAGAAAAGGAAAACGTGACAACTTTGATGCCTAAATTTATCATTTTCCCTTCTTTTATCCTTGATAATTATTTATGTTTAACTTGATTAAAACCTAAAGTTTAACATTACACTACCTTATTAGAAAAAACTAGAAGAGGTTTACAATGCAATTGGAGTTGAATAATCATGAATGAGGCATCAATTTCCTCAAGAATAAAGTATTGCACGAATTTGTTCATTAAATATGTGTCGTATACTTTTGGTTTACTTTTAGTCTATTCGTACTAAAGTCAACTAGTTATAATACCCGTGCACGCACGGGGTTTTTCAAAAATTTTAATTATGTATTATTATTGATTTTAATTTTTTAATTTTATTCACATGATACAGTAAGAGCTATAAAGATGTATTTTATCAAACTCTTATCTTTTATGCACATCCTATGTTTCACACATCATGCTACAATTACATTTTTTTAATCAACACCACATCGCCTCAAATATGTTGTTTACTTATTTGGTGTAGCCAACGACAATCATATTCATCGGGCATTCAAAGAGATTGACACCAAGCTAGGTGTCACAAGTTTTGTTGCAAACAAATGAAGACTCATACCAGTAAGAGTGAACCTTGACTTACCTTCTGAAGCTGATTTTGCGGATGCTAAGATTGATACCACTTTTGAGAAAGACAAGGAATTTACATGGTGGACATATCGGGCTTTATGATCCAGCCATCAGATTGAGTTTCGGGATACTTTTTTGGTTCTTGGATTTCATTGTACAACATGTTGCTAAGTCGTTTTATTGGCTATATATCAATCGCTTCTCTTTGGTTTTAGTAGTATACCACGTCTTTTCTAGAAAGACTAATCTTCCGATTTTATCAAAGTTACTTGCATTTTTAAGGTCCTATACATTACTTGTGGTTTTCTTCAAGATTTTTTTTAGCGTCATTTCATTGATTGCAACTCTAAATTAAATATATGATCTTGTGATTTTTTTATGAGGCCTTGGACTTGTGTACTTTCCTCTGTTACGCTGGTATGATTTTGGCCTTGGACTACATGGTAAAACTTGATATTAGCTTGTACTGATTCTTTTAAGCAGAACATAGATTGTCTTGAGGAATGAATGAGCATCACATTAACCACTCTTTGATTCCACCCTGTTACAATCCTAGAAACCTCTTATGCTACCTGATACATTTGAGATACAATCCCATTTGCCAAAAATATTCTCGGGGACTGCACGAACAAAGATTCAAATTCTCCTTTTTTGTTGGTTTTTTCACCTCCTTATGCTAATTAAACTTGCTCATCCCTATAATATTCCAAGCTGTCATTTTGAAATCAATTCTTCTATATATCCATTAGAATGAAGATAGACCTCCACAATTCTGTTTGTTGTTTAGATCGAATATCACAAGAGCTGTCTTCAGAAACATCCTCTTTAACCTCTTTTTGTTCAGACATTTCATAAATACTTCTCTTTGAACCAAATGGACGACACATTTGATTGAATTGATCTATATCGACATACAAGTCATAAAAGACACCACATTTCCACATGGACCAACATATCCAATCAACTAATACCAAAATAAATAAACTCGAATAAGATAAGCTAACTAAAATAATTTACCATGTGATCCAGTCACGATCCCGATGTCGTAAACTTGAGTAAAATCTGGCCTATAAGGCCCGAAGTTCTTCTCATCTAGTGATGGTCCTTTGAGATTCTCATTGAACAACGAAAAAAGACACCACTTTCTTTTAGGCATCAAGGGTGTTCCAACACCTGAACTAACTTTTTTCATCAAACCACGGTTGTATGCAACCGCATTTGCAGGATTTGCGTGTTTGTTTTGTGGATCTCCATCCGATGGCCACCCTGTCTCCCGCAACAATGATTGCCACATCTCGGTATCCTAGCTTTTTCATTGGAACTTGCACTGCGTCTATTAGTTTATTGCATTGGTTTGGTGTACCTTCTATTGCAGCAAAATGATATAAACTAATTAATAAAAAAAAAAAGTCAAAAAACAGTTAGTTGCATCAAAATGTTTCACCAATTTAACTATTCAACAGAGGGTAACTTTAACAATATTGTGTATGAGGCTTGTTGGACATAAAAACAGATAAACAACCTTGGTTGTTTGGATTAAACTCCCTATTTTATTTTCTTATTTACATTGCAATAACTACTTAATATAAGTAATCCCAAACACCCCTTTCACCATGGTCAGCTTGAATATAAAAGAGTTGACATACAGCAGTAGATTCATGTGGGAATATTACATTTTTATCTTCTCTAATATAGGTTGTTAAAGGTTGTTTTTTGACACTGAGTCAGGTCGGGCTCACTCACAAACACTATGTTATCGAGGTATAACTATTGACCAGACCTGTACACACATTCAGAGTGGTCAATTTAGTCTTATTTATCATAAGGAACTCAAAAGTTTGACTTTGTATCAAACTGATGATTTATGAAAATTGTCACTGTCGACCCAATCGACCAATTCGACACATTCTGACCCGCAAGTTGATAACCTTATGTTCTATCATATTGGACTCAGAACTATTTTTGATAGCTTTCCAAATTTAATTTGAACATTGAAATATGAATATGTAATACCTTGTTATGCCTCCTGATTTTTTAGTGGCTTAGGTTTACTCGCCACCGCTACTATCACATTATGTTAGTGGCTCCTCCATTAGTTTGTCCATCATGTCCATCATTTTTTGTATATCCTTGGCTTGTCACCGTAAACTATACTTCTACAGACATTGTTTGAGTAGCAAAATTTAAATACAACTGCAAGAAGAATAAAAGGAATAGTTAGCTTGCAGATCGTAATAACTGGCAATATCATTGTAACATGTAATAACTTGAAAAAGTGAAATGGATGCCAAAAAGTAAACTATTATAAAACGAACCTCTGAGCATGCCAGGCATTAATAACATTGCATAAAGGGCAAGGTTAAGAAGCCTCAACATCCATTGGCGGTCTACCCTGGTTGAAAATTAATGATTAGGGAAGAATTCTAAAATATATTTGCATCTACAGTTAAGTTTACATATCACCCAGCTGCTTTAAGTCCAGGGTTGTTCAAGTATCAGTAAGATCAGCCATTGATCTACTACAAACTATTGAAGGCCACCATCTAAAGTACAAAAGAAAGTGATTTTCTTAAGTATAGGATGATTTGATGGATGGAGTTCTTACACCAATGAATATCTCAACAATAAACTGATTTTGTAACTTATCCTAAACAAAGTTATGTATGATAATTCTTATCTACTTCAAGTTACATTTTTGGTGTTTTAGCTAGTGTGATTCTCTCGCCAATGGTGGATCATATTACCCATAAGATTGTCAGTGTCTTTTACTTAAATCTTTCAGGAATTATGTTGTGCAACAATATAAATAAGATTGTCATTGTCTTTTATTACTTAAAGCTTTATGGGTACTATGATTGTCAATGAAAATGGTGGATCATAGTACTCCGGAGTCTGCATCCCTACTATGTGTTGCACAACATAATTCCTGAAAGATTTAAGTAATAAAAGACAGTGACAATCTTATTTATATTGTTAAATTTATGATTATCCAAAACTTAAATTAACCCCTAAATACTCATCTCTCAGAACCAGGATATGTTAATCAAAGACTAATACATGATTTAGTTCCAGAAATTTAAGTAATCTACTAACCTCTAAATAAACAAATATCAGAAGCAAGATATGCTCATCATTTATCTTGACTTCTGAAACTCCTAGCACATTGACATTTGTTGCATAATCTTTTCACATGCAATGTAATAAGTAAGAAATTTTGTGCTTGCCACGATCTTAGTACTACTGGAATATCATCTTCTTCAATGTATAAAGCATCAGCTGACTGTCCTATCAGTTCAAATAACAGCCCACCCGCAACCCTAAAAGGAACCTGTGCAATAAAGAGCCTTACAAAGCATAAGAGTATATCATGAAACATAAGACCACACCATATCAAATCGGTAGTAGTTTTTTGCAACATGAAGCTTGAAGGTTACTCATTGATTTAATTTAATACAATCTAACTGATCATAAAAAATATTTAGTATGCACAAGTTAGTACTATATCGAGAGAGCATATATAGGCAAACTGAAAATATATCATACACGGGGAGGAACACCTTACCTCTGCTTTGTTTCTGACAATACTAACTCAAAGTCTTGCTCAAGCCTTTTCCACTTTCGACAGACTATGGTTGTTTTGCACATAGAGCGTCCTGCTCGTCTAGCTTGTTCAAACAGTGAATCCACATACTTGTGCTTCGATGGATCTTGGATAAGTTGTCCCTGCAGTCATGCTAAATGTTAGATTACACTTAACATGTTATAATAAAGTACTGTGTTGTGCTTTAACGATGATTTATAAATTCATAAGGTAAGCACATCAATTATTAGCATCAACGCTAAAGGAGCAATTCATTCTTATAATATAAAAGGGTACCTATGACGACACTTGGAAAAGTCATTATATAACGCCAGGAACATGACAACTTGTGAAAGATAAAAAGTCTTTAATAATGTGCACCATACCCTTAAAATTGTGTACATTTTCTGAAGAAAGATACAATACAAAGTTGTACATTTGCTAAATCATGTCTTGTTGACATACAAACTCAAATATAAGCAAACACAAAATTACTAAGATGAGTAAATTACTGGGCATTATAGCCAAATAATATTATGATGTAAATCTCACTCAGGGTTAAATATTTATGTATCAATTTAGGCATTAAAAACCATCTACTCCGTATTAAGTAGTTGCAACAATATCAAATATGACTATCTGATTATATTTGTAAGTCGTGTTATATGTAAATCCTAAAATAATGAAAACCTTGAAAGCAATTAAACAACTAATCATAAGATTATGAAAACAATTAGCAAAACCACAACCAAACACATCTGCAAGAAACATCAATCTAAACCCCAAAACCCAATATATTTGAAAACTTTGCATATAAATCAACAGTTAAATATAGACACATGATTAAATATAGATCCATGGCTTTACGAACTGAAGGTTTTGTGTTTTTCTACGTGTTTTTTCTTTTTTGTTTAGGGTTTTTGTTTGTTCGTGTAAAGTAAGAAGGAATGGATCCCGTTTCTGTTTTTAAGTATTTACATAAAACGGTTTTTTAGATCACCATATGTGTTTAAGATTGGTGCTGGTCGGGTTTTCTGGTTGCAATTTGTTTATTTGGGGTTTTCTGATTAGGTGAGGTCGGGTAATTAGATGGGTATTGTTGGGTAGAAGATAGGTCTGGTTTGTTTACATTGAGGTCCTTGAAGTTTTTAATTTATATCCCGCTTTTTAAAAGTTTTTTTCTTTACACTTTTGACACATATACTTTTTTGGCGTATTTTCCACTCTACACGTTTTAATCCAATTTTGACTAAATTCAATTCAATTTTGACTTTTTTTTACCAATCACATCGTACGATTTTGTCCACGTGTCAAAATCGAGCAATCCTATTGGTCTAATTTTTTTTCCTATAAGAATGATTTTGTAAAAACACTCTGAAATGATGTAATTCCTTTATTATATAAAATATTGTGAGCGGGGAATTGGCTAAAATATAAAGACGTTACGATTTTTAGATGTGTGTTAAGCTGATTAGAAGTTACCTTTATTATGCTCCTGTTTATTATTTGAATAATCGAAAAATAATTTTTCCAATGGCATCAATACATCATCCAAAATATAATTTTTCACATAAATTGTTTCAACAACTTTTTTTTTTTTTCCCGCCCGGATGACCGTTAAAAAAGTTGACAACTTGTATGAGTTAACGTATATGACCGTATTAGACCATCTGTCCGATAGTCATAAAAGATCATACACGTTTACATGACACTCGTGTCAACTTACAAAAACCTTTTACACCAGAATATCTAAACAAGCTAAATGTTCTTTCTTTGGCTAATGTGGTATTACAAACTTCATACAAGTTGTTGGAAACAAAATTTGTTGCTGAATTTAGGAACAAAATAAAGTACTAAATACATCATAAACCATTGAGCTCATAAAAGTTGAGTGCTAGTTACCTTAGAGACATACATCCAGTTCACAAAAAGTTAAGAACTTGTATGAATTACTCTGTAACTGACTTTCTTAGAGATACAAAACTAGGAGATTCTGCGATGTTACATATTTTGTTTTGTAATGCTATTTTTTGTAATAATAATAAAAAAAAAATTGTGCACCCAATCACTTCTGGCTCTATTTACGTCCCTGGCTCCCGTACTTTTATGAAAACCATCAATATCGATATTAAGCTCAAATACAATTTTCAACTGTACCATATCTCAACACAATCTATTATGTAGCAATAGAGGTACAACATTCGCTGTTTGATATTATTGGGTCATATCTGATGCCACAATTCATATATTGGTCTTTTTTTTTTTCTTTTTTTTTTTTTTTTTGGTTGCAGTCATAGCAAGTATAGCTAATAGCTGCTAGGGAAATGCTTGAACTGAGATCGAGAAAATATGAAAGAAGAGTTATAAAGGGTTGCAAAAGTGGTTGACTTTGATATATAGTTGAAGTCCGAAGAGTGTCAAACCTACTAGCTACTAGTACTAATATGAGCCCATGTGGTGATAAACCATATACTAAGACTGATGACACAATGAGCATTGCCAACTTCAAATTTGAAATCAATCCGATAATTATAAATCTTGAACCTGCAACTTTGAAGACTAGAACTCCATGATCAAGAACCACTTCCTAATAACGAAATCTGCACAGTGAACATGCTATACTGCATTAACTAAGAAAAGCTGCAGATTCCAAGCACAAATTGCCAAATTCACAAGCAGCAAGAAATAAATCTGAACATAACCATATAGCGTACATTTAAGATCAAATAACCATAAACCCTATCAATAACATTCAATTATTCAACTATAGTTCTACTTGTCCGCATCTTACAAAGAAATGCAGCTTGACCTGTAAGACCCGTTTTCTAAAGTTTGGACACAATGTAAAACTTGAATTTAAGCAAGAAAAACGGAAGTCGTTAATATGAACCCATATTTAAAGAACTATTAACTATTTCCTTCAATATGTTACCTTTCCAATTCTGGCTCAACCACAAGTTATAGGAGACAGTAATGACGTTCCCATCAATCAATGTTGCAGAAAACAAACTATGTATTCGTAACAACATTTTGCATAAATGACGCATACGGTTGTTAGCCGCTATTTGGTTTGGTGCTTTTCAGAAAATAAAGAACATGAACAAATCAACAAAAGCAATACAGAATAATAAATTGCTTCTAATGGTCATGCTATGGTGATTTACAGTCAAAATTTCATTCTAAAGACCAAGTAGAATCTGCAAGTTGAAACTAATTAGCATCACGGATCATATAGCTAAGTTAATGTCACAGATGCTAAACAGAAGCACAATAAAACATATGGAGAACCCCACTTCACCGTGCCTATAAATCTTTAATTACACTTAGAAATATGCAATGCCGAGACCCCATTAAAGCAACTTATTTATGTTCTTTTAATCTATGCAGGCAACTGTGATTCATGGTTGTATAGTCAGTTCATCGATATATCAATTGTTCACAGGTTTTGCATCTCATGTCTCCAGGATCGAATTGATCAAACAAACATCATGTGTACATCATTCAAGAATCAATAAACATGAACAAGGAAGATTGTTGGGGTTGAACCCTTCTAAAATCTGATATAAATAACTGAAGAGGGTTACCTATCTGATGTTCATTACACACATATTTATACTAATCTAAAAGACACAAATGAGGGGTTGTGTTGGTTCAATCAACCATTGTGTCCCTTCACATATAACTAACTAACTTTAACTGCCATGCTTCAATTTTGTTTCCTGTTGATTGGTTGTATCAGACCCAACACATAAACATTTTGCAACCTTTAAACCATAACAAAGATTAATGGATTATAGTCTTCCAACATCAATATCTGATCGGTATAAACCTTTTATCGTTTCAACTGAGATTGTGTATATCAACTTCAACAATGATCTCACCCATAACTCATCGATCTAAAAGGCAAGCATCTACATCTGTCACACTGAAGCAACAAAATACTAGAACCTAGAGCTAGAATGTTTAGTATCAGTTCCCTGACCATTTAACACCAGCTGGATCTGAAACTGGGCTTAACTTAGTGATCCACGTTTAACATCTTTCAGTTAAAGGAGAATTGATATATATACTCACAAAATTTTACAATGAGGATCATAATGCCATGGACATCCCCCCATGCATTATCTGAAATAAAAATCTTACTATGAACAAGGCATTCTAAAAACATTCTAGAAAACAAACATACACTAACATACCAATACATGAACAAAAAACTATTACAACTATATCAACATTATTAGTGATTACTGATCCTCAGTTACTTCAAATTCAATCGAGCCTCAACTTCTTTGACAGATCTTGAGTCTTTGACAATAAAGCTAAGCTATTTCATTACAACTGTTTCCTTTATAGAGTTTAATACTGTCTTGCCATCCTTTTATTTTTATCTTTGATATTGAATAGTCTATCTTTATCTTTTGTTGGTTTCAGTTAAATATTTTAACTTTTTGTTTAAAGAAAAGCAGACATTTACAACCTAGAAATTAGCAATTCGAATAAAATTTTAACTTTTTGTTATCTTTGACATTTACAACCTAAATAAAACATGCACGTACATCTTGTTACCAAACTTCTAGGGACCACCAAGTAGAAAATAATCGTTAAACCCAAAATGTATGAAAATTGCAACTGCCCTTAAAAGGGTAAAAGTTTTTCACAAGGATGACGCTTGTACTTTTAAAAAAGTAAGGACTTAATCTCCAATTTGAGCAAACCACAAAGACAATTTTTGCAATTCACTCTATTTAAATTAAAATAATCGCAAGCACTTTTGAAAATCTCAGAGCAGAATCTGCGATCTGAGCAAATCAGAGAGACAATTTTTTCAATTCACTCTATTTATAATTAAAAAGGTAATTATTTGTAAATGTATCAAATTTGTCACTTTTTTCAATAAGATATCTAACTAGACACTTCGTCACTTGATGTATCTAACTTGATATTTCGTCACTTTGGTATATCATTAGTGCATTTAGTATGACAAAAACTATGAGTGACAAGTTAGATACATTAAAGTGACTAAATATCAAGTTAAATACATTAAAACGACGAAGTGTCTAATTAGATACATCAAACTAGGAAAAGTGGTAAGTTAGATAAATTTACAAATGATTACCCCAAATTAAAATTATCATCATGTATGAAATAGTTATCGAATTAAATCTAAGATCACAAAAAGTTGTATGTAATAATCAATGTATCAAATCATAGTTATCGAATCAAATGTAAGATCACAAAAAGTTGTATGTAATAATCACTGTATCAATTTCAAAGAGGAGGCTAAGGGTTCGAATTCAATGGGGATAAAATTAATCCCCTTGTGGCCACGGAGGTTCACCTGCGCTGACTCTGGGCTATCCAAAAGAGTAATCACCGTGGGATTAGTCAGCTCGCAATGTCGAGTCGGAAACTCATGTTACCCAAAAATAAAGAATCAGTGTATCAAATCAAAAAGTTTACAACCGTATGAAATAAACGCATGGTGAACAATGCTGAAGGTATGTATATTTACCATAAGCAATGGTTACTAACGATTACAAGATACTAATACCAACTTATCATCGCCGTTTACCCAAAAATAAATAATCAGTGTATCAAATCAAAAAGTTGACAACAGTATCAAATAAGCGCACGGCGAACAATGCTGAAGGTATGTATATTTACCATAAGCAAAGGCCACCAACGATTACAAGATACTAATACCAACTTATTATCACCGTTTACGTAACAATATATAAAGAAGCAAACTTCCTTTATTCAACCCATGTGGGACAAAAAACTTCAATCAAATTCGGAAATTTTTTTCACAATAGTGAGTAAAAATTAAAACTTGGTGGTAAAATAAAGTACCCTGGTGTCACTTTTACTATAGCAATAAAATAAAATCGTTCACCATTCCCGTTAATAACATGTGTTACCCACTACAACTTCATTGTTTGTTATCGGATCGGTTCATGAAATGACCTGATTGGAGTTGCATCTAAAGGTTCACCAAAATGTGCACCTGTTTATTATTGTGATTGTTTTGATGCCACTGATGAACCAGTTCATTTGAAGTTATATCACTATGTTAGCGAGTTGAGGTTTTTAATCGTACCTTATGTTAGCACAATTAATCATGGATGTTTGGACATGGGTTCATATCTGCTGAGAAGTACATGTTGTATAAGGTTGGTTAACTTGAGTTGTTATAACAGAAACAACAATTGCTAATTTGGTTGTTGCTAAATTGTCATTTGGTCACATTCTTCTTGTGTTTTGGCCAGCATGTGGATGTCCTGCTGAGATATTTGAGGTACGGGGAACCGAGAGGAATCGTAGGATTCGGAAGTGAATTAAGTAATGAAGTATTACTGGAACATGAAGAACACTGCAATGCCAATTTAAGACTTGAGAGCAATTCAAAAACTATCAGTCAAAGAAGATAGAACTAAAGAAAGTTGATAGTGTATTCACAACATGTTTAGTTATATATACATTTAAAAGAGAAACTATTTAATCTTCTAAAACTGCTTACAAAAATACTAAAGAGTTGGAGCTTGTACCAAACAAGTAACAAAATAAACTCTTTAATCTTAAAATAAGCAAAAAAGCTAAGAACTCGTATCAGTTGTCGAACGCATCATCTAATATGCAGATAAATTTGTTCATATCGGCATTCTAGATAACAAGATCAACAACATAGTACTAAAGTCACCTTATATGAACCAAATACACCATGGTATATAAACTAGACAAATTTCTTCCTTTTGTCCAATATGGGAGTCAAAACACGTATGTTGTCACAATCAAATATTATTTACTCCGTATATTTTATTTGTACATAAATATATTGTGTTAAAGCTATCATTTTTCTTAACATGACATCACTATGAAATCAGGTAATGAACTAACTACCAACTGCTTTAACAAGCAGAGACACTCTTTAATGTTCAATAAAAAAAAAAAAAAAAAAAAAAAAAAAAAGTGATAACATATATTGTTGCGTATCGTGTGAAAGCTTTCCTAGTGGACGTTAGTGTATTCACGCTTTGGCTCCACGGCATGTGGTGAGTCAAGGCTTAGCATATTTGGCGTGTGTTTGCGTATGTGGTACTTAACCACCTAACGTTGTTCTTAAATGTTTGATGGTTAATGATAGAGAGTTGATACTCACATCACATTTTTTGATGCAAATACCATTCTACACAAGTTATAAAGCTCACAGTACAACACTGTAATGCACAGTTATGGTATTTGCATCAAAAAATGTGGTGGGAGTATCAACTCCCTTAATGATAACTTAGCAGGATAACCTTTATACTAAAGTCAAATGTAAGCAAGATTATTGTAAGTAGTGGTTGAAGGGTGTCATTATGAATTCGCTAAAGTAAAATCACTAAAATTACTAAGCCAATGATAGAAAGTGTGTTCGATAAAAGAAAAGTATTCAAATTAAGAGGCAATCATATATATACTCATTAGAACTTGTATATTTGCATATATATAAAAAAAACATGCTTACATACATTGTACATCAAGCATTAAAAACTTATATTTTGTGGAAATATGCAAATATTACTCCATTTAAGTCTTGAAGAACCCGTTAAACAAAAAAGGTCTTGAAGAACCGCCTAGACATGAGCTGGTCAAAACTGGGCATGTTTGGCCACCCCGCCTTGAACCGGACCAAGATGGACCCCTTCTTTTATAGGCATCCGTTTTCGGTTTTCTAGTTTATAGTACAACATAATTTTTTTTTTATCAGTTTACGTTCCGTGTTTCTAGGTTTATAGTCTTTTATATAAAAAAAAAAAAAAAAAAAAAAAAAAAAGAAAAAAGGATGCCACTTATAATTTTTTGAAGGTACACTTTCATATATTATCAACACTAGTTATCATTACTTATTATATTAAGAAGACAAATTGTTTAATGTTCAAAATCACCAAAGGTGTTGTTATAACACAAAAAAACAATTATATTGCATTTTCTTGGTTCACACATTATTATTTATAGTAACTTAGTAAGGTGTACATAAAAAAATAGATCGCGAACTTCTTTCAGCAATTATTATTATTAATTTTTTTAGAAAACTATTAGTTAGCTAAAAATAAAATACACGACAATAAACCAACAACGGTAAGCATGCGAATTTCAACTTTAGTTGACCAACTACGCCAACGTATATCAAAAAGTAATATAAAAAATATCAAAGATAATAGAAAGTTAGAAATTAGAATCAAATTCTCAATGTTTGTAACGGGAATGATTGTGAACACAACCGTCTATACAAGACATTGAGGGCACGTTTGGTAGAGAGAAATTCAGAGAAAAGAAATGAAATAGAGAATAGAATATCAGAGAATATAAATCAGTAGAGAATTTTGTTCAATTCTAATGTTTGGTAACAACAGAGACTTGACCCGAGAAATGAAATTTTTTTTATTTAAATAATATTGTCTAAATAAAAATTCTTAAAGAATATTTAAAAAAAATTATTTAAAAAAAAATATATCTTTTTTTTTTAATTTATTTTTTAAAAATTTATGTACTTTCTTTAAAAAAAAACTTATTTTTTTAAAATGTATTTACTTAAAAAAAACTTGTTTTTAAAAAAAAAAAAATTCTTAAAATGTATTTATTTAAAAAAAAAAACTTATTTTTTTTTAAATAATTTTAAACTTATTTTTTTTTAAATAATTTTTTTTTTAATTTTAAAATTTTTTTTTAATGTAAAAAAAAAAAAAAAAAAAAATCAAAAAAATTAATCCATTTCTCAAATTTCTCCACAAAATTAATGGAAATGGGGCTACTTAAATTACACTACTCAACTCTCTCCATTTCCCCACCAATTTCTCCGATTTCTCCGCTTGTCCATTTCTCTGGCTTACCAAACACGATAATTAAAGCCATTTCCATTTCTCCATCTTCAATTCTCTTAACCAAACACACCCTGACAATATAATACTTCTACTAGTCACAAATTATCTAAGCTATATACATCACAATATATAAATGTGTAGACTTTGTTTTCTTTACCAGATATGGGACTAAAAACATACACCAAGTGTTACAAAAGTAAACCCATACAAAAATTTGTTATAGAAATTTGATACGACACTCAAACAATGTTATTTAGTGACAAGGCATGTGAAGTTGGATATCCCCTATGTATTAGATCACTCACATAACAATTCATCCAAGGATAACATGTAAAGGAATTTTGGTAAAGGAATATACAATTTTACTTTATCTTTAATTAAATCAATCGTAAGTAAGATTATTCATAGAACAAGCCAAAAATTGAAAGTTGAACTAGAGATAGTTCACCAATGACACTTTTGTTTTTCTCTTTTCCGTCCTACAATAGATACGGTGATTTTTTTTTTATTATTATTTTTTGCCCCTCTAAAATATATGAGTAGGCTTTCTAAATAACTGAAAAAGTAAAGGGATCTTTTTGGCCCATTCTAAATTATTTTTTCGCCCCCTCTAAAACATATTTCTGTTTTTCTCTTTTCCTTGTCCTACAAGTTTTCCAAACATAATCCCATACAAAATTTACTATACCAAATCAAGACTACATGGAAACTATACTCATGACTAAACCAAAAACCTATTAGTATCAAAATTAAACCATAACACATGATAACCATATATCAAGACTCATCAAACAATCATCATCCTGACCAAATACAATGTGACCCATTTCCGATTTTGAATTGATCGAAGTGCTGACCAGTTTAAATAGAAAATACTAGAACAATGAGTAAAAAATATCCTATCACTTCCGGTACCATTTACACCAAACCAGCAAACACAATGGTTTAAGTAGAGTAAAGAGTCTCAAATCTCATAACCCATGTACACGAATATATGATGCAGCACCTGGACGTTAAATATCCAATACCATCCGTCATGAACCATCATATGAACCACTAGAAGATTTGACAAAGACTTCATCAAATCGTACGAAGGAAGTATTACTGGAACATAAAGAACACTTCAACCCAACTTTAGACATAAAAGCAATCAAATAACTATAAGAGTAAGGATCAAATGAGAAATACAATTAAGATGAGAAGGATGATAAAAAACTACAACCACAAATTTGAGATGCATCTACAAAAATAGATGCATCTTCCTATTATTTCTCCTTTCTTATTTAAAATATTTTTTTCTCATTCTTCTCATTTCAATAACTTTTCTCACTAGATTCATTTCCATAACTATAAATCTTTAACCTGCAACTTTGGAAACTATAGTTGACTATTATCGGCCAAAAGTCAGAGAAGATAAAACTGAAATAAACTCCATATTCCTTATACCAAATATAAATAGCCATATTGAATTGAATAAAGAAAGCTGTCGGATTCCAGCCACATATTGCCAAATTCATGAGCAGCAGCAAAAGAACGCAACCAAATGAACCAAAAATCCTCGCATCCTTTTTGACGCAAATTGCAAACAAAGACGAGAAAAGATAGTAACAATTTTGAGGATGAACTCTGGTAAAGTTTACCCATGAAACACATTCTAGTAAAGTTGACCAACTTCTACCTTAGAAAACCATATAGTAAGCATTTTGAGGATAAATTGACCAATTATAGCCAACCAAATGACAAAAATGACTTTAGACCAAGTTCAAGAACCATCTAAGTTAGGATTGCACATTGTTGGATGATGGTGGTAAAACTGGTGGGTCGGGTAATAGGTCAATGGGACAATGGGGGTTTAACGGGTTCGGCCAAACCCGGTCATTCACTATCACGGGTAAGCAGGGTCAAACGATGGTCAGAAAGTGCTACTTTGTAAGTGGAGACTGTGCATGAATGTGAACGCCATCCGCGTGAGCTATTTAAGACTCGTTCTACCTGCCTGCAACTTACAAAGAGCTGCACCCTGGCCTGTAAGACCCGTTGTCTGAACTTGGGGTTGACCAAATTAACCAAGCAGAAGTAAAAATTCGACCCAAATGGACCCATAACTTAAAGAATGGTTATAATTGAAGCCCCTAGTTTTGAACAATGGACCAATTAGAATAAAATAATTGCAACAGATACTTACATTCATAATGTTTGGAGGTGCTTGGCTATGGGTTTTAGATGGTAATGGTAAGGATTGATGGTCGTTTGTAATTTATTGCATATAATAGTATGTTCCATTATCCAAAACTAACTACTGTAATTTGAGAACTTGTATAAGTTGACCATCATAAATTAACTCGTTATGTTTCTTATCTTTGGACTAAACTTGTGAAAATCTCTAGAGGACAACAGGCTTGTTTCCACAATCAAATATTAGTTATATATTTATGTATATATTGTTTTCTTGAACCTGCAACTCTCAAGACATGAGTTGACCATTCTTAGTCAGATTACACAAGGTGCAGCAAAAGAACCAAAATACAAGTAATATGTATCTTTGTCTTGTTGGTTGTGAGTAGCCAAACGGCTTTCACAAAGAGGTTGGATTTTCAGTTACATAAATAGTGAAGTCAATCACTTCAAGATTATAAAAAACTCAAATATCTCACTATCGATGTTGGACGAGCTCTTACATGGAAACCAAGATTACAAACAAAATAAGAAACGTGGTTACGCAAGAACATAAAGAATGAAATCTAAGACTAGTTTTTATGGTCATCATTATCATCACTTCCCCGTCATCGTCACATCAACATTCAACACATCGCCATTATCACCCCCTCTATTACCTTTTATATTTACCATCATTAAAAATACTCACTTTATACAAATATACTCATAAAATATCTCACACTCACAAACTAAAAAAAGAATAGAGGTGATTGAGACCACCACTATGTGCACAAAAATTGAGATAACAGGAGGCTTTTCTACGATTATGTGGCGTGATGGAGGTGATACTTCACCCTTTATAAAAATCAGCCTAATGGTTCTCTTAAAAAAACGACACATTAAAGATTTCAAAGTGCTCTGACTAGACTAATTAGATTAGCCGTTGATAATTGAAAACGGGTGCCTATAAAAGAAGGGGTCCGTTATGGTCCGGTTCAATGCGAGGTGGTCAAACATGCTCAATTTGACCGGTTCATGTTTAAGCGGTTCTTTAGGATTTGAATATAGAGTAAACGAGTGTGGAAACCCGCGCGATGCAGCGGGATTGCTTTTGTAGACGTGAATTTGGATATGGACTATTTTTGCCAAATTGCTATAAAGGACTTACTTTGCAACGACACTTAAACCTTAAGGACTATTTTTGCCAACTTGGACTTACTTTGTAACGACACTTAAACCTTAGGAACTATTTTTGCCAACTTGCGAAAGTTAGCAATTAATGCTTGACACATGGCATGTGAAGAGAGCATGTCTTGCCTAATAGTATATATGATAATATATGAGTATTGGATGATAACGTTGATTTAAATACTTTTCTTTTATATATCCATATAGAATAAATACAAATAGTTACATTTCCGATCATTGGCTTATTCATTTTACTTTAGCCACTTTACACTGATACCCTTCAACTACTGCATACAATAATTTTGCCAAATGTAATTTAACATTTAATCTTTAGATAAATTTTCAAGAAAGAAAAGAAAAATCTTAAAGAGAACACAATGAGGATAGATTACGATCTCCAAATAACTATTAGCCTAGTTACTTTCAAACTATAACTAGTGTCTATTCCCACATTGCTAAAAAATACAAAATTTTACTAATTAATATACCTAGGTGTACATGGTTCATGCAGGTTATCTTGCTAATTTATCATTAATCACCAAACATTTAAGAACAACGTTATGTGGTTAAGCACCACATACACAAACACTCGCTAGAACTTTCGCCAATTTATTTTTGAGAACTTGTTTTATATTTTGACACTCCCACATAATTGGACAAAGGTAAGAAATATATCTAGTTTTTGTTTCTATTTTAAATGTACATGTTGTTAATACACGGACATACGCCGTTAACATATATAAGTCCTCAACTTTCGGTGTTAGTAAAATTTCACCCCCATCAAATTTTTTGGTGATGCAACATATATATCGTTGACATTACCATTTCTTACCGTCTAAAACCCATCAACCAAACACCCGTAAACATGAGATTACTTGAGTTATACTTGTCCAACAATGTGTAAGATGTGACAACTTTTCTTAGTCAATGGCTCAATGCAATATGGCATGTTCAAGATGTGTATTCAATCTCGTTATTAGGAAAACGGCTCTTGATCAAGGAGTTCATTTCAGTTCTATCTTCTATGACTTTTGGCTATGGATGGTCAACTCTAATCTTCAAAGTTACAGGTTCAAGATTTATAGTTACTGGATCGGTTTCAAGTTTAAAGTTGGCATTGAAGTGTTCTTCATGTTTGAGTAATCATAACTTTATCCACTTCCTAATCCCACAAATCCTTTCACTCTTTCAGCTCCCCGTACCTCAAATATCTCAGCAGGACATCCACACGCCGGCCAAACACAGAAGAATGTGACCATTTAGCAACAACCAAATCAACAATTGGTGTATCCGATATAATTGCCTAAAGTTAACCAACCTTACATACGGTACGATTAAAAACCTCAACTCGCTAATATAGGTATATAACTTTAAATGAATAGACGCTCATTTTGATGAACCTTCAGGTGCAACTCTAATCAGGTCGTTTCATGAACCAATCTGATAACAACCAATGAAGTTGTTATTGGGTCAGCACTCAGCAGTTATTAATGGGAATGCTTTGAGCGAGCTTATTTTATTGCTGCAGATAAAAGTGACACCCGGGGTACTTTATTTTACCGCCAAGTTTTACTTTTTACTCATTATTGGGCAAACTTTTTCGAAACTTGATTGAAGTTTTTTGTCCCACATAGGTTTAGAAAAGGAAAGTTGGCTTCTCTATATATTGTTACGTAGATGGTGAGGATAAGTTGGTATTAGTATCTTGTAATTGTTGGTGACCATTGCTCATGGTAAATACACATACCATCATCAACGGTCTCCATGCGCTTATTTAATACGGTTGCAAACCTTTTGATTTGATACAATGATTATTTCATACAACATTTTGTGATCTTAAATTTGATTCATTTAACTATTTTCATACACAGATGATAATTTTAATATGTTGACTATACTTTTTCGTGTGTTGTCATCATGCAGTACCCAACTCCACGTGTGTTGTCACTATATAGTTTTGAGTCAATTTTTATCTTAATTTGAAAAGAGTCAAACAATGTGTATGGAGTTAGATATGTAATCCCACATTGATCAAAGAGATGATGCATTGATTCATTATATACTTTGATGTGTATTATTTACCTAGTTTAGGATAAGTGTTACATTGTTGTAGCATTATTGAGGTATTGATTGCAACTAAAATATCAATGCCCCTCATCATGCTCAGTTATTTGTTCAAGTCTTAACATTTTTTTCTTCAAATTAAACCTCATATGTGTTGTTTTTGTCGTTTAAAATCAAAACCCCTTGTTATGCTCAGTTTTTGTCGTTTAAAAGATTCACGTTAATGTTTTACATGAGCATTTTAATCTGTTAATTATACTTTTTTTTAAAATGGATTTGTTTGCTTATTTAGCTCAAAGTCATCTCTTATACCGGCTATATATTAACTTAAGCAATTAACATGAGTACAATGTGTACATTTGTTTAGCATAAGGTAAAATTACTAACTTGCATCCAATTTAGACCCGATCATTTTATTAGTTCACAGGAAGCAATCCAGATTGAGGCCGATCAATATTCTACATTATTTGAAATACAAAATGTTCAAAGATTAGCCGGACCTTAGCTCACGGTGACTTAGAAATGAGCATGGTTTTAGTTCAACATCTATCCAACAAAATGGCTTCCTGAAAGATGCCGGCTCATGAAAATATTACATGTACTCATGAGTGAGTCTCGTTAATTTATAGGTGCAAAGCAACTAATTGTTGATTTAACCGATCATAAACACAAACCACATGTATATATTTCATTGACTACTCGAAACCATGTTTACTCACAAAATGAGGAACATTGTAAGAAAAGTGAATGTAAGGAAAAAAAAACAAATGGTTCCCTAAGACCATGGTGTCTTACCCGCCACTGACGACAGCGACATACGGCAGTGGGTGCAGCTTGACTGAAGTGTCTGAAACTATGAGTGAATCGTCTGTAACCCGCATGACTTGTTAATCATCTTGACAAACTCTACAACTCACCCATACCAGCCCGTGTCTGAAACTTAGGGTGACCCATATCAACCTGAAAGGTCAAAAAGAATGCCCATATACACCCGTGATTGAGTGAGCGGGTTGAAACTTTGAGCTCTATTACATCTCTAGAACAACTTCCAATATGAGGTTGCTTTTGTGAAACTAATATCAAGTTTTCAGTCCCAAACAAGATAAATTTAAGCCACTGGTGCAAAGTATCTATTCTAATTCGTTCAAAACTGTTATATGAGTTCTACTTGTCGAACGTTGTGTAAGCATAGCTTGTATGGTTCTTGGACTAGTTTTAAAGTCATTTGGTCGACTACAATGGGCCAATTCATCTTGAAAATGGTTATTCACGAGTTGACATTACTTAAATGTATTTGATTTGGCTGATGGATATTTGATCTTAAGAGATGAATGTAAGTATCTGTTGCTGGTCTTAGTTAGTAGGAAGCTAATTGGTCATGTTCGGGTTCTTTTGTTGCTACTTGTGAATTTGCCTATTTGTGGTTGGAATTAGACAATTTTTCTTAGATTCAATCTGGACTTTTCATCTTTCAAGCTGTGTTACCTGTGTATTCAATTTCGTTATTCTTGATCATGGAGTTCATTGCAGTTCTATCTTTTTGTAACTTTGGATAAGAAGGGTCAACTCTAGTCTTCAAAGTCACGAAGTAACTTTGGATCTGCTCTTCTTTTCTTGCTGGTTGATCAATTATCTGGTTTATCATGTTATGGGCTGATTTTAGTACTAGTAGGTTTCATATTCTTCACAGGAATCACTAGTGTTGAGTTTTGAATAGTTGTGAGTAGTCTAGTATGAAGGTTACTTTTGTATTAAATCGTTAGACCCATATCGTGTAAAGAAAAGAAAGCCTACTTACTTATATACTTTGGTGTAGATAACTTTTATAACTTGGGATTAGTATTATGTTGGTGGCTAAATATGGGCACGTACTGTTAAAGCATAAACAAAAGCTTCTGCTTGTGTTGGTCAATAATTGTATAAATTCTCAATTTTTTGTTATTTTAAATTAGAGGTGGCAAAACGGGCGAGTCGGGCGGGCACGAGCTATGGGTCAAACGGGCATGGGTCAAACGGACTCATGTTATACGAATCACTTTTAAAAAAACCCAAAACGACGAAATAAATTCCTCGAACGTAACACCTTATTTATATTTAAAATTTAAATATAAGTTTTTTTTTAAAAACAATCTAATGTTCGAGAAAAACATGTGCCCGTTATGTCCATTTAACTTCTAAATGGGCAATACATGCCAATTTCAAAAAAAAGAGAAGACCCAAATGTGCACAAATCTTTTAAAAGTTTGCCCATTTAGCCAATATTTTTTATTTTGGACACAAATTTTCACCTCTATTTTAAATCTTTATGAACACGTCTGTCTTTTCTTATGTAATTAGCAAGTATAACTTTTAATTTTCTTAGTAGTAGTAATTTTGTATAAAAAGTATAACTTTTAATTTTCATAGCAATATACATATACATTTCCAATCAAGGTATTCTACTTTTTTTCTTGCATAAAAAGGTACTCAACAAAAAATTTTGGCGGATTTGGGTTTTTTACTAACGCTCGTTAACTCACTTCGTTAGTATATTACATTTTTAGTCCTCTAATTTGTATAATAATTTCATGCAACATCCACTTTCAGAACATTCCTGCCTGAAATATCTTGACATTCAAGAAAAACAAGAATATTGCTAAAACTTTATTCGAGAACACTATTAATCTCCCTCGGTTCCTTGACCTTGTCATTCATAACACCGCAACAAACTCAAAAAAAAAACAAAAAAAACAATTAACGTTTCTAAGGTATTTGGAAATCATCAAAATAATGTAAGCAACCTTCTATTTCATTTCCCAGTCAACAAATCATTCAGCTGCAACATGCCTAACAAATAAGAGGCAGCTTTGACTTTGACTTAACTAACCCTTACTAATCAGCAAAGCATATAGACATAAATTGACAGTGCAAATTACACTAAGATTCAAAGAGGTAGCAGTGAACTAATGCTTCTTCTTCAGTCATCTCGGCTCCGTTTGTGCATTTTCAAACAACTCCCCATTTTCAAGTTAGCATCATAGAAGCCCCATTTTCAAACAACTCCCCCACAAGTTAAAATCATAATATGGTCTCCCCAAAACCAAGAACCTGAAGAAAGAGCAGATCATTACTTTGACTTGATACACGACAGTAAATATGATTATAATGATTATGCAAGTAATTAACAAACCTCTAATGCCTTGAGAACATGCTCCGGTGCAATTGTTCTTTTATCTTCTCTACTGCAGACTTCATTTGATTCTGATGAAATAAGATTAATAAACTCTGCAAGATAGAGAAATTCCATTAGTCGCACATCTACACAACACTCGATCAAAAGATCTTGAGTATCTCTAGCAACACGTACATCTGGAGGAAGCATCTCCTTGATGATTTTAGTCATCGTAGCTGCAAAAGTATGAAATTCCATTAGTCGCACATCTCAACAAGATATAAGCCAACATATCTAAGACTTTTCAGTATATCAACAGCAACCAACAACTAAGCCTTAGAGTCAACCTAATACAACCATCAAATACTTAATGAAAATCAAAAAAGAAAAAAAACCCATCTCCAAAAACACAAATCAAACAAAACCCATATCATCATTTAAAAAAAAAAAAAAAAAAAAAAAAAAAAAAGGTCGTGTTTCTTACAATGAACCCAAGGGTGGGTCGAAGTACATGAACACCAAACCCTAAACGCTCAAATTGAAGAAACTTGGGACGAAATGGAACAATTAAACTCTTGAGATAGCTTCCTTATACATCAACTAACGAAACCCCCAACTCAATTTCAAAAACCCCTTTGATTTGAAAGAACCCTAATTTTCGAATTGGGTTGAAAGTGGATGAACTCTCTGTGAATCTTGAATCTTGACTCTTCGAATTGGGTAAGTTTGGTTTCAAGATATGTTTTCTTGTCTGAATTCATGTTCTCAGTTTTGAAAATGTGGTTTTGAGCTGGGAATTTTGTGAAAGGTGGAAGATGTGGGAGTTTTGATATGTTTTCTGGTGGTGAGTGGATATATGGGAACTTTGGATGTTGCATGAAATTATTATACAAATTCGAGGACTAAAAATGTAATATACTAACGAAGTGAGTTAACGAGCGTTAGTAAAAAACCCAAATCCGCCAATTTTTTTTGTTGAGTACCTTTTTAAGTAAGAAAAAAAGTAGAATACCTTAATTGGAAATATACCCTAACTTTGATGCCTTTTTGTGCCACTTGCCCTTTTAAATACTCAAAATTTGGTTTTCTTAGTGCAAGTGTAAGTAAGTTTGTGTAATTATGTTCAAGAACAATGTCCTATCTTGGTAATTATACTTTTCATAAGCATGCTAATTAATTTGTTATTTATACTTTTTTGTAATGGATATGTTTGGTTATTTGCATAATTAGAACTCGTCTTTTATACCGGCTATTAGTTGGCTTAACGAGTTACGGAGTACATTAAAAGAATGTGTATGTTTAGCGTTGGATAAAACCACTCACTTGCATCCATTTTAGACAAAGTATTTTTTTTTTTGTTTCCTACAAAGCACGGCAACTGAAGTGGAGCAAAATTACATCATTGCTATCAATTACAAGCAGTGTAGGCGGCCGATTAATCGCTAGGCAGGTATTAACCGCTCGATTTTCACTAATCGGCTTTATTAATCGTTTTGGTCAAAAATCGGTCAACATACCGATTAATCAGAAAAAATCGGTCAAATCGTGCATAAATCGTCCAAATTGGACAAAAAAACGGATAAATCTACCAACTCAGTTACGGACAGAAGTCGGTCAAATCAGACATAAATCGGCAAAATCGAAAAAAAATCGGTTATATCGGTCAAATCGGGCATATAGTTTCAAAATTTTATAATTTTGTATATAAAAAATACAATCCGATTAATCCCTGCCAAACCGATTAACCGCAAGGCGGTACCCGGCCGCCCAGCTACCACCAAGTGATTTTTGTAACCTTGATTACAGGTATGCATTATAAAAACTGGATGAATATTCGTGCATAGCAACGAGATTTATAAAGGCATATAGTTATAGTGATTTTTTAGTTAATTGTTTTGTGTAACTATAGTTGTTTGCCGCTAGAAAATCCCGTTGCTATGCATGGGTACTCGTCTGGTATATATAACTGACAAACCAAAGTATCAAATATGTTTTTATATAGTTGACAAACCAAAGTATCAAATATTTGTTTAATATATTATTTAAGTTGACAAATCAAAGTATCAAATATGTTTTTATATAGTTGACAAACGTGTATGTGTTAATTTTACATTTAAGTTTCTATTTTGTGCCTTCTAGTTTTCAAATGAATAGAGTTGATAAGCGTGTGTGCGTTGAGCTCTATTTATGTTTTCATTTTAAAGTATGCATGTAAATAATGTTGGAAAGTATTAAACCAGCTGTAACCATCGTGTATGTGCTAAACTATTTTGAGTAAAATACACCATTAGTCCTTGTGATTTGGCCAGATTTCGTGTGTGCGCTAAACTTCTCAACATATTACCATGTGTCTCATAAATTAATACAAGTTCTCCATTTTTTTAAAGAGTTTATCTACTTAACGTGTATTACACAAGCTAGTAGTAATTGGCAAGACGCCATTATAACGATAGAAAATAGCACTTTAACGAGCCACGATAAGAATTTAGCTTTAAAAGGGCTTCCTCAATGAACGAAATTTCATGAATGTTTCGATTCATTTTATGAATCATTTGTACAAGTTTTTATTAAACCCATCATCAGACAGACTAGTGATTCCATATTTGATTGAAAAGATGACTAGAGAGTATATGTCTAAACTTCGAATTTAATAGCAGCGTATTAGAACATAATCTCTTGGAAATTGTCCATCCCACATTTTATTTAAAACACTGCAAATTGATCAAAGATTATGATATAATTATCTTGTTTATCTTATATCTTATCAAATTACTAACCAAGTTTCATAAATGTTCCAATTTAGTCACTCAAACTTTATATTATCCATAAAAATCATCAAACTTTTAAAAATATTTTATTTTTAGGTATTTTCTAAAATTGGTGTGCTTAAAGTATCCATATACGCATTAATATATTGTGCATTATTTTTAAATACCCACCTTCTGGATTTAACTACTTCCAACCAAATTTATGTATAATCCGTTAATGCAGATCAAACATAAACAATAACCAAGTTCGAAAGTGTGTTATGTTTTGGTTACTGTAACATAAAAAATTACACAAAAATATAACACTTTTAAAACTTTGATAGTTTTTATAGTCGATATAAAGTTTGAGTGACTAAATTAGAACAAATGTCAAACTTGATTAGTATTTGATGAATTTCACCCTTATGTACCTTAAGTATTTACGTATATAATTTCACAAAGAGATGTTCTCTCATATATCTTAAGTTGCATAAAACAAGAAGTAGACTTTTAAGTCGAATAAAAAAACATGGCCACCACGTTACTAGCATGTCCATCATAAGAGATCCCACAATAAATGAACAACATCATAACGACATGATAGATAGATGGCATATCAGATTTTAATCGAATAACATCGTTACTAACTCAAAAATCGGCTAAACATTTATGTGCCTTGAATATTTTGGATAAAATGAATACTTATAGCATCCCACATAGGTAAAACATAAAAAACAGTGCTAGTTTATATACTAAAATTTAAACTCATCACTTATGTTGATATATAATTATTATATGTTGATCGGCATCTTATGGTGTTGGCTACTTAAAAGTCATCATCATATAAAATGTCGGGCAACATGTATAATATATATTTCAAACTT
Organism: Chrysanthemum makinoi; assembly: GCA_910596185.1. Taxonomy (NCBI): domain Eukaryota; kingdom Viridiplantae; phylum Streptophyta; class Magnoliopsida; order Asterales; family Asteraceae; genus Chrysanthemum; species Chrysanthemum makinoi. Next base: position 196,582,570 of record OU343216.1, on the reverse strand, counting down.
TTTTTTACATGACATATATTGTAAGATTAGCATTTTTTTTTTTTAAATGTTAGAACGATACACAAAAACTACATGACTACTTGATATGAATTGAATACCGAAAGTTAGTTATTTGGGAACTAATTGTATATTTGGTTACATTCTGGTCATCTATAAATGTTTACACAAAGACGTGTTCTTATATTGCACCATACAATTATGTGTTAATTAAAGATTATTGTTTTAGTCATAGCGGCACAACTTTTATCGCTATAACTTCCTTGCATATATGTTTTTGATCATTGTTATGACGGAATTGAAAGGTGGAAGATGTTTGTTTTTCGCTCTACAAGTTAATCATCTAGCCGAACTCTACCGATATCAATCTGTTTTGGAAACTTATTTATAAGGGTAACATAAAAACTATTTGATTTGGTTAGACCGTTGTGTTTTGAGACAACATTTTTTCTAAACTTGGATGAAGTCTTATATCCCACGTTGGAGGAAGAAGAAAAAGTTTGCTTACTTTTATATTGTGGTGTAAATGCGGTATGTAAGTTGATGTTAGTATCATTTAGTCATCAATGGCAACTATGTATGGTATATGCAAACTTTTCACCTAATGTTGTTGTCTATGGCTAATTTATACGATTTGTCTACTTTTTTCAGACCTTTTGATATATATTGTGGTTTTTTTTTTTTTTTTTGGTTTAAACAAACTTAGTACTTAACTATTTACGACTCGTATTTGGTACACGTTATTTGGTTCCTAGTTTTATTATAGTCACGTAAATTACGAGACTGATAACTTTTCACATAAGTACACGTTATTTGGTTCCTAGTTTTATTATAGTCACGTAATAAAATGAGAATTTGAGTTAAAGATGCTCTGGATATATCTTTTACTGATGTAAATTTAGTTAGTACTAAAAAAACAAAATGCCACCATATATCTTTTATATAATAAAACAAAATCCTTAGTGGGAATTTTTTATTTCAAAAAAATCAATTCATACCTTATTTAGTAAGTATATAATTATTATTGTTATTAGTTTTTAAAGATGTTTAATAAAAAAAGCTTAAAAATTTCTTGATTTGGCAAATTTTTTTATAAATTCGTTTTCATGTACTCATGCATAGAAAAAGAAAAGAATACACATGTACTTACTAGCTATTTTATGATACTTTTGGACTAGATTGTAAAACCAAAAATTAAAAAGACGGTAACTATTCACTTGCCAAAGTTCATTGATTCCATACCCATCCTACTTGAACAAAGAAAAATATTACCATCAATCGATCGAGATAGGAAATCATTCACTACAAATAAATTGACCTGGTTGATTCAATTGGTGTACACAATTGGGGCTCGGGTATGCTAATTTAGTTATGACTAATTGGCTATCACTGATAATAATCATACGAGGGCATCGGAGGGCCTTAGGTAAATAGTTATCGTTGCAGTAATTGTTAAATCGAGAAATAAATATACATATAGCAAGCACGAGGTGCTTGGAGTTGGATTTTGCATTGTCTGATACCTGATAAAAATCATTTAGTTTGGCTTCACGATCTACCATTGGGTTCAGAGGGTCCATCACCAAATATCAAAATCCCGATCAAAAGTCCATCATTACTGGATTTTTTCATAAGTTATATGTGTTTTAATGTTTAAAACTAATTTTTTTATGTTATACTTTTATTTGCTTAATAGATAATTGATGATACGCTAGTTCACAGGCTTGTCCAGAGGATCTTGATCGTCACTATACTCAACATGTTTACCTGTATCACTCAACACAAAGCATGCATTAGAGGGTACACGGGACTTTTCTCCCCGTATTACACTCCGACGCTCAAGTTAGTTAATGGGATAATTTTAGTGAGAAGTATATTTGTGAGAGAGGGAGAGAGTAAGTACCGTTTCTTGAATTGCTTTCGTTCCTATTTATAGAATATGAGGACTTCTAATGATCGAATATAATCTTGAAGAAGATCCAATCATATCTTTCAAATATCAAATATAATCTTGAAGAAGATCAAATCATATCTTTCAAATATCAAATATAATCTTTCCTTTGTATTTGATAGGATCTTATATGATTTGATCTCTTACCCTAAATCCATCCATATCTTAGTAAGATTTACGATATCGTTCATGTATATTCTCACACGCCATATATATATAACACATGCTATATATCTTTAGTTAGATTCATATCTTAAAGATATCTATCAAATATATGTGAATATTGGACTATGCAAGCATAGCTTATGACATATGCATGTGAACTATGTTATGAGCTCTTTACATCATGGTTTATGCATGATATTAATATCATACATCATCAAGCCCCCTTAGTTCATAAATGTTGAACATATAAATGCAACATGTATGGACTAATCGTGTTTTTTGTGAGTTTGTTTGTCATTTAATGTCCCTTTAATATCATGGTGTTGGTTTGAGACTTTTTTATATTTCTTGTTCGAGCTTTTTGTCACTCTATATATAGCTATTTGTTCCTCCGTTGGCGGAACATTGTTGTAGTTCAGAGTTGGATACTTTGACACATATGTACATGTCTAGCTATTAATAGCTTTTCTATATTCCTTTCATGGCGGAGTTAATGTCATTTCATGATGGAGTTTCGCGTTGTCTAGACGGAGTCGTTGCCTTGCATGATGAAATTTTACGTCTTTAAAGCGGTTTTTCGCTTTTTGCGCGCTATGATTCCGCGTCTTTGGGTGGACATGCCACTTTGTGTATTTAGCTATTTATAGCTTTTTATCCCTTTAAAGGCGGGATATTGTATTGGTCCGGACCTTTTCACATAGCTTTTTAAAGCTTTTCATCCCTTTAATGTCGGGAGATAATCATGGAAGTGGTCATGCCACTTTCGCGTGATGGAGTTTCACGACTTTGGAGCAGTTGTTCTGCTTTTGCGTGATATGGTCTCACGTATTTGAAAAGGCCTTGCAGTGTTGCATAATTTATTCGTTCTTGACTTTGTGGCATCATTTATAGTTTTTCCCTACAAAAAGATACATAAAATTCTTGCCTTTTTTCTTGTTATATTAGTTATATATATATATAGATATAAAATGATGTTATCCTTTCGTATAGCGACAAGTGATAGACTCATATTGTGAAAATAGTAAAATTCTTTTGTTTTTTCCTGACATAGTTGCAATCATTTATAAAAAGATAAATTTTCATTTAGAAACATCTAGTAACTTATGCTTAGGCATTGAGAATGATGAAAAAGAGCCAAAACATGGGTATCTCCCGTCATGGCCGGCTATACCTTACACCATAATTATTTTTCTTACTTGAAGTAGACTAAACCTACTTTATTTATTCGAAATGTCATTTTTTGTGACTCATGTGTGGCTTGCTGCTCATAATTAATCGCGAAGTCGATTCTGATTGTTTGCATCCTCAGCCCTTATGAAACTGGTGACTTGTAAATACAAGTCTTCTAGTGAGGCAGGTGGTCGAGCGATTAAGTTTTTGAAAAGTGTACCTGGGCGAAGTCCACTAATAAAAGCTCCAGTCATCATGCCATCTGAACGATCAGTCATATATAGTGTTTCCTTACCAAACCTTCCCAAGTAGTCCCTTAGCGACTCATCCGAGCGTTGTCGGATCCCAAGGATTTCTGCTTGTGTCTTTTGGAATCTTCTTTGCTGTAAGAAGTTCGCACGAAACTTGTCTCTTAGCTCATGAAAGCTATTTATGCTCCCTTGTGGCAAGTTGTCATACCAGAATCGGGCGGCCCCACTTAAGGTAATATGAAAGAAGCGACACCAGGCCGGTTCTGGTAGCTTGTGTACGTCCATGGTTCCCATAAACACTGTGAGGTGATCATCCGGGTCTGACATACCGTCATATGTCTTCAAGTTTGTCGGCACCTTGAGCCCATCTGGCATATCATAATCTCGATTCGTGCGGTGAAAGGTGGCGCTACCAAGTTGCGTACATTTTTCGTGTTTCGTGAGCGTAAATGGCTCATTATAAAAATCGGCATTGCTTACGTGTCTTTTCTTCGGAATCCCGTTAGGATCTTGATTGTGGACCGGTTCTTTTACTTGGTTTGGCTTGCAAAGTGGTTTCTTCTAGTGTTTGTCGAGCCGCATCTTCATGTGAACCTTCGAATCGACCGCCATGGTTCTATGATAGGATGGTCATCGTTGTTGTAGACTGATGTGGGATTCACCTCTTTTCTTTTTGAGGAGAATCTTGAATACATGGCATTGATTTGCTCAAAATTTTGCACCACAAATTGCATGACTGGGTCTCAGGCGTGTCTTCTACGGCATGGCGGTATGATTTTCGTTGGTGGGATCAGAGGTATTTACACCTACCGTGGTTCCTTAGGGTCGGGTCCGGCAGGTTCCGCTTCAAAAGTGCTTGTTGTACGGTGGTAGGAGTTTCTCCGCCATGTGCTTCTAGCTTAAGAGTTCAGTGGATAAAAAGTCGGGTCCCACGGATGGCGCCAAATGATGATACGCTAGTTCACAGGCTTGTCCAGAGGATCTTGATCGTCACTATACTCAACCTGTTTACCTGTATCACTCAACACAAAGCATGCATTAGAGGGTACACGGACTTTTCTCCCGTATTACACTCCGACGCTCAAGTTAGTTAATGGGATAATTTTAGTGAGAAGTATATTTGTGAGAGAGGGAGAGAGTAAGTACCGTTTCTTGAATTGCTTTCGTTCCTATTTATAGAATATGAGGACTTCTAATGATCGAATATAATCTTGAAGAAGATCCAATCATATCTTTCAAATATCAAATATAATCTTGAAGAAGATCAAATCATATCTTTCAAATATCAAATATAATCTTTCTTTTGTATTTGATAGGATCTTATATGATTTGATCTCTTACCCTAAATCCATCCATATCTTAGTAAGATTTACGATATCGTTCATGTATATTCTCACACGCCATATATATATAACACATGCTATATATCTTTAGTTAGATTCATATCTTAAAGATATCTATCAAATATATGTGAATATTGGACTATGCAAGCATAGCTTATGACATATGCATGTGAACTATGTTATGAGCTCTTTACATCATGGTTTATGCATGATATTAATATCATACATCATCAATAATTAATCTACTTAACAGATAATGCAGGTTGACACTATTATTCAATAATCTTTGTAAAAAAAGAGACAAGACGGTTTATCTAAAGTATGGGTTTGGTTTTTAATAATTCATTCTCCTTGCATTTGCCAATGTTTATGAATGTAAGTTATATGATAAATGAGATTTGAGAACTTTTTAGTAGAAATCAGTAGGTGTCTAAGAATGAGGTCTCATTGCTTTTTCATCCACATATGCTACTATCTAGGATGTTTAGTAACTAAGTGCAATTGTAATAGCATGAATTATCTAAGAACCTCACTTAAAGTATTAATAGGGTTGATGTAAATGCCTTTTGTATATATGACTTCAAAGCTCTAATATAAGATGTATTGGACCAGTCTCCATTGATAAGACCTTTTTTAGGAATTATAAAGGTATCCAAGTGCTTTATGATGGATTAGAGCTCTTATAAGATACATATAATGATGCCAAGATCTATGGAGTTAAATTATAATGCAAATATTGGATTATAAGCAGATTTTGTTATCAATTATAGACATTATAGGTATAATATTGAATATAGTCCTTGATCGGGTCCCAGACGGTCAGGTTTTATCACACAAGCTGACCACTTGTGAATGGTCAACCGTAACAAAAGCCAAACAGTCTATAACCAATGCAATGAAGATCTAGAGGAGTTTAGTGTTTCCCCAGGTCGTTAAGTCACAACGAGCTGTGCACTGAATCACCAAACGTATAGTGATCGGGTGAATTTGAACGGGAAAGGGGTTATGATTGATACTAAATGACAAAGGAAATATGAAAGAAAATTAAAAAGCTAAATTATATTAAATAAACGCTATCACTATTTTTAAAATGATGTTTTTGATTTGTCATTTATAAATCTGAAAAAAAAACTACGTAACGTACAAAAGAAAATGTGAAATTGAAACAATATTAATCCTAAAAATATAAAAATGAAATTTTTATAAACCTAATGATAAGAGAAAATTTTTAGAAAAATAAAATTATTTTTATGACTATTTATTTAATTATTATTAATTAAAAACTATTTTTACCTATTTAATAATACCCTAAATTATAAGAAAATATGAAATAAAGCTAGAAAAGTGAAATTATGACTTAGAAAAATCTAAAATAACTAAAGAGAATTTTCAAAACTAATTTTGTATTTTTCTGATTATTTTTCTATTTTTTATGAATTAAAAACTATTTAAAACTAATTAAATTGCTAAAAATTACAAATTTAACTAAGAAAAATCTGGAAAAATTATTTTTTTGCTTTTTATATTTATCTTAATTTATGAAAATTGAAAAATTATTTTTTGAAGCTTTTCTGATTTAATTGTATTAAAAGCTAATTAAAAAGTACTAAAAACTGATTTAAATGAGGAAAAATAGCAAACAGTGCTGGAAAATTATGAAAAATTCAGGAAAAGTCTAAAATAATATTCTAAGTCTAATAAAAACATAAAAACCTATACTAGTGTGCTAGATATGGGAGATGTAGTGAAAGTGCTTATGAATAAGCACTTCAAAATAAGCTAAAAGCTGCTACAATGCACCAAATTATCACAGAACCTATAATATGCTAAAATAAGCTAAAAACAACTAGAGTCAACTACTCCTACCCACAGATTCTCAAGCTACAAGCTTATGAGCTCAAAAACACACAAGTGAATTCAGTTTTGGGGTGCTCACTTCAAGCTTATGCAACTGCTTATTAATAAGCTGAATCAGAAAACCAGAAGTTGGAACCTAAATTAGACCTGGCTAGCTACTTAGAAACCAAAATTGAGTCTGAGATGAGCTCAAATGAGCTTTTGACAAGCTCTGCAAGAAGCCTGTGCACACTCAGTATACACTGAGTCAGTGCACATGGCACTTTTGACCAAGTTGACAAGATAATTTAGAGCTTTTACAAAATTATTAAAAATCTACAAAATTCATATTTCAAATCCTGACCAATTGAAGTTTTTAAACCCAAAATTTCACTTGAGTTGATCCAATAATTAATCAATTAAAAATCACCCAAGTTGGGTGAAAACTGAGGTTTTCAATTTTTGACTTTTGACAGTTTTGAGAGTTTTGACTTTAATGAACTTTGAGCTTAATTTGTGAACTGATATTGATGTATTAAGCTAAAATGAAACTGATGCAAGCTACTCTAATTATATCTGCACACAAATCAAGCTTATGATCTCACAAATTTCTAACAGACATGAAATTAGGACAGATTCAGGGTGATTTTGACTTTGAGCTTATGCAGAAGCTAAGTATGAACTAGAATGAGTCTCAAATAACTAAATAAGTGTAAAACAACTGACCTTAACTACTGAATAGCCCTCTAACTCAGATTTGCTATGAAATCCAAACAACTTTTTATATGTCTGATTCACTGTTTTGCAAAGCCAAACTCAAATCCAAGCTAGACTAATCATTACACTAGATTCAGATGACCAAATTAGACCTAGATCAAGATAGCTTATCAATACTTAAACACCAAAACTCAACTGCTCTATTATGACAGATATGCAGACATGACTTAAAACATGCACAGAAATGAAAACATCAATTATACTAGTGATATTAAGCTAAATTATACTAATGTTAACAGAATTAAAGCTCACTAACAGGAAAACATGGATTTAAACAGACCCAAGAAAATGATAATCACATGAGGTCCTAGCCATTGTGGCTTGACAAACATCCAAATAACCAATATCCAAACTGATATCAACCCAATATCCAAACTGATTTCAACCCATATCAAACTTGAATTCAACCTAAATCCATCTCCATGTCAGCAATACAGAACCATTTTTCTTTATGACTGCAGTTTTGACTTTTGTTGACCAAGTTCCAAATGTGTTTGAACTTGAGTAAATAGCTTACCAGAAGCTATGAGTAGCTTAAATAAGCTTATTTGAGTTAAAAATAAGCTACTTGGAGCATTGATTATAAGAGCATGAAACTGATTTTCTTAACAGTGAGCATAAAAACTTGAAACTTATGTAAAAACTTGAATTAATACTTAAAAGCACATTACAATGATTATCCAACTTAAGTTTAATACATAGAAACTAAGATTACAATTTTTTGACTTAAACTAAAACATTTATAGTAAAAACAATTTGCATAAAAATATAAAAACTAACTAACTACACTCCTTGCCTTCTCCTCTCTTATTTATACATCAAAAGTCTTTTTCTCTCTCCTCTGAGCTTTTCCCACTAGCTTTTGGAGCCATTGGATGACTTGAGAAGATATTAGCCATTGATGATATTTTTGGCGCCAAAATGGTTTTAACAGCTAGGGGGTTGAGTGCAAAGGGGGGGAAGCATTTAATGCTTTTGTTGTTTGGTGGAGGTGGAGGGGACATGGAGAGTGGGAGTTGAGCTGGAAGGATGGGTGGATTGAGTGTTGCAGGCAAGCAGGTGAGGGAGAAAGACTTTGGCGGGAGTGGGTGGTTAACTGGGAAGTTTGACTTGGGTGTATTATAGGCAGGGGTCAAAAAAAAGGGGGGTTTCAATGGTTTGGCAGGGGTCAAGGGTGCAAAGGGTTTGATATTAAAAGCAAGGACCATTTTGCAATTTCTGAAAGTTGGAGGACCAAATCTGCCATTTTCCAAAGTTGTTCCAAGGGACCAATTATGACAAATTTCAATAGTACAAGGACCATTAAAGACATTTTCAAACTTCCAAGGACTATTTTTGCCAAATTTGAAACTTGAAGGACCAAACTTGTAATTTCTCAAAACTTTTGACATTTTTAACCAAAGGACTAATTATGACAACTTGTGATTTCAAAAGGACCTTTGGTGACTTTTCTTTTAAAATAAGTGCTCAGGTACTATTTTTGACAAGATTTGAAAGTCGGGGGACTGAAACTGCCAATTATGCAAACTTAGCTCATTTTTCATCTGTTTTTAAACATTTTGCATCTAAAACATATAAAATGTAATTTTGAGATATTTTCAGTATTTTGATGCATTTTTGAGTATTTTTAAATGTTTTGCAGTTCAGATTTGACCAAAAATGATGAGTATTTACACACTCATCAATCCCCACACTAAACTATTGCTAGTCCCTAGCAATCTTTTGAGAAAACTTAATGGATTTGAATCTCTTTACCAAAAGCCATTACTTCTGTAGTAGCCAAATGTTTGATTCAAGTAAGAACCTTGGTACACTGATAACCAAATGATTTTGAGCAAACCACCGACTTTCAAGCGGTTTTGATTTGTCTTTACCAGAAGCCGTTTGCTTCTGGACTAGCCAACTCTTAGATAATATATACTATCTTTGGTGAGCTGATTACCAATTATGGTTTTCCAACTGCCTTTACCACAAGCCATAAACTTGCGGGCTAGCCAACTCTTCACTAATTAAAGATATGGTGAGCTGAATACCATACAATTTTGGGCAAATTGCAAGCCGTCAACGGATTTGAGATATCTTTACCAAGAGCCGTTTGCTCTTGGATTAGCCAATCATTTTGTTTATTAGACATGGCGGACGATAACCATAAGTTGAGTAAGTCAGAACACTTACTCCAAAAAAATTTGGCCAAAAATTGGGGAATTGGGTGGTATAATTATATGATAAAATTCGTGAGAATTCCCCCCCACACTAGAAATGAATATTGCCCTCAATATTCAAAGTACCGGCGGTTATGCCGAAACATAGAACGTAAAAGGAAAATACTACGGCCATTATTTGAAAGATTTTTTTTTTTTTTTTTTTTTTTTTAAGAAACTTTATATACAACAGCGGGGGGCAACTCCCCCACACTAGGGTGGTAGAAAATAGAAAGAAGTCGGAAATATGGGTGAAAACCCATATGGCATGCTACTGTTTTTGATTCCCAAGTCGCTAGCTTGACTCGATCCCCGCATTCATTTGTTCATGGGGCAGCAACGTGGAAAACCAATCTCGATCGGACTTTCGTTCACAGTGTTAATAAACATATGAACATCAGAAAGTTCCACACCGACGAGATACAACCGCGGTATTGTTAATAGTAGAAACTATAAAGGACGATACCGGGGTCAAAGATGGTGTCCTCATTCCCGAAAGAGAAAAGGGAAAGAGCAACCACACCATCTGTGAAGAATGGAATAAAGATGTGCATGAGAATGCATGTCCATTCCTCATTAGAAAGAAGCAAATCACCATTTTTGACATTTTTAAGCTTAAACTTGAAGCTTATATGGTGATTGTCAATAAGATGTCCGGGAGGGAGGGTTGGAAATGGTTCTTCAATCAACAGATTTTCCAGAAAAAGGATGTCCCCCTCCGAATCATAGTAAGTATTATCAATTCCTGTTGGAATTGACTCATCACTAAGAAAGGCATCGACTTCATTCCCAAAGTTGTCATCTTCCTCATCAGGAGTGAGAGAAGGGATGGAAGAGTCGGGAATAATAAGACTAGGAGATGATGGATCAATTTTGAGCAATTCTTCAATGGGAAGAATGTCTCCCATTGGATCACAAACATCATCATCCAATTCGGATGAAACTGAAGAGAGTTTGGTTTCATCCACAGAGTTAACAAACTCGATCGATAAACTGATTCGGAGGTGGGACAAGTGGTGTGCTCTTAGAGCTAGCAATTTCCACCACTTCCGATAAAGTCTCCGATTCTATATCATCATCATCAAGAACACTCTTGACTTCCCTGGTACAACTTTCAAACCATTTGTTTGAACCAGGGTTGATTTTCAAAGCTTTTAGCTCAGCACGTTTTGGTGACTCCTCTTAACCGTGAAATTTGAGAGTGTTGCATTGATTCTTTCAGATTTTTGATTAATTGTGGCAACACTGTTTGGATAGAGGTTTGGAGTTTTGGTTGATATTAAACGTGAGTTCTTCGTTGTCAACCCGTATGGTCAACTCTTCCGCAAATACATCAATTAGAGCACGACTCGTTCTCAAGAAAGCTCTCCCTAAGATGAGGGGAACTCTAGGATCTGCATCAAAGTCTACTACAACAAAGTCAGTAGGAAAATGAAACTTTCCTACTTTCACCACGACATCCTCGGCTATCCCAAGGGGACGAGTTATGGTACGGTCCGCTAGCTCGAGTGTCATACAAGTGGATGTAAGTTTAGGAATAGACAGTTTCTTCCATCTGAGAGTGGCATGAGGTTAATGCTTGCGCCAAGATCGGCCAAGGCGGAGCATTGAACCATCCCCAAGAAATCACACGGATTAAAATGCCAGGTCTTCAAGCTTTTGGGAAGCTTCTTGAGAAGGACCGCTGAGCATTGCTCATTGAGAGGGGTTTTAGCCATCTCTGATAATTTATCTTTGTTGCTCAGTAACCCTTTAAGCGTGGATGCAAATTTTGGCATTAGAACGAGAGCATCAACGAAGCTTATATCAAAGTGTAGTTCATTGAAAATTTGGAAAATTTTTTCCATTTGCTCTTTGGTTTTGTCTTTGAGCTTTTCATCATGCAATCTTGATGGGTAAGGAAGTCGACTAGACTTTTGAGCCGGGATGGAAGTCGTTTCGGCTCAGAATTTGTCTTGAACCGGGTTCGGACTTAAAGCTTGGACTACCGAAGGTGGGGCGTGTGCGATGCCGTGGGCTTGAGAAATGCACCTTGTCCGTTGTATCCTTGGTAACTTGACTCATTGCTCCTGGTGGAGGAGGCATTGGAGTCGAAGGTCCATTGTGCGTCTTACCACTACGAGTGGTGACGGCTTTTAACTCGGCATTGGGATTTGGAACTGTATTGCTTGGGAGTCCTCCAGAAGATGATGAAGCTTTGTTCATATTCATGTTCATGAAACTGCTCATCATATTCTTCAACTCATCTATCTGCCGAGACATTGTGGTATCAATTTCCTTTTTTAGCTCAACTCTCATGTTATTGATCCGAGTTTGCATTGAACGTATGCTTGACTCAGTAATTTTCATGAAGTCATTTGGCAGGGGAGCTTGAGAAGGTTGTTGATAACTTTGCTGATTAGGAGCTTGATATGGTTGGTTGAAATTGTTCGGGTTTTGATTGAAATTTTGAGAGTTATTGAAGTTTTGTCCTTGATTCGTAACAAAGCGATTTTGATTGCCATGGTTTTCACGGGAGGAAAACCGGTGGTGTCATACCGCTAGGTGCACGGTAGTGAGGATCAGCTTGTGGTCGGTATTGATTATGGTTTACCGAAGCTACAGGAGCTTGGTAAAGAAGCATCGGTTGCTTGACAATCATAATACGCGTGTGGACCACTACAAGTTTCACACACCTTGTTTACGGCTTTGATTGGTTCCGGCTTATGAATTTCGCTTTTGATTTCCTTTACCTCTTTCATCATACAACGGATGACGTCCGTTAGAGCGGCTTTCGGGCGACTAACTCGAAGAGTTACTTGGATGAAAAGCGAGTGTTCGAATATTGACTTTGTTGAGAGAAATAGGAACTTTTGATTTTTGCTCGCAAATCTCAATCACATCTATAGGCTTACGATTCAAGATATTGCCTCCTGCGGCTGCGTTCAAAGAATCTTGATCGTTACCGTTCAACCCATTATAAAAGATATTGACTTGTTGAAGCTCCGTGAATTCATGATGGGGGCATTTCCTGAGGAGATCTTTGAATCTCTCCCATGCCTCTCCAAAGTTTTCATCGAAATTTTGACGAAATCCAGAAATTTCATTTTTAAGATTAGTCGTCTTTGATGGAGGAAAGAAATAATTGACAAACTTTTGAACAAGATCCTCCCAAGTTTCGATGGATCGAGGGGTTCTTTTCGACCAAATGCTGTCCCTCAAGTGAGAATGGAAATAGCATCAACTTGATTACTTTTTGTGGCACATCCTTGAAATTGATAGTTGAAGTCAACTTGTTAAACCAACGGATGTGTGCATATGGGTCTTCTCGATCAAACCCGTGGAATTGATTTGTAGACACAAGTTGGATCAAATGTGTCTTCAATTCAAAGTGATCGAAATTGATTCCTGGTAAAATGATGGCATCTCCATAACCCTCGGTGGGTGCACGGAGCATTTCGCCATAGTTCGTTCGTCTGCCATATTGTTGCTTGGAATAGTACGAATCTCGGGTTCGACTATTTGGGCAGCACGTCTATGAGAATTTCTTCTAGGAATTTCTGCTAGATCACGAAAAGGACTCAATGATCTAGAAGAGCGAGTGCGCATGCACTAGAGTTAACTCTAAGGAATCTCAGAGTTAAGGAAGGGAATTATGAAAATGGGGAAAGAGGAATATTTTTGAGTTTTTATGGTTTTATACATATGTAGAAACAAAAGAAAAATATTTTTGTGTTTTATATGTTTTAAGATGTTTTTGGGTTTTTGGATTTTTTATAAGAAAATATATATAGATATAGATGGTATGAACAAGGAGTAAATATTCAAATCACTAATCTGCTAAGCGTAAGATAATTAGCACAGCTCCCCGGCAGCGGCGCCAAAATTTGATCGGGTCCCAGACGGTCAGGTTTTATCACACAAGCTGACCACTTATGAATGGTCAACCGTAACAAAAGCCAAACAGTCTAGAACCAATGCAATAAAGATCTAGAGGAGTTTAGTGTTTCCCCAGGTCGTTAAGTCCCAACAAGCTGTGCACTGAATCACCAAACGTATAGTGATCGGGTGAATTTGAACGGGAAAGAGGTTATGATTGATACTAAATGACAAAGGAAATATGAAAGAAAATTAAAAAGCTAAATTATATTAAATAAACGCTATCACTATTTTTAAAATGATGTTTTGGATTTGTCATTTATAAATCTGAAAAAAAACTACGTAACGTACAAATGTGAAATTGAAATAATATTAATCCTAAAAATATAAAAATTACATTTTTATAAACCTAATGATAAGAGAAAATTTTTAGAAAAAGAAAATTATTTTTATGACTATTTATTTAATTATTATTAATTAAAAACTATTTTTACCTATTTAATAATACCCTAAATTATAAGAAAATATGAAATAAAGCTAGAAAAGTGAAATTATGACTTAGAAAAATCTAAAATAACTAAAGAGAATTTTCAAAACTAATTTTGTATTTTTCTGATTATTTTCTATTTTTTATGAATTAAAAACTATTTAAAACTAATTAAATTGCTAAAAATTACAAATTTAACTAAGAAAAATCTGGAAAAATTATTTTTTTGCTTTTTATATTTATCTTAATCTATAAAAATTGAAAAAATATTTTTTTGAAGCTTTTCTGATTTAATTGTATTAAAAGCTAATTAAAAAGTACTAAAAACTGATTTAAATGAGGAAAAATAGCAAACAGTGCTGGAAAATTATGAAAAATTCAGGAAAAGTCTAAAATAATATTATAAGTCTAAGAAAAACATAAAAACCTATACTAGTGTGCTAGATATGGGAGCTGTAGTGAAAGTGCTTATGAATAAGCACTTCAAAATAAGCTAAAAGCTGCTACAATGCACCAAATTATCACAGAACCTATAATATGCTAAAATAAGCTAAAAACAACTAGAGTCAACTACTCCTACCCACAGATTCTCAAGCTACAAGCTTATGAGCTCAAAAACACACAAGTGAATTCAGTTTTGGGGTGCTCACTTCAAGCTTATGCAACTGCTTATTAATAAGCTGAATCAGAAAACCAGAAGTTGGAACCTAAATTAGACCTGGCTAGCTACTTAGAAACCAAAATTGAGTCTGAGATGAGCTCAAATGAGCTTTTGACAAGCTCTGCAAGAAGCCTGTGCACACTCAGTATACACTGAGTCAGTGCACAGGGCACTTTTGACCAAGTTGACAAGCTAATTTAGAGCTTTTACAAAATTATTAAAAATCTACAAAATTCATATTTCAAATCCTGACCAATTGAAGTTTTTAAACCCAAAATTTCACTTGAGTTGATCCAATAATTAATCAATTAAAAATCACCCAAGTTGGGTGAAAACTGAGGTTTTCAATTTTTGACTTTTGACAGTTTTGAGAGTTTTGACTTTAATGAACTTTGAGCTTAATTTGTGAACTGATATTGATGTATTAAGCTAAAATGAAACTGATGCAAGCTACTCTAATGATATCTGCACACAAATCAAGCTTATGATCTCACAAATTTCTAACAGACATGAAATTAGGACAGATTCAGGGTGATTTTGACTTTGAGCTTATGCAGAAGCTAAGTATGAACTAGAATGAGTCTCAAATAACTAAATAAGTGTAAAACAACTGACCTTAACTACTGAATAGCCCTCTAACTCAGATTTGCTATGAAATCCAAACAACTTTTTATATGTCTGATTCACTGTTTTGCAAAGCCAAACTCAAATCCAAGCTAGACTAATCATTACACTAGATTCAGATGACCAAATTAGACCTAGATCAAGATAGCTTATCAATACTTAAACACCAAAACTCAACTGCTCTATTATGACAGATATGCAGACATGACTTAAAACATGCACAGAAATGAAAACATCAATTATACTAGTGATATTAAGCTAAATTATATTAATGTTAACAGAATTAAAGCTCACTAACAGGAAAACATGGATTTAAACAGACCCAAGAAAATAATACTCACATGAGGTCCTAGCCACTGTGGCTTGACAAACATCCAAATAACCAATATCCAAACTGATATCAACCCAATATCCAAACTGATTTCAACCCAGATCAAACTTGAATTCAACCTAAATCCATCTCCATGTCAGCAATACAGAACCATTTTTCTTTGTGACTGCAGTTTTGACTTTTGTTGACCAAGTTCCAAATGTGTTTGAACTTGAATAAATAGCTTACCAGAAGCTATGAGTAGCTTAAATAAGCTTATTTGAGTTAAAAATAAGCTACTTGGAGCATTGATTATAAGAGCATGAAACTGATTTTCTTAACAGTGAGCATAAAAACTTGAAACTTATGTAAAAACTTGAATTAATACTTAAAAGCACATTACAATGATTATCCAACTTAAGTTTAATACATAGAAACTGAGATTACAATTTTTTGACTTAAACTAAAACATTTATAGTAAAAACGATTTGCATAAAAATATAAAAACTAACTAACTACACTCCTTGCCTTCTCCTCTCTTATTTATACATCAAAAGTCTTTTTCTCTCTCCTCTGAGCTTTTCCCACTAGCTTTTGGAGCCATTGGATGACTTGAGAAGATATTAGCCATTGATGAGATTTTTGGCGCCAAAATGGTTTTAACTTTGGGGGTTGAGTGCAAAGGGGGGGAAAGCATTTAATGCTTTTGTTGTTTGGTGGAGGTGGAGGGGACATGGAGAGTGGGAGTTGAGCTGGAAGGATGGGTGGATTGAGTGTTGCAGGCAAGCAGGTGAGGGAGAAGGACATTGGCGGGAGTGGGTGGTTAACTGGGAAGTTTGACTTGGGTGTATTATAGGCAGAGGGTCAAAAAAAAGGGGGGTTTCATTGGTTTGGCAGGGGTCAAGGGTGCAAAGGGTTTGATATTAAAAGCAAGGACCATTTTGCAATTTCTGAAAGTTGGAGGACCAAATCTGCCATTTTCCAAAGTTGTTCCAAGGGACCAATTATGACAAGTTTCAATAGTACAAGGACCATTAAAGACATTTTCAAACTTCCAAGTACTATTTTTGCCAAATTTGAAACTTGAAGGACCAAACTTGTAATTTCTCAAAACTTTTGACATTTTTCACCAAAGGACTAATTATGACAACTTGTGATTTCAAAAGGACCTTTGGTGACTTTTCTTTTAAAATAAGTGCTCAGGGACTATTTTTAACAAGATTTGAAAGTCGGGGGACTGAAACTGCCAATTATGCAAACTTAGCTCATTTTTCATCTGTTTTTAAACATTTTGCATCTGAAACATATAAAATACAATTTTGAGATATTTTCAGTATTTTGATGCATTTCTGAGCATTTTTAAATGTTTTGCAGTTCAGATTTGACCAAAAATGATGAGTATTTACACACTCATCAGTCCTTCATTGTTTTAGTTAATGTATGCTTAAATTAACTATTTAACCATAATGAATATGATCCGTGTACTACACATAATACATCAATGCTTGGTGTTATTCCCCTATTCGTAATACCTATATAATCAAACAATACTCCATAAAATTAAACCCATAAACGCCCCAACATGCAACACCAAAGCTTTATCCAAAGTTTAAAATATGGTAACATGACCCATATGTTTGAATTTACTCACATAATGCCAACTAACCAGTATTATAAAGGTCATGGTTTTTCACTATCTGAATAATGTGGTGCAGATTTATGTGGCAGGGATAGAGTAATAAACTAATAATAATGCACATTTTTTGTGAGTTCAACTGCGTCTCATATACTTTTAGTTAGGCATAACAATGTTTTTTAAATGACTGTGTAAATATGAAAGTACACAATAGAAACCTATTGTACCTTTATTTAAAAAAAAACATATGAATCATGTTCCTTGGCTTGCTGAGATGAAAAGAAAAATGAATACTAAAAAATAGATGGCGGCTAATATATAATCTTTCTATTGTTGGGAAGTTTTAGTGGAGAGATTACGTGCCATCTCGCGTTTTATCGATCGTAAGCTACATGTTTTCCAATGTCACAACTAATTCTATGACGGTTATTTTAAAGTACACTGATAATGTATCCTACCATCTCAAGTGTTTGATTGAAGTCTTGAGATGTAGTGGTTGCAATATGAAGTAATGATATTGGGTTTTTGGTGTTTTGTTGGTTATATATGTTATTGTAATTGTTTATAGTGAAAATGAAAACGTTAAAAGGAAACAATATGTATCGGGGGTGTCTGGCTAAAGATTACCTTTGCTTTAAGAAAGCTTATAAGCTTCTTGAATGTGTATGTTTTAGGTTTTTGTTGGAGAGCTAATGACTATTTGGAGGTGAAATAAGCTATTAATGTGAAGCTTACTCAAACAACCCCTAAATCTCATAAGTTTGACCTAAGGTTTTTTATTGTTGGTGAGTATACAATGTGTGTGTTATGATGTAGATATTTACCAATATATAATTCTGTAATAAATGGAGTTGCAACGCAAAACTTAGGATCTTAGGGGGTGTTTGGATTGCTTATTAAAACTTAGGATATGCTTATTGCTTTTTAAAATTTCCTTAGGGCTTTTGTTTTATGTTGGATTCTTATACATTAGCTATAAAAGTTTGAATTTATTATATCTTTGTCCTTTGAGTTCATGTTTTATTTTAATTTATTTGTTGTTTAAAAAATATGTTGCGTTATGATGACCGCCATGGTGGTAAATGTCTCAATGTTGGTGATTTGGCTTCAGGCACTAGATTACGTGATTTAGAAGACCTTAGCAAATTGGAAGGTTAGTAGTTCGACCCACTGTATTTTATATAGGTTATCTATGTTTAGTCAATTTACTGTCAGAAATTGACTCCTGCATTTCCTCATAAGTTAGTCTTGCTGTTCTTTTAAGTTAGTAGTCCACGAGATTTGACACATAACCTTTTGTCACTTTGACACTTTCAAAGTTTACACGTTTTCGTTCCAGACACCACAATATGAGATCGATATCCCATTCACACTACAATTGGTGAAAATACAATTTTCGACCAAAATTTTCCAACAACTTATCCAACATAGGCAAAAATAGAGAAGCTCAAAAGATGTCAACAGTGGATTCTTAACCCACACCTTATTGAGTCAGAACTTTATTATATCTCCTTTATGCATAATTTCGGGCAAACATAGTGCACCAGTATTGATATGGTAACATGAAAATATTGTGACTGATCGATGGTATTGGAACATCACATGACCACATTTTAGTGGGATGAATTATGAGACTTTGTTGATAGAGAAACAAGATTGATCATGTTGTGTACGACGTGTGTGTGGTATGATATCTGTTATTGACTTATTGTGGCTCAAGATGAATTTGATTGTCACTTGAGTGATTACGAGTTGGGTAAAAAGAAACATAGCTTTATTTTCATTTTGTAATTAATTAAGGGTTGTGTGGGATTACTTAGTGAGAGTGTTTATATGTTATTTGTTTGTGATGAGCTAGATAAGACTATATGTTTATATTAGAGCAAGTATATTGAGTTGTTTTATGGCATATTTTGTTGAAAGGTGTATTTTTATGTCTTGAACAACTTTTTAACTTGAGGTGATTACAGAGTAGAATATTATAGTTATTATTTGTGAACTTTTCTCAGATTACATTGAGTGTCTTGCGGAAAAGGTGGGAAGTTTGACTAGAACATCACTAGGTGTGGATCAGTGCACGAAACATTAATCAAGAATAACTATCCTCTTGGCCCGGTTGTAATTGTTTTCTTTGTGTCCGTCGTCATTGGATCATGTAAGATTATCCTTCTTCTTACTCGCCACACAAGCTGATTTTCAACAGTTGACTTTTGCATTTATATCATACCTGACTTCTTTTTAATCATTAAAATTAGTCCATGTCGATTAAGAAAGGTTAGGTCTAATTTGTGTTCTTTTTATCGTCTATTGCAGCTCCGTTTCAGATAATCAGGATGACAACAAATGGTGGAATGGCTTGAAGATCAATTAGACAATCACTAATGGCTGCATTTCAAACTTTGTTGTTTTTACCCATAAAAAACATTGTTACTTGAAAATCTAACTAGAACAACTAACTATTAAAGATTCTTCAAGCATATGGGTTTTATGGTTATGCTAACCTTTCAAATTGTTTTCATTTGTTTCAACAGTCTCTAAGCATCAATCAGTTTCTGAAGCCCCTGTTGAAAGAGAAAGGTACTACAATTGGCAATTTAGTTTTTGACTAGATATAGATATTATTTGATAATGTAAGAATGTATTAAGTATTGTGTAAATTATTGCACATTCTTATTCTTATGTTTCCAATAATTTTTCCAGTATATTTATAAAGCAAATAATTTGATCACCAACTTACGCGTATCTTACCATTGATAATGCAAATGCAATTCTTGCAAGCTGGAAAGTGGTGTAGTTTACAACAAAAGTGAAGATAGGATTTTCTTATGGAATGAGCATGGTACAAGCTTCATTATGTGCTTCATTTGTTGTAGCGTAGGTTTAACCATAATTCGTTGTAGCTTAGGTTTGGCCTTCTATCATTATGTTGTATAGTAATTATCATTTGTTGTAGCTTAGGTTTGATTCTTATGACTAATGATTCGTGGTTTCCTAGGATTTGATACACAAGTGCAACATGAGTAGGTGATTATGGCTGCATTATAACAGAGCTACGATATTCATGGCCACGTTTAAACACGAATAGCTGACTGTGAGCCTATAATTGTGTTGTGACCTAGCTACGATATTTATGACCACCTATCAAATGCATAAGATTAGGAGATGCGACTTTAAAAGAGTGACATTTTACCACGACCAAACAACGAATACTAATTAAGGGAAACATTGATTTAATATATAACATACTTAACCATAATTTTTAGTAAAAACCCCGTGCGTGCACGGGTATTATAACTAGTATACAATACATTATTTACGATTAAGCTTAGCATTTATCTCAATTAAATCTTAGTTAAACTCATTCGAGTTTGGCATCAATTATAGCTTCAAAAGAAGAAGAAAAAAATGTAAAAACTTGTCTAAAAACTATAAAGTAACATTTCTAAAAAGTCTCCAATCCCACATGGATCAAAGACAAAAAGTTTTTCTACGTAATCTATCATGATGTTGATTGCTCTGATAAGTTGGTACTAATATATGCTCATGCTTCATATCTTGGTATGCTGGTAAATCAAAATATATATTAGCACCTTTTAAAGATTTATATACGTGATTCTTTTACACATTAGCATTAATATGTGAATATTTGGAAACTCCTCTTATTGTCTAGTTGTCTTTTAAGTGCCTAGTAATTTGTAGTTCTATAACATGCATTTGCCATAAGTGATACCCAAATCCTAATACAATGACAATGTGTAAGAAGTTACATATTTGTGTATGTTTACTTTTATGAAAATTTGTTTTATGTTTTTCGATCCCACATCGATCAAATGGATGATATATTGCTTCAATATATACTTTGGTCTGTATCATTTATTTAAGTTAAAGATTAGTGTCATGTATCTGTAGCAATATTGTGGATGTTGTTTAAACAAACAAAAATCAAAATCTTTAATATTACTAGAAGAGTAAAGTCCAAAATACATCCCTGTGGTTTGCCCCGTAACGCTGTTTACATTCCTAAACTTTTTTTTGGCACAAAATCATCCATCCGTTAGTAAAGTTGGCACAAATACATCCCTCCGTTAGCAAATTCAGTTAATAAGGACTAACGGTGCAAATTTTTCTCCGTTATCTGCCACGTGTCATCGGGTCGGATCAATGAACGGGTCGGGTTGCCACGTGGACCAATGAGGTGGTGCCACGTGGCATTGGTAAAATATATCACGATTTTGGCTCTCCCTGGATTCGAACCCGGGTTGTAGTTGGTGAAAAATTTCCCATTTTTCCAGGAAATTTTTCATATGAAAAGAGAAAAATTGAAAATCCGTTTAGTTACACTTTTTTCCAACAATTTTCCAAAAATGTGAAATTTTCATTTTCCAAATTTTAACTACAAATTTGAAAAGCTCATTTTACTCTACTCACTTTTTTCATTCTCACTTTTTATATGTCCGTTTTAATACGTTTTCATCCGTTTTTTTTATTTTATACGTTTTTATACGTTTCTTTACGTTGCCGTCCGTTTTATTACGTTTTTGTCCTTTTTTTGCGTTTTTGTCCCTTTTTTTTACGTTTTTAAAAAATGAAAAATATAAATCCATCTAAACAGGTTTGCAAAATTCTCAACTCTTTTCTAAAGAAAAAAAACCAATCCCTTCTCTAGGAATTTGGAAACGGAAAAACAATAAAATTTTTCACCAACTAAACGGCCCCTAACCCTTCCTTATTATTTGGCCCAATTCAATAATAACAAAAGGTTCAATTTAGGTTTTGGCCTATCAATTTATGAGGTTATATGGACTGTCAAAAAATAAATAAATACACCGTCGGACTCGTTTTTTCGTGCTCTTTCCAATGGTATGCTCGGGGAAATTTTTCGACTTAGTTTGAACCTCGAAAAATGCGAAAATCATCGTTTTTTCTTTGTTTTTGCATTTTTCGAGGTCCAAACCAAGTCGAAAAAATTCCCCGAGCATACCTCGGACTTGTTTTTTCGTTCTCTTTCCAATGGTATGCTCGGGGAATTTTTTTGACTTTTTGGACCTCGAAAAATGCAAAAATAAAGAAAAAACGATGATTTTCGCATTTTTCGAGGTTCAAACTAAGTCGAAAAAATTCCCCGAGCATACCATTGGAAAGAGGACGAAAAAACGAGTCCGACGGTGTATTTATTTATTTTTTGACAGTCCATATAACCTCATAAATTGATAGGCCAAAACCTAAATTGAACCTTTTGTTATTATTGAATTGGGCCAAATAATAAGGAAGGGTTATGTATTTGATTTTGAGATATGTTAGAGACCTGTAGAAGGGATACAACTTGGACTTGAGGGTGGTTGGTCTTTTCTTGGTTATCGGTGGTATGTCAAACAAGTGTAAATGTGAAAACAAGTTTATTAGATTAGCTTTATGTCAACATCAGCATTTTAGTTCAAAAAAAGCAGTATAATATAAGCTCCTACTTTACGAGTTACGGAGTATTTTATTATTTGGAATCACTTTTTGTCGGGTTCTAAATACTTTTGGTAAAGTGTGAGTGGATTAAGTGTTGTACTCCACTATTTTATAAGTTCACTGACTATCAAAAGAGAGCGGGTTCAAAAGAAAGGGGGTTCAAAAGGCTTAAATAAAATAAACTACGAAAGGGGGTCAACAAATAGACAAGGGGTGGGAAAGGGAGAAGGAAGAGTCAAACGGTTTGACTGGGGTTGATTTTATTAACGGGGGTTCAAAAGGGGTGGTTCAAGGTTCATGGTCCAGGTTCAAGGGTCTAGGTGCAAGAGGGTTCAAAAACGGGAGTGGGCTTGGGCTTGGGCCTGGGTATATGGTTGGTAGATTTGGATTTGGGTGGATTGGGTTATGTTTTGGTTTTGGGTTAATACAATTTAGGGTCCGGTTGGTTTTTTTATTTATCACAAGGACCATTGTTGTAATTTTCTGATTTTTGAAGGATTGGATTTGTAATTTCCCAAAAGTTATCAAAAGGGTCTATTTTGCCAATTATGAATAGCACGAGGGTCACATTTGATAATTTCCAATTTTTAAAACTCGAGGACTAACTTTGCCAAATTTGAAACTTGAGGGGTAAAAATTGCTAATTTTAGAAAACTTTCATCCAAGGACTAATTGTGAACAAGTTTGATTTCCCAAGGACTAAGGTTGACTTTTCATTCATTTTAAACTTTCAGGGACTAGATTTGCCAATTTATGAAACTCCAGGGACTAAAAATGTCAATTGTGTGAACTTTGATCATTTTTCACTTGTTTTCAATCTTTTTGTACCTGAATCATATAAAAACACATTTTCATGATATTTGTAACATTTATATAGTCATTTGTGTGTTTTTGGCCGTTTTTGTGGGTTTAAATAATATAAAATATATGTGTATTTAGACACATATCACTCTTCCACAGTTGGCTCCTTCTTTCTGTCCTGTTTGTACCATTGGCTTCTATTGTCCTGCTTCCTTGGCATCCTACACTCCCTTGCAAAGTGTCCCAACTTGTGACAATTGAAACACTCCACCTTTTTCTTATCAAGTCCAGCAGTCTCATTACTATTTATGGTAATTTGTTTTCCAGTTCTTTGCCAAAACTTCTTAGCCCTTATGCTAAGAAAAGCAACATGCCATTTGATATCCATCTCCTCCATATCATCATCATCCACCTGCTCAAGGTCTTCATGAGTCAAAGGAGAACCACTAGCCTGACTAGTTATGAAAGCATAGAATGTAGAGTCTCCAAGACCAGCAACATTCTTTTGTGAGCTAGCAGCAGGAACACCATGACTAGCAGTAGAAACTCCAAAGCTAGCAGTAGAAACAGCACAATCATCATCAACCTCCTCTGACTGGCTATTGTGAGAAGATGACAAAAGAGCCATATTCCCAGAATTAGTGCTTAAAGTTCCAGTCTTCTTTAATCTCTGTTCAACAATTTTAAAGTTGTTGTAAAGATCATTGAGCTTCATTGTTTCTACTTCTGGTTTATTCATCCACACAATAACATGTGTGTTGAATTCTGTAGGCAGACTTCTTAGAAACTTCATGTTGAGATCTTCTTTATCTACCTCAACACCTAGGACAGTCAACTGTGTAACAATCTTCTGCAACCTTGTAAACATACGATCAAGTGTATCATTACTGGATGAGGTAAAGTTCTCAAAACTTTGTTTCAGCAATGTTTTCTGTGTCTTTTTGGTAACTTCATTGCCACCAAACACTGCACAGATCTCATCAAACAAGGACTTTGCAGTTTTATACTTGCTAAAAGCAAGCATTTGATCATCAGGAAGAGTCATCAGCAGCAAACTTCTAGCCTTCAAATCATTCTTCTTCTGAATTCTTTCATCATTAGTGACAGGGCCATAATTCTGTTTTTGAACAGGCTTTCCATCAATTTGTTCTGTAGTAAAGCCTGGCGTGAAAGAATCACCATACAGAATGATTTCCCAGAGAGCATAGTCTTGAACAGGAAAGTACT
Source organism: Chrysanthemum makinoi (assembly GCA_910596185.1). Taxonomy (NCBI): domain Eukaryota; kingdom Viridiplantae; phylum Streptophyta; class Magnoliopsida; order Asterales; family Asteraceae; genus Chrysanthemum; species Chrysanthemum makinoi. The sequence continues at coordinate 196,557,818 of OU343216.1, read as the reverse complement.
GCTCTATCTTTAATCTCCATAACTCATATTCATTGAGTTTGAGTTTTGGAAGCCTTGCGTGACAATGTTGGACTGACTGTTCTCTGTCTCCATTAGTAAAAGTGAATTTACTATCTTCTTTGGATCTTCTAATTCAAAGTATAAGAGCCTGGATCTGATACCACTTGTGAGGATCTAAACACACGCCTTGTGTTTGATTTATACTTTGAGTATATACTAATTAGCACGCGGAATTTACTAATAAATACTTAGAAGATATGTGATGTGATGTGTATGAAACAATATATTGATTAAATAGTAATGTAAACAAAACAATAAGCTTCAATATATAAATACGAGTGATCTGAATATCACTAGGGTTTACAAAAAGCTTGAAGCAATCAATACGACTCTCTAAACTTTGTATGTATTCGTATAGACTTATGTAGACTCACGTATGTAACTCTATGCCCTAGGACCTCCTTTTATAGACTAAGGAGTCCTAGGGTTTACAATGACTTCATATACAAGATAAATCTAAACGTATCTTTTCTAAATTTATCTTAACATTCTATACACGTTTATCTCATAAGCAGCAGTATAATATTCTCCAGCAGTAGTATGTTTGCACCAGCAGTAGTATCCTTGCAGCAGCAGTATAATTAACATTAGCAGTAGTATGAATACACTAGCAGTAGTATTTTATACTTAGCATCATTTCACCTCTTCTCACAATATGTCCAGCAGCAGTATGGATACACTAGCAGTAGAATAAATATACCTAGCAGTAGAATAAACACTTAGAGTATTTTCTCATAAGCACCAAGAGCAGCATTATCATCCAATAGCAGCAGCATCTTAAATCCCAACAATTTTCTTAATGCTACTCACATTAGGTATGCATTAACAGCAAACCCTACTATATTTGTTTCCCACATTGATTAGTTTTGGTCTACTGTCAATACCATAACTACAAATGGGGAAGAATAGTTAAAGGCTAAGGTAGATGGCCACAGGATTATAGTTTCTGAGTCATCCGTGAGGGAAGCTCTTTCCTTTGCAGATAATGAAGAAATAGTATGTCTTGAAAATTCTATTATTTTTGAAGAACTGAAAAACATGGGGTATGAGAAGAACTGATAGTTTAAAATTTTATAAAGGTCTTCTCTGTCCTCAATGGAAGTTTTTGATTCATACCATCTTACATTTTTTAAGTCCAAAAACTTCAGGTTAGAATGAATTCAGTACAACTCAAGCTTCTGCTATGATTTGTCTAGCTAAAGGACAACCTTTTAATTTTTCAAAAATGATTTTTGATGGTTTGAAAAAGAATATAAATGGAAAGTATTACATCTATCCAAGGTTTCTGCAACTCATTATGAACAAACAACTTTCAAATCCTAAGGTTAGGAGCTACAAAAGAAAATGTTTTCTTATTTGAAAAAGAATGGCAAAGATTTTTCAGGGACTGTGACAGCATTATTTCCATATATGTTGTCATTGGCTCAAAATCAGGGTGAAGGAGCAGAAATCACAACTGCTACCCAACACACACCCACTTTGGATACATCATCTTCACAACCAGAAAAGACCCAAACCCCTAGGGATTCACAAATTGAGAACACTGAGCTACCTCAGGCTAGTGTTAGTATCATTGTAGCAGATGAGGCATCTGGTGTAGAGTGACATGTTGGTGAGGGCTACCACTACTGCTTCTAGCTTAGAAGCAGAGCATGCCAGTGGTAACATAGGTAAGACCCAACCCAAGGCAACATCTAATGCTGAAGGTTCTCATGAATCAGAAGTAGGTGATGGTAACCCCAGCCAAATGGCTAATTTGGGGGGCTCAGATGATCAAACTAGGTTTGATACTGAGTTTACATCCAATGATTCACCTCTCAGGGAAGGTAACACATCCCAAAGTGATGAGGGTAGTGATGATACAAATGAATTAATGGAACAAAATGTACAAAATGACAATTCCAGTGATCCACCTCTCGGGCTAGGTAATACAAGCCGAAGTGGTGAGGATAGTATGGAACTCATTAAAGCACTAATGGTAAAATGTACCAAACTTGAAGAACAAGTTCTTGGCCTACAACAACTCACAGCTGCGCAGGGTGTTGAAATCAAAGGTTTAAAGCTGAGAGTTAAACAATTGGAAGGGAAGAGGTCAAGAACTACTCACTTTAAGAGGTTGAAAAAGGTGGGTACAACACAAAGAATAAGCTCCTCTGAAGATGCTAGTTTGGGGGAGGAATGAGACCAAAGATTCAGGGGAGGCTGAGGCTACTAATATTGAAAGTGCTGCTGTGGACATGGATTTGGATAGTGAGGATAATGCAAATGAGTATGTGGTGGCTGATCAAGAAGGTAATGAGGTTGTGCTTGAAGCAGTAAACCAAGAGCATATAGTGGAAAAGTTAAAGACTTTGGATGCTGAGCAGCTTGTGAAAGCTTCTGCTGCTAATATTAGTCCAGAAGTAGCTAAGGTGGATTCTACTGCTAGTGCAAATCTTACTACTGCTGAGGTACAAGATTCTGGCACGCTAGTGAAAATATTTATACTGCTGAGCCAGAGAAGGATTCTACTGCTGAGTTGATTGATGATGATGTTAGTCTGGCTCAAGCAATGATTCATTTGAAGACATCACAACCTAAGCAAGCAGTACAACAACAACCACCACCATTACCAACACAAAAATCACAACTATCACCACAATTTCCTAAAGCATCAAGGCCACCAGTCAAAGGTGTGATTATTAGAGAACCTTCCTCAGTACCAAAGAAGGTTATTCAACAAGAAAACAAAGGCAAAGGTAAAGGCAAAATGATTGAAGAGCCTGAACCTGATGGTCTTAAAGATATACCTTTTGAGTATTGGCCTAAAGAGAAGCAGATTGCTTTCAATGAAGAAGCTGCAAGAAAGATGGCTGCTGAGTATGAAGAGGAAAATCAAGCAGTTCTTGAACTACAAAGAAAGCATGCTGAAGATGAAGCAAAAACAAAGGTTGTGCTTGATACTTGGGATGAGGAAAGGATTAGAGTTGATGCAGATATTGAGCTTTTTAAGATTATTAAGAAGGAAGAGCTAGAGCAAACTGCACAATCTATTGAAGAAAGAACTAAATAGTTGAAAGAGTTTAGAGAACAAAAGAGGAAATGGTATATTAAAGATAGACTAAATAGAAAGCTGCTTAAACCACCAACTGACAAACAAAGAAGACAAGTACATGAAAGGTATCTGAAGAACATGAAGGGTTACAAACTTGTTCAGCTCAAATATTATTCTGATGAGGAAATTTTTAAGATGTATGAGAGAGCTAAAAGAGAAATTGATGCTTTTGTACCCATGGATACTGAGGACAATGTACAAGAGAAGGTGGTGGAAAAGCTAGAAGAAAAGAAAGATGAGGTGGAAGAGAAGAAAGAAATTTCTAGCTCATGAGTAAAGAGAGCTGGAAGTGTGTTGATTACTTTTGGTAGAAAGAAAAGAAAAGCAGTGAAGTCTAAAGTAGTTAAGCAGGCAGATGAGTCAGAGCATGAGACAGAGCACACAGATAAAGATGAGCATATACCAAGTGAGCATAAAAATGAACAAATGCAGAATCTCACAATGGTTGCTAAGATAAGTGAACCTGAAGTTGTTGATGCTATTCCTGTTGGTATCAAGCATCCAATCATTCATATATCTTCTGGAGTTCAAGATGGTAGTGAAGCATATTGAGATGTGAAAAGAATAGATGGTAAAAACTATAGGTTTCTCAGGCTTCAACAAATGCTTTACTATTTTGATAGAGAGGATGTTGAGACACTTTGGAGGATGACTAAAGAAAAATTTGGTGATACAAAGTTTGGCAAAGATTATCCAAAAGAGATTCATGACAAAGTAATGTGGAACTCTCTGAGTAAATGTTTGAACCTACTCCTGAAGATGTAGAGTAGAGAGAACTTCAACACTGCAAAGTTCTAAAATGGAAATTATTTCAAAGTTGTGATGTTCATGTTTTGTCTGCTGGGTCTTTGATTCGTTATATGCTTGTGGAAAAGGATTACCCTCTATCATGCTACAAGGGAATAGTTATGCAGATGGTAAAAAGGAATATCAAATTACAACTGCAAAAGGATTATTAGGATGATGATCAGGCATACAAATTGTTGAAAAAGTATGAAAGAGTGCTCAAATCCTAAGTCACCATATAAGATGTAAAGGTGTTTGGAAGCATCCTCCTGGTGAAGGATAAAGCTAAATTTGAAACTTGACAATTTTGGAGGAAAATATCAAGTTTAGGGGAGGATTGTTGGGTTTTGAGGTGCTGCTGCTCTGGATGATACAACTGCTCAAAGTGCATAAAGGAAAATACTCTAAGCGTCATACTACTGCTATTGTATTTATTCTACTGCTGGAGATGCTGATAAAGATAATGGAAAATACACTAATTAATTACTACTTTGGTGATAATGATACTCTTTGCTGAAGGTATTTATTCTATTCTTTGAGAATCTTGTCAAAGATAAAAGTAAATACACTAGAGTAGATACTTTCACGCTAGCTTATTATTCATGAGAATAGTTTCTCCCTTTATGAATATTAACTTGTATATGGGGTTAGATAAGTATAGAAAAGATTCAAAAAGATTTATCTTGTATAGAAAGTCATTGTAAGCCGACTAGGACTCCTTAGTCTATAAAAGGAGGTCCTAGGGCATAGAGTTAGATATACAATACGTGAGAGTATACAGATCATTATAGAGTCGATTAACTTCAAGGTTGTAAAACCCTAATACTTTAAGAGTATTCGTATATTTAATATATTGAAGTGTTTTGTGAGAATTCTACTGTTACATTCATTGTTCTTCTTAAGATTAAACATAATATTCCGCGTTGTGTTTAATAGTGTTTACAAGTCAAGCCAGTTTCTATACTTAAGTTGTTTTAGTTTTAACTAAGATAACTAATCATATCAATAGCTCAACTGGGATCAACAATGTATGCCTTCCACACGTGAATATGTCCTATATTACATGGTATGTTTAGATTTGAAGGATCACCATGTGCTATGATTGGAAGTCTCCTCTCATAAAATGGGTGAAGATCATGCATTAGGTACTTATGGTATGCTAGTTCCTCTTATGTGGGAAACTTATTAAAATAATCTTCACCTACTTCTTCTACTTCCTCATTTTTTTCATTCCTAGTTTCCTCCTTAGGGTTATTACTATGCTCAATCACCATTTCTTCATCTTCACTCTCTATTTCTATTTGGTGGAACTAGAGTGATATCATTAACAAAAGTGAACTCGTTTTGAAGAGAAGGATCCTTAATTTCCACACTTGGGTTTTAGAAGGGTTATGCGGTGGGGAGTTGTCAGTGTTAGTATTCAAAGCTAATAAGTTGTCAATTTTATTTGTCATATCACTTTGTTAGTTTAAAATCAACTAAACGGAGACAACCGAGATTCTTGAGACAACATAAAATTAGATACCAATCCTTCAAGATGATTGGAGTTGTTGGATGTTGAAGGATTATTGTTAAAGGTGCGGTTTGAAGAAGAACGCTTTGTTGGCGATTAAGGTGGATTTGAATTTGTTTTGAGCTAATTTGCGGTTTCATTTCCACCTAAGGTTTGGGTGATTTCTGTAAGAGGGGTTATTCATATCACCTAAGTTGTTTTGATCGGGTTTAAAAGTGTACTACTTCTCTCCCGCTCCGTCGGTACGTGTAGATGCATAATCCGTAAAAGCTTGTTCAGGGATTTCCATGCAATCACGAGTGTCATGAGGACCACTACATATTTCACATGAGGAAGTCTCCTCTCATAAAATGGGTGAAGATCATGTATTAGGTACTTATGGTATGCTAGTTCCTCTTATGTGGGAAACTTATTAAAATAATCTTCACCTACTTCTTCTACTTCCTCATTTTTTTCATTCCTAGTTTCCTCCTTAAGGTTATTACTATGCTCAATCACCATTTCTTCATCTTCTTCCTCACTATTTCTATTTGGTGGAACTAGAGTGATATCATTAACAAAGTGAACTCGTTTTGAAGAGGAAGGATCCTTAATTTCCACACTTGGGTTTTTCGAAGGGTTATGCGGTGGAGTTGTCATGTTAGTATTCAAAGCCTTCAATAAGTTGTCAATTTTATTTGTCATCTCACTTTGTTAGTTTAAAATCGGCTTCAAACTTAGACAACCGAGATTCTTGAGACAACATAAAATTAGATACCAATCCTTCAAGATGATTGGAGTTGTTGGATGTTGAAGGATTATTGTTAAAGGTGCGGTTTGAAGAAGAACCGCTTTGTTGAAAACGATTAGGTGGATTTGAAAATTTGTTTTGAGACAAATTTTGGTTTTGTTTCCACCTAAGGTTTGGGTGATTTCTCTAAGAGGGGTTATACATATCACTTAAGTTGTTTTGATCGAGTTTAAAAGTGTACTACTTCTCTCCCGCTCCGTCGGTACGTGTAGATGCATAATCCGTAAAAGCTTGTTCGGAGAGTTCCATGCAATCACGAGTGTCATGAGGACCACTACATATTTCACATGAGGAAGTCTCCTCTCATAAAATGGGTGAAGATCATGCATTAGGTACTTATGGTATGCTAGTTCCTCTTCTGTGGGAAACTTATTAAAATAATCTTCACCTACTTCTTCTACTTCCTCATTTTTTTCATTCCTAGTTTCCTCCTTAGGGTTATTACTATGCTCAATCACCATTTCTTCATCTTCTTCCTCACTATTTCTATTTGGTGGAACTAGAGTGATATCATTAACAAAGTGAACTCGTTTTGAAGATGAAGGATCCTTAATTTCCACACTTGGGATTTTCGAAGGGTTATGCGGTGGAGTTGTCATGTTAGTATTCAAAGCCTTCAATAAGTTGTCAATTTTATTTGTCATCTCACTTTGTTAGTTTAAAATCGGCTTCAAACTTAGACAACCGAGCTTCTTGAGACAACATAAAATTAGATACCAATCCTTCAAGATGATTGGAGTTGTTGGATGTTGAAGGATTATTGTTAAAGGTGCGGTTTGAAGAAGAACCGCTTTGTTGAAAACGATTAGGTGGATTTGAAAATTTGTTTTGAGACGAATTTTGGTTTTGTTTCCACCTAAGGTTTGGGTGATTTCTCCAAGAGGGGTTATACATATCACCTAAGTTGTTTTGATCGGGTTTAAAAGTGTACTACTTCTCTCCCGCTCCGTCGGTACGTGTAGATGCATAATCCGCAAAAGCTTGTTCGGGGAGTTCCATGCAATCACGAGTGTCATGAGGACCACTACATATTTCACATGAGGAAGTGATTTGTTCACTTGTCGTGAAGGTTTAGGAGCTTCATAGGAACTCATCAAAAACTTGACTTGATCTTCAAGTTCAATGATCTTACGATCGGGAATGCTTGAGACATTTGAAGGTAAGAATATTTCCTTGACGGTTTTGCTCAATTCGCGAGGTTCATTCCAACTTTCGTTGTCATAGAGGGTGAGATCCTCTATAATACCCCACGACTCTTCCGCATTCTTTTCACTTAGCTTACCACCGGCTGCATGGTCAATTGCTTTCCTTGTGGATGGAGTGATATGGTCATAAAAAATTTGGACTTGGAGCCAAAGATCAATGCCATGATGAGGGAATTTTTTGAGTAAGTACTTGAAACAAATCCACACTTCGTAAAGAGTTTCACCTTGACGTTGTTGGAACATAAAAATGTCATTCCTTAGTTTAGTATTTCTCCCCAAGTGGGAAAAATTGAGAGAGGAAACGGGAAGTAAGATCATCCCAAGTCGAGATAGATCCGGCAGGTAGACGCTCAAGCTAATTTCTAGCTTGATCACGTAGAGAGAATTGGAAGAGACGCAATCGCGTTGTCTCCCGAGTGCCAACATCAAGATCAATTGAGTCAACGATTTTAAGAAAATTCTTGAGATGTTGGTTAGGATCTTCGGAACGAACTCCATGGAATGCACATCCATTTTGCACCAACCGGATTGTGTCAGATCGCAAGGGGGTTACATTGGCTTGTTGTGGAAGCTCAATGGTGTTTCGATAGCCTTGGTGTCTTGGTCTAGAGTACTCACCAAGAGTACGGGATCTAGGTGGGTCTTGTGGGTTTTGGGGTCGGTTGGGTTGATTTGGAATTGGTGGGTCTTGGATAAAATGATTATCATTCACCATGATGGCAAATGATAGTTTTATGAATAAAGACACGAAGAAAAGATAGACTACGAGAAAGCTAATAAAATGAAAAGAAAAATCTCACTTGATAGGAATCTAGTGAGTAGACCTAAACGAAATAGAAGTCGGAACCTAAACTATTCCCCGGCAGCGGCGCCAAAAACTTGATAGCGGATTTTTGAAAACTCACTAGAAGTTTTACAATCCTCCTAGGCAGTGTACCTAATCGTTGTAGTGTAGTATAGGTAGGACACGGGGGATTGATCGTTCTCTAGGGGAATAGTGTTGTGAAGGTCGAAATGTATGACGAAATAGGTCTAGAGGTGTGTGATGATTCTTTTTATGTTTTTTATATTTTATAAAATCAAGTAAAATCTCGGGGTTTGAAGAGTGGGTTGTTTAAACTACTAACTAAACTAATTAAACTAAAATTAAACTAAATGCAAGAAAAGTAAATTTGGTGACTCGATGATAAGACGAAAGTATTTACTTAGATATCTGTACTCCCTAGTTATCTCTTATTAATTAGTCGAATTGTCACGTCCTTGTCCAATTGGGGCGTCGTATTCCTTTACTATCGTCGAGTGGTGCCAAATTCCCTAACTCTATGAATGTATAAGTCTCCCCTAGAAAACCCTAGTTCTACAAGTGACAATCAAGTCATCTTTCTAGAATCTCCTAAGATCTACAAGCCGCAATTCACTCAATAAATACAATGATTAAACCAACTAGTGCACTCTAGGGTATAAAACACGTTTATAGGACGTTCAAGCTAACAAATGGGTGAAAAAGCTAGTTTTCCTATTTTAAACGCAAACAACCAATCAAAACAAGAGACGCCAATTAATAATCAATAACTAGGTTTCATTCAATCTAAGCAAACACTAATGATTCTAGCCTAACATGCTAATTGAAAGAGAAGAAACACATATAATCAAACAACACATATACATATTGAATGATTAAAGAGAAATAACTTAACTTCAATTAAACATGGAGTAGAGGGCTGTAAAAACCCTTACAAGATTATACAATGGTAAGCGGCGTCAACTTATATGAGTTGTGACGTCGTCAGCTCGCCGTTATTAGGGTTTCTTGATCGCACCAACTTCACAGTGACGACGTCAAGTAGTAAGTTGTGACGTCGTCGCCCTTTAATAAATAACAAGTGACGTCGTCAAATCAAGGCCGTCTCCAACCACTGAGCGGTCAAAAAATCTTGTGTCTTTGGTCTTCCGAATATAACAAGTGACGGGGTCAGGTAATGGTTGTGACGCCGTCACAAGCCCTTTTTAGCATGTATTTTGCGACTTTGCCGTTTTCTTCGTCTTTTCGTCCAAATAAGCCCAAAATGTCTTGATTTCCGTCATTTGCTTCCCAAGTACCTAAAATGTGAAAAGAAACTATTTAGGGTAATAAATGATCATAAATGCATTAATTTAGAGACTAAATGACCCCTTAAAAATGCACTTTTTACAACCTCATCACTTAATGCATGCTAAATCTATAAGTGTGGTGATATGCACAACACAAATATGCATATATGATGTTGTAACATGTGCATTACTAATGTAATCTTTTATTGTGTATATCACCTCTCTTGCTATAACCATGTATAATTTTAGACTCGTCACAACACGTGAAAGATTTCTTTCTCGTTGTGCAAAAATATGTAAGTGTCAACACTGCACCATTTGTAAGTAATTGCTTCGTGTCTTTGCTAGCATAAAAAATGAGTGTACAACGTTTGATTCCCGCCTATTATATATGATCAAAAGCATTATCAAACACAAAACAAAATACTAGTACTCCTCGGTAGTATAAAAGAAAAATGAGTGACATCGGGGTAAAAATGTCAAACAACTACACATACAAAAATGGTAAATTATAGGGGCACAATCGTAAAAACGCTACACCACTTTCATTTCCATTTTGATGCTCAGCCATAACCCTTCCTTACCACCCCAAATATTAAAGAAAATTACCAGAAAAAGGCTTTTCAAAAGATGATTGTCCCTTTTCCCAAAATATTTATAAAAAAAATAAGTAATACTAACTATGTAGTGTCATATAAATGTCCACAGCAGCAGTTGTAATGTCCACAGCAGCAGTTGTGTATCTTATAATGTTTCGAAAAAAGAAATATCTACTTTGTATTCCAACAATTGAGAGTAGATTTTTACAGATAAATGTCTTAATCTTAATTAGTTATAATGCACACTATTTTTTGATATTAAATGCACTAAGATTAAGATAGTTGAAAATTAAAACGTAAAATTCAATAAGACAAATAATCATACATACTTACCCCATCACATAAAAGGTGTCTATCATACTATTTATATTTATTCCAAACAAGTGTTTAATTTTTATTTTGGAATAGTAATTATAACTGATATTCTATTTTAACCTTATAATCAAAACATGTATTAATTACTCAATTTTAATTTTTATATTAACTATGAAGGTAACGTGACTTTTTATTAATAAAAAATATAGCATTAATTACACATATCATGATTTGTGTTTGTCAAGGCTAAACCTGATCATATTTGAACTTACGTTAGTTAGGTTCGGGTCATGTCAACTTGGGTCGGGTAAGGTCGGTTCGGTTTACATGGTTTATGTGTGTGTTTGTTCGGTTTTGGGTCGAACCGAAACCGAACCAAAAATGGTCGGTTCGGTTCAGTTCGGCTCGGTTTTGTGTTGAGCCCTACATTCACTAATGGCATGCTACTTTTCCTCAAATAAAAATAAAAATAACATTTTTATAAAAAAAAGTTACAAAATCTACAAAAAAAAAATGAAAAAAAAAAAAGAAGTTAAACTTGTTAAGATTCTTTAGTCCAAACTACTCTAGTCCAACAACTCATTTCCAGCCAACATAAACCAAATTTACTATTATATTTAAAATAAAACCAAAAACAATATACTCCGTACATCCTTTTCTTCATCCTATCACCTGCGTGGGCGCGCGTGCACACACTTATTCAAACATACATACCAAACAAACACATGTCACACTTAATTAAAAATAACGTATAGGTTTTTGTCTACCGCCACTTATGAAATAAGAAGTGGCGGGCGAAGGCAGTTGGTTTACCACGTCGGAAGTGGCAGCCGGCGCTGCTATACCCGATGCTCTCAATAGAGGTTGCGTTAATCGGCACTCAAAAATGTTTGTGTTCATGTTTGCTGCATTATGCTGATTTTGGTAGTATGTGGTTGAAATGCACATTCAACTTTGTTTCGAATCTTTTGTCGGTTAAAATGAAAATATGATTTAATAAGCGTCTGCAAAGTATTGTTATTAAGAAACTTTTTGTTCGATTCAAATGCTTGTATAGATTACATCTATCGTAAGACAGACTATATTAAGTAACTCTTTGTTGGTTGAAATGCTTAGTTCGTAGTTTTTCTTTCTCTGGGAAGGAGGCGAATGGTACCTAAGAGACTTGACTGGCTTTGATAGATTTGAGTTGTTACATTTATCGTAAGTAAGACTATAAACATTCATGGAAAATGAAGTAGAAGCGAAGCAAGGAATTTTTGCTCGAAAGGCCACACTTTGATAAAATTTTGAAACTACACTATAAATAGGTTCTTGGGGCATATTACAAAAAACGCTAAATATTTTCAAAATTTTATACTACAATTTTTTTCGCTAAATATATCCGTCCATGACGGTAAGCCGTGGTTGATTTGGCCATCTTTATTCAATACCAACCAATTTACACCCCACAAATAGCATGTAATTGTTAAAATAAGGATTAAGCTATATCTACAGTTCTATAAGAATGTTTAAAGATGAACCTTTGTCAACTGCAGTTTTGTTAGCCGTAAAAGTTTTGTCATTGTCGGGAATTGCATAGTTATTATGTACGAGGACTAGTCTTGCCAATAGGGCAAAGATTAGATTGTATCTTTGTATAAATACCCCTCCTAGTTTGTCTAGGAGGGTTATTCTTGTTGTAACACTTGAGGTGTGTGTGTTTTCTTTACTTCTCTCTCTAGAAAACATACACAAACGATTATACCATGTTTAAACTTTATCACGAGTTTCCCCGACCTCCTGAACGTGTTCTTGGTCTCTATAAGTTTACTCACGGCGACGTTATTTTATCTAAGTATTACTGCCACTATGACGCATAAAGAAAATAATACTACAGTTTCCAAATATGAATGATACAATACCCCATTATTACACGAGCTATATGCTAAAACAATGTGCAATTCACAACTCAGCCAAATATTGTTGTCTTGCAAAGGTATGTATATAGTGGCAGATAATTTGGTCATATCTTCCTGTACAAGGTTGCATAAGTGAAATATGATCTTGCAAGGAGCTTTGAGAGGGAGAAATTTCCTCGTATTGCACTTGTGCAATCTCATCTTGAATGGCAGAGAGCATGAACACTGCATTATCATCCATATCAAACCTCCATTTATATCCCAAGAAGTATGCCGGACCTACCATACTCGAAAGAGGCTGTTTGTTTGAACAAACTCGGCGACCGTATAACAAATTGTTGCTTATAGTTGCAGACTTTATGAACCTGTACACCAGCTTACGTAGCTACAACAAAGCCGTGTCATCCAGAATTCATTCCTTGAGCCTATTTGCTTTTATAAATGACGTAATAAACACTTTCATCAGACATGGTGATATATCATAGCAAAACACAGTATGCTGCTATATGGCTTATCATATAGAATACAATCAAAACACCCTCTTATAGCTTATCGCATAAAATAAGCTCGAAACACCCTCTTACATAACAGTAACTATCCAAAAGGGTAGTCGCCCTGGGATTAGTCGGCTCGCAATGTCGAGTCGGAAACCCAGGCATACCAAAAAAAATGCAAATTTCGGTTTACAGAAAGGAGGTTCTATTTTAAGATGTAATCAATTTTGACTGATAAAAATCTTTTAGAGGAACCATCAGAAACCAAATATATATCCCCCAGCAGCTAATTAAAGTTGTACGGTCGGCATCATGGTTTGATATCTTATTAAGAGATCCCATCATCTGGATCCTCATCCATAACTGTAGTATTATAAATTAACTGAACAAAAACCAAATTTGAAATTAAAAAATATAAAAAGGGCTCAGAAATAATATATGGGTTGGAGAAAGTTTATCGATCACAATGAATCAGAGTGGTGCATGACTTTCCTAGGTTCTCATCACTGCCCATTTTGACATTTAAAACGGGTGCATAAAAATACAATTAAAAGTTATAAATTAAAACCAGAAATATAGAGCATAGTAGCAAACTGTGTCAAAAACTTGTTATCATAACTATTTGCCCCATGAAACGAGATATATACAACATAAATGAAGACAAGGTTACTATACCATATTGTTCATGAGTACTGAAGTCATCACGCTACTGCATCCATTCATATCATGCCAGATTACATCGGCAGCAGCGACCTGAAGACATAACAGAGTAAAAGAAATTACCGAGAGTAAAAAAAACAATCAAGTGTCAGAAAAGCAAACATACAAAGGACATAATTACATTTATAGGCTAAAGTGACTCGACTGCCTACACTGATTTATCAACTTCATAAATAAAAGCATAATTACATTTATAGGCTAAAGTGACTTGACTGCCTACACTGATTTATCAACTTCATAAATAAAAGCAAAAATCACCAAAGTGGATACATGGGGGCTTGTTTTACAAATCGAAGACACATTTTTGTAGAAAATCCAAAATGGACATTGCATTCATGACCTTAAAAGGGGGTATCACGCAATGCACATGTCCCCAAGTCCCCAACCTAGTGCCAAGATGTGCCACTTAAATTCTTTATAACCCGGCAACATTTTAAGAGTGGGTCCCACACCTGCAACTTTTTTATAGCCGACAGGCATTTCGTGATGTGGGAACGAGCGAAATGGTGGGGCAACAATAGATGTAGGTTGAAGAAACAATGACCATATAGCTCATAGTCCTTAACTTCAAACTAATTTCAAAAGATTAATAACCAATAATCAATCTGATTAACAAGTTCAAAACCATTGTTATACGCCCCTGTCTGAACCAAACGGAGATCAATCCCAAACATTCAGTTATTCGAGGGCAATTTCAAACACTTAAACAAACATGCAAACACACACATAAACAATATTAACTGCATCAGCATATAACATATCTTAGCATTTTGTCACCTTAAACGAACATGAGTTACATTTTTCTGAATATGAAAAAGAAAATTGTGTCCGCTACTTATTCATGGATGTTTGATAGTAAAACAAACACCCTTTGAACAAATCGCGGATGTTTTAACTACAAATTAAAAAGGTAATCAATGAAGATAAAACTTTTTAATTAGTACAAATAACAAGTAGATATCAGCCTCTTAACTAAGCTCAGTATGAAATCCTAAAAAGCATTCATACGGCTACTCTTTGAGGCATTTATTTGAGTTAACAAAACAATAGAATTAACAGCAAAAAGTTTTAATATGACATAGTTATTGAAAATAGAAATTTGGATTTATTGTTGAAAGAGATGAATATACGTTCATATGTTTAGTGCAGCATAAAAATGAATGCTCCAGCAATTCAATTACAAGCATATGTCAGATGTGCAAGCATACGAATGAAAGAGGTTATTTCATTAGTAATGTTACTTAAACCTCTGTTGATTTCGTCATCTTCCGACACAAAGTTGGCACAAGTATGAGCCTATTTGCTTTATAGATGACATAATCTAACCAATCACACAAAAAAATACAAGACACAAACTCCCAGTATGAAATTTTAGTCTATAACAACATGTAATCCCAGCCATACAGACTCGCTAACAAACTATGTCCTGTAGCAAGAGAAATGACATGGCTGAGACTTATCTCTTTCGTCACCTTCAGACACAAATTTGGTACTAACACACCAAAGCTGCTGTGTTGGTGACATTTACATAGAGCTCAATTCACCAATAAGCTGAATCTTTCAAACTCACATGCATGTCACCCTGAAGCTTATGAAATAACGAGAAACGAAGTCAAGTTATAACACCCATAAGTTCCAAAAGGATGAGCTTATCAGCTTATGCCATAAAATATCAGCTCAGTTCATTCCTATCACTTCTAATTGAGGTGGTTGTATTGGCTTAGTAAAATTTGATAAGTCCAGCAAAGTTGACTTATTTGGACTCGCAAAGCTTATTTCTTTTGAGTTTATGGCCGTAAAAAAGCCACAAGCTTAAGTTAATAAGCTTAGGAGCCGCAAATAAATTAGCGTATTATAATTTCTGATAAAAATAATCAAAGACAAACGCCCTCTAGCATATACTGTGTGTTTATAATGGTAAACCCTCTCACATAATGGTATCACTATGTTTAAACTATAACATTTAACAGTTACAACAAATCTACTATATTAACATCATTACGCTAAGATCATGTTATACTAAAATGAATAATAACAACAACAAAAAAATGAAGGAATATAGAATTATACCAGCAACATCCACAGTTAGAGCACTGATATCGTCACATTACAGCCACACTCAAATCCAACGTGTTCATGCCATGGGAAACAACCAGAATAAATTAACAAATAGATAATTCATGGTCAGTATCATATGACGCAAACTATAACACAATTAGTGAAAAACAGGCCGGACATAAATATTGCACAGTTTAGTTAAAAGTATGACGGCATAGAAAGATGCATCATAAGCTGAAAGTTAATAAGCTAGTGGCAATGAAAACATGATCTTATCGGCTATTCGGCTTATCCGAAACACCAATGACCAAACACCCTTTAAAATACCTTAGAATTCAATCCCGGCGTTCGTATTTAGGGTGCTTGGATTAACTTATTGGGTAATTATCAGCTTACTCAGATTTAGAAAATCTAGTAAGCTCATTCCTCTGAGTTCCTAAGGTATTAACCTTAGAGCTTATGGACATTAAGAATCCTTAAATTCAAGTTTTTTGGGTAAAGGGGAGTAAACCTTAAATTCAAGCTAGTAAGCTCAGAAACACCAAAAGAAATGAGCTTATGTATCTGCTACGATTTATTCCCATCATTTCTATTTGGTAAGTTTATATTAGCTTATGCGCTTATCAGACAACTGAAAATTGAAAAAAGGCATGTGTATGAGTAATCTTATGGCCATAAACAAGCCATAAGCTCAAGTAAATAAGCTTAAGAGCCCCAATTAATACAAGCTTATCCTTGTATTTATGGAATGAAATAGGCCATAAAGTCAAGTAAATAAGCTTGTAAGTCCCAAACAAGAGAGCTAATCAACTTATCCAGTTTAATAACTTGAGTTTTTAAAAATAATCAGTTTGTAATATGTAACATGTATTAGCATAACCAAAAAATCAACTACATCAACATCATTAAGCTAAAGGGAAGGGGATTATCGGCTCATAATGATTTGAAAAAGCCAATAACCTCGTCACTCTGAAGTTCTAAGCTTTTCACCTTAGAGCTTATAGCAAAACATAAGCCATAAACTCAAGTTAATAAGCTTAGACATCCCAAAGTTACAAGCTTATCAGCTTATCCGATTTAACAAGCTAATCCAAACACCCTTTTACACAACTTAAAATTTTTAAAATAATCTTTCTATAATGTAGTGACATATCCAACAATTCAACTCCATCAACATGGTTAACCAAAAAGTAATACAGAACTATCAACTTAAATAAGCACGTCACTGTGAACAATTAAGCTTTTCACCTTAGAGCTTATAGCCATAAAGTCAAGTTAATAAGCTTAAAAGTCCTAATCAAGTTTAACAAGCTAATCGAAACACCCTCTTAATAAGGTTTTTTATATCAACATCATATCCTTAAAATAAATCATACAAAAATGAATAACAATAACAAATAAATAAAAAGAATATACTATTATACCAATTTCATATGACTAACACATATTAAATATTTAAACAAATGTCAGCTTATTTGTGAGCTTATGTGATTGTGGCTAAGCTTATTTTCTCTTGCTTACTTTAAGATTTTTGAGCTTAAAAAAAAAACTTATATAAGTCTGAAAATAAGCTGAAAAAATATAAGTTGAAATCAAATAAGTTTTAAACAAACACCCCCATTGATTTGACTACCTTAATAAAACAGAAAAGTGGATGTTGTGTCTTCATATACGTAAACCCAGCCATATCCGGCCAACACCAGGTAGAACCGGCAAAGACCCGGCTATATCCGGCCAAGACCCGGATAGACCCGGCTATTTCCGGACAAGACCCGGATACACCCGGCAAGAACCGGGTATTCCGGCCAAGACCCGGTTAGAGTGGGTAGTTGTTATTATAAAGATTGAGTCAATCACTATCTGAATCGCTGGTACTAGGGTTTTGTGTTAGGGTTTAAGGTTTAAGGTATTTATAGTGAAATGAAGGTCAAATCAACGGTTGAGATTTGAAGTTAAAACGGCAAGTACCAAGGGTTCTCTGCTATTAGTACAGGCCCATTTCAGGTTACCCTTTACATTTTCTCCATTAATTTTCCACAAATAATGTATTATTAAAGGTTTTTTCATAAATTACTAAAATAGTTCTAATATTTTTAAAAGATTTGTTAAACAATGACTACTATGCAAATATGACATGTGTAAGGCTATGCACAGAGGCGACCTAGTTCGTCGCCGCCACATCAGCTTTCTCTCTCCGACGACCTGACGACGACCTAGTTGTCACAGTGGTGACCTGAGCGTTTTTTTTTAATTCAAATATTTTTAAAAACAAAATTAAAATTCATTAAAAATAAATAAAAACATTACAATATATTAAAAATTAAACGATACGAAATACATAATACATAAATCCTAAATCTTAAATCCTAATCAGAAAACTCCTCGTCCGCAGGATCAAACGCGGGAGGTATATAATCCTCGAGGCGAGACAAAGCTCCTCGTCTACGGAGATCCTCACCGGAGACTCCTGGATCATCATCTTTGTTCACCCGAGGCTCCAATTGACTTTGGTGTTGATGTTGTTCATTATCCGTTGAACACACTTTCACAACTTGTCAATAAGTTCGTCATCTCTGCTGGCTTCCTCCTGAAGAAATTTCTCGATAACACCTTTTCGCTCGTGCTGATGTCATTGCAAGTCTTGTAGTTGTCTCTCATCTGCAGCTTCTCATTCCTTTTGTCCTCCAAGAATTGGATGACGGGATAATAGCTTCTTTCTAGCCTCATCATCGTTCTCGCATTGATTTTGAACGCGTACGCTCGCATATCGTAACAGAATGAAGAGGAGACGACAAGTCATAAGCCGCTCTGCGTAAAGAGAATGTGAATTTTTATGTTGAATTGTGTTTGAAATTGTGTGTTTAAAAATGTGTTTGAGGTTGGTATTTATAATGTTGTAAAAGTGGTAAAGTTAAAAAAAAAAAAAAAAAAAAAAAAAAGACAAACGTTAATATGTGTTTCATATTCGGTTGCTTGGGCAACCTAGTTGCTTTGCCATTGCTCCTCAACCGACCCTCACCCCACCTCCACAATGGTCACAACCGACGGTAACCTTGCTCGACCGGAGGGTTCGACCGAACCTCTGCGCATAGCCTAACAATGTCTACTGTGCAATGTTTAAGACAACAATTAATATGAATATAAAAGAAAACGCATACTTTTTTAAATTCAAAATGACATATATTTAAGTTAAATTTTTTGTTCATTTATTGTCCATCAAATACATAACTACTTTAAATATGCAAATAATACAGTATTTAATATGCATTAAGCATTATCCGATTAGCATTGTTTAGCAGATCTTTATTTTTAATTGCTTAATATCATAACTTCTAATAGTGGGTTACTCTATTAATTTTATTTTGTGAGCTATTTGTGGTTAGAAGTAGTGTTGCAAAAAAAAAGTCTACAAGGCCGAGTAATCGCCGATTAGGTGCTACAAGGCAACCGACCTTGCCGATTTATGTAACTGGGTCAAACAAATAGGTCAACCGTGGTCAACGGCGGTCAATGGTGGTCAAACTTGCCGGAAACCTATAAATCTTGCCGGAAGTACTCAAAACTCACGGTAAACTTATTTTGATCACTTTTAGTAACTGTTTAAGTCTATTACAAGTTGTTTTTTAGAAAAAAACTTGTCGGAAATACCTAAAACTCACCGGAATTACACAAAACTTGCCGAAAATAACTAAAATTTGTCAAGATGCCAATTCGATTAATCACCGATTAATCCCGCCTAGACCGATTACAAGCTACAAGGTGGTCAACCGTCCGACTACCGATTTGCGATTTTTGCAACCTTTGTTAGAAGTTATAAAAAGAATGTTTCAAATCATAAAGGTAGTTGGATATATTTCTACTATTTATAAATAATGTATATGTTTTTTGAAACTTTAAACTTGAATTATTTATAAATAATGTATATGTTTTTTGAAACTTTAAACTTGAATTATGAAACTTAAATTATTACAGTTTGCTTAAATTATATATAAGTACTCCGGTTTGACAACTTTTTTAAAAACTTGACAATTTAAATTATGTCTTTCTAGATCAATTTTAAACTTGACAACTTTTAAAAAAAAAAAACACATTAAATTAATTTTTAAAACACACGCTTTGTATATATAAAAAACATTTGTTTTGCATCAAGGTTCGAACCAAAATTAATATTTGTTGTTTTGCGCGAGTATTTTTCTAGCAGTAATAAATATGTGAATAGAATATATGAACAACAAATTGGTTTGTTCCATTTCTAACAGCCGACTGAGATATATCATGTGGTGTAGGAGATCAGGTTGCACAACAGATGCGGACAAACAATAGATACGTACATAAATGAATCAGGTCCTCTACAGGATGAAGAAAAAAACCGGTTTGAGTCAAAACCGGTGTTTGACCGGTTGATTCAATCCGCAACCGGTTTGAAAACCGTTTCCATTTGAAATTGGCACTCCAAAAGAGACCTTGAATCATGGCGGATGTTAAATATACATTTATAATCATCGTCAGAAAATTCAGAGGGGAAATTTTTTGTTGTTTCCTTCATTTGATTCTTCTTGTTGGAAACGAGTCTAACTCCAAACCCACACATAGAAATACCCCACCCAGAAAAGTCAATGGAAACGTCAACAGAAATAGTAGATGTTTGATCCCACCAAGCGGTGTGTCTCAATGACTCCAATGGAACATACCCCACCCATGTTTGTATTTTATCAAGAAGACGTGGGTCTGTCTCATTCACCTCCCAAAACACTTGTTGTTGAGAATCCATGCCGCCATTCCTCTCCATAGTTATGTTTACGGAATCAAGAAGACCCTTGGATAATTCGTCCATGTAAACACAGCAGAATAAGAATCCAGCAAATTCATTGAACCAATTCTTTGGAAGTTTCAATCTACAACTCCTTCCTCTAACCAAACGAGGTTCAAACCCCTTTGGAATCTCTATCCCTTTTAGATGGAGCCTCATACACTGGTGACCCATTCCCTGATTCAAATCAAACAATTCATATATGTTACTACTATATATATAAACAGGTGGCCGGGTGTTAATTAACTAGCTCAACAACATACCTGAAGCATGCTTTCTAATAATCTGTCACCACCAACTAAGCTCCGACATCCTTCGTCATATGATCTAGTAATTGAGACTTGACATAACCATTTACAGTTTCTATGGACATCATCTCTAATGGCTTCAAGTGAGTGGCAATCGTCTGCTATGAGAATAGATAGACTTGATGGAAGCTCGGGCAATTCAACAAGGTTGACGCAACCATACAGGTTGAGGAGTTTGAGCCGAGCAAGCTGTGAGATCAGGCTGAAATCTAATCGTGTAAAATCATTATGACATAGATGTAGCTCTCGTAAGTTGGATAACAAACAAATCTCACGGGGTACTTCTCCATCTTTCAATCCACTGAGATTCAACTTTCTTAACAAACGTGGCAACTGAGAAGGACCAGCACGTAAAGTATTCGACGTCGTCAGGTTGAAGCAAAGCTCCTCCAGGCAACATTCTTCAGCAAACATATCTTTTGGCAGCTTTTCAAGTTGTGTACAACCAAATAATTTAAACTTCTGCAGATGTTCTAAGGCATGAAAGTTGCCTTCTATGCTCTTCAACTTTAAACACAGCTCCAACTTCAGCGAAATAAGGTTTGTACAATATCTTCCGACTGACGAGGGGAGAACTTCTATCGCAACACGATATAAATGTAAGTTTACCAATCTATCCATGTTTGTTTCGATCTTTGGAAACTCAAGAAGAGCTTTGCAAAATGAAATTTCAAGAATCTCCAGTTTTTCCATCCGAACAATGGATGGAAACCTTGTAAGGTTCTCACAATGACTTACGGATACGTAAACAAGACTTGCATGATTTCCAAGTGATTGATGGATCTCTTTTAAACTTTTACAGTGTTTGATTATCAACTTCAGAAGACATGAGAGTCCACCAATATCAGGTGTCCTAACTAGTGAGTTCGAACAAGTGAGTTCGAGCTGTTTCAAACACGGCATATCCTGATGCACAAACAAGGGTCAGAATTAGCAACATATGGATATGGAATAACATCTCATATACGTATCTTGTGGTCCATGGTTCAAGGGAGTCTTATTTTTTAAAACAGGGGATAGTGGTTTAACAGATGACTTTTTGGTTTACCTATAAGATTACAGTTTAGATGCCAAATGAACTTACTCACTTAATTTCCAAATTTTTAATCACACCATCTTAACCAAGGTTTAAAAGTACGGAAACGAGTTTCGAGGCGTTTTCCCTCCGCCTCAAGAGGCGTAAGCCTCAAGGCGGACCGAGGCGTAAGGTCGAGGCGGAATTAAAAAAAAATATAGAAATTATATATATATATATATATATATATATATATATATATATATTTATATATATATATATATAAGTTTTAATAGGTATTTATATAAGTTTAAGACTTGAATGTAAACTATTAAAGATAGAGGGGTCAAATGTTTAAATACACAAACTTATTTTAAACTTTTTGAGTAAAATTTGTAAAATAGTGAATTCGTCGCCGCCGGAAAATCATCACCACGAAAATCATAAGACCAGAAACGGATTCAAGGTACAAAATCAATACTATTGACTGATTTGACTCCAAAAAAACGAATAATCCGCCTCGGCCCTGAGGCGCCGCCTCATACGCTTCACCACCGCCTCACACACCTGAGGCGTACGTTCCAAATCAACCACCTGAGGCGCCGCCTCATATGCGTTTTCCGGCCGATTCGCCTCGAGGCGCCGCCTCAGACCGTTTTTTTAAACCATGATCTTAACAGCTGTATTTACATATCTAAGAAAACATTATATATGTAAATCAAAGGAACAGATGATTTACCTTATAACCCTTCCAAAGTTCTTTTTGCAAGCTATCCTTCAACTTTAGAACAACAAGCTTCCTTGGTTGGAAACTTTCAGGGAACAGACTTGGAGGATACCAATACCAATTAATATATTTCAACTCATTTGAAAGAAAATTAGGCCCTTCATCAAAATAGCTAACAGTACCGCTATTAGTAATCACATCAAGGAATCTTAGTTTCTTCAAGTTTGAAACAAGCGTCATAAAGCCTTGCTTTGGAAGATCAATATCATGATATCGTATGGCTTCAATCTTATAATTTTCCTGCAATAAAAAGAAAATCGATACAAGGATTAAGTTGGAGTGTCTTATAAGTATGTAGGTGCATTCAGTGAACATCTTTCAAAAATAGCATAACCTATACCATTGTTGCATTCCCGGAACACATGTCACTAATTTCTTTAGATCGCCAAACCCTGCTATGTTTTTCAGGATTGTTGGGATGTTCCCCTCTGACAATGTGGTGTCCCATTTCTTGAATCAGATCATGCATATCAAACTTACCATCGTAAGAAATAGTTATGAGGGACTTTTCTATCAACACCTTTACGCCTATATCAAAGTAAAACCCGCAAGCACCAAGTATCTCCATTGCCTTTTCTTTGCTCTCCCCCCTGAAGAAACATGCAATATCTAAGAATAGCTCTCTCTCGTCAAGGTCAAGTCCGTCGTAACTTATTTTGAGGATCTCCGTGACCTTTCTATTTGGTAAGTCTTTTAACTTCTCCAAGGCACTGTTCCACTCAATCTTGTTTTTTCCCTTAAGAAAAGACCCTATGATTTTAAGTGCTAACGGGAGCCCCTTAACATAAGAAATCACATGTAATGAAAGCTCATCGTAATCTTCTACAGGGTTATCTTCAAGATATGCATACCTTCTAAAGAGAAGAATAGCCTCGGCATGTGATAATAATCTGATGGAAGAGACCACATCTACCCCGTGAGATATCAGCACATTTTCATTCCTGGTTGTGATTATTATTCGGCTCCCATCACCAAACCATTTACGTGATCCGGCCAACGCCTGCAGTTGCTCAACATCATCAACATCATCAAGAACAATCAACACATTCCTACTACATAACCTACTTTTAATTATGTCTTGTCCTATATCAACACTCTCCACCTCCACTTGTGTTTTCAAGACTTTGGATAGAATTTTTTTTTGCAGATTTTTTAAACCATTGTGTTGGCTGGATTCCTCCCGAATATTTTCAACAAAGCAACAACTATCAAAATTACCAGAGATCTTCTTGAAAAGAGAAGTTGCAAGAGTGGTCTTACCACCACCCCCAACACCCCATATCCCAACCATACGCGCACCGGCTGACCCGATTTTTAACTGGGATTCCAAATCCTGCAATCGAGTTCCCATTCCAACAAGCTTTTCATTCTCAAAGACTGGGTTAAAGGATAACAACGTATCTAAGACTGAACCAACAATCTCTTTAATACATTTTGCTTCATGCCTGTACATTGAAAATATATCGATAACTAGTACCAAGACATATATGCTCGGATTCACGTACGATTTACGCACTTGTAAAAACACACGAAAAGTTGTCGAAAATCATAAAAAAAATATAATGAAGAAACTATTACGTACCCGTTAGCTACGAACTTGGTTTCCCATCCAGCAATGTTGCTTGCACCAACAAGTGCTGTTCTCCATGCTTGGACTTTTTCATTGTTAGTTGACTTATTAATAAGTTTGGAAAAAGCTTTACCAAATTCGCCTTTCAGTTTTCTAACATCCGAGGGATCCACATGGTAAAAGATGGGGATAACGATTTTGCCCCTATCGTTCTTGCATTTCATAATATATGCAAGTTCATCCAAACACCATGATGAATTGGCATAGTTTTTGGAGAATACGATGAGGGCAATACGCGATTCTTTGATAGCCTTCAAGAGAGATGGACCGATGGTATCACCCCGGGCAAGTGTTTCATCGTCCTTGTAAGTACATATTGTTCGTGCCACAAGAGCATCGTAGAGATGGTCTACAAAAGTCTTGCGTGTATCTTCTCCTCTAAAACTCAGAAACACATCATATTTCCATGATGACCGGCCGGAAGACGAAGATGATGTGTTTGGAACCGGTGAAGCACCACTGTTGTCTGGTGAGGGAACAATTGACACCGCCTTAAACATCCTCGTCACTAGTAATATTATTATTATTGTTGTAAGTATAACCACAACTGCTGTAACCATGAGATCAGCTCCCATTGTGATTTCTAACAACAAATAAATTTTTCAAAAATCCTAAATTATTGTAACGTGCTTTCAGCTAACACACCTCATTTATTATGACCATCGCCATAATAAAGATACCAACCTTTTGTGATTGGGTATGCTTAAAGATACCAACCTTGTGATTACAAAAGTACAAAACCAATATGTGCTTGGGTATGCTTAAAGATACCAACCTTGTGATAACAAAAGTACAAAACCAATATGTGCTTGGGTATGCTTAAAGATACCAACCTTGTGATTGTGTTTCGATTCAACAATATAGGATGCGAGAGTTTGTTGTTGTACTAGGTTACGATTGGTGATGATAACTGAGATTGAGATAATTATTAGTGTTGAGATGAGAACTGTGTATGAGTTTGATTTGGAAGAGATGAGATTTGACTGTTGGGAGGATAAAAGATGAGAATGGGGGCGGATGAAATGTGAGGTTGTGTGTTAAAGTGACTTTTAAAAGGATTCAAATCCTCTCAGGTTTTTCAACGATTGGATTAAATTCAATGGTCAAGATTAAAAGACTCTCTTTTAATCTTGACCATTGTATTTAATCCAATGGTTGAAAAACTCCCAACTTGACTCAAGTAATGGGAGAGGATCCTAACCCCTTTTAAATCGGGTGTCCGGCTTTTTTTCATAGTATTTTCGGGAGTGACATGTGTCTGGTTACTTTTCAAGCGACGTTTCTTAAGCGATTTTATGTTAATTAATCGACTTTTTATTTTGTCATTTTCCAGCCAAAAAGTCAAACCTCAAAAAATGTTATTTTATTCATTTTGCTCCTTGAGCGACTTATTTTTTATTTAAGCGACTGACGCTTGTAATTTGAGCGACTTTTTCACCTGCCAACTCCCCTAACCCTAGACGCAGACATTATTAATTATTGAAGACCCACATGGCAAATGAATACTTTGATGCAAAGATCACTCTTCAGTTGTAGGTACATTTTCTAGGAAAGATTAAAGGTAAGTTGGAAAAGAATCAATCTAGAATTAGCCTGTTTCGAGAAAGTGTTTTCGGTCCATGGTTATATTTAGATATACTGTTAAAAGTTCAAGGACTAATGATGTCAAGTTGGAGACTTCATTTGTTCTAAAGCAAGTTTGGAGCAGTTTTGATAATGAAGATATCTTGAAGGGCTGATATGTAACATCAGCTTATATATACACAACCCTCTTCTAGGGTTTCATAACTCATCTTCTTCATCTGATTATTCTCTCTCGTTTACACACACTGTCTGGTATTCTTTTGTTAGTGATATCACTTTGATATCAGTTGTTAGTATTGTTCTAAAGATCAATCACATTTGATCTTTGTTGTTTGAGTGACTGAGTGATATTGTAGTAAGGTTGATTGGTGTCTACCTAGTAGAGATCAATCTTGTCTTTGTATTGTTTGGTAAGCATCCGTTTGGAGACTTATCTTCTTGACTTGTTATAATAAAAAATACACCAAGGGGTGGTTAGCTGGGTGTAAAGAAGTTTGTTGTGTGTTTGTTACCATTTTTACATGGTATCAGAGCTCATGGTTCTGATCTGGTGGTTTTTGAGATTCTAGGGTTTCTAGGGTTTCGTACAATTTTTTGGGGGTTTTTGCAATTGACGGTGTTATCGGTTAATTGAGACTGTTTTCTTAACGGCCGTGGTTGATTTAGTCTAATCAGGCTAGATCTGGTGATTCTTGTGGGATTATTGATTAGGGTTCTTGAAACCCTAATTTCTTATTGTTTGGGGTTTTTGTTCCCTGGTGTTCTTGGGCCCATTCTTGGTTAATTCTTGTTTCTATTCATCACTGTAAGTATCATCTATCTCTTAAGACAACATTAACTTAGTCTAGAAGGTGCAAACGGGACAGTTAACTTCTTGATCTGCCAACTTGATTGGTACGAATACCTGCTCTGGCTGTCCCCAGTCTTCTGGCTGGTTCTTGGTTGATCTTGGGTGTGAGTAGTGGTAGCTATATTTGTTTTTCTTTATTATTCAGTTTATTGTTGTGTCTAAGTCGAAGGAGGATAGGAATTGGGCAGTCTTGGAAGTTGTTTAAGTTGTTTAGTTCTGGTTGTTTGTTGATCTTGTTGGTTCTGATTATTGTGGTTATTTGTGTTATTCTTACTGTTTGTTCTGTTTGTTCTTGTTAACTGCTTATTATGGCTATTGAAGATGAACCTAGTGGTAGTAATATTCAAGTGTTAATCAGTAATCTTGATGCTGGTAATCCTCTTCATATTCAAACTAATGATAATAGTGGAACTGCTCTTATTCCATTTAAACTTCTTGGAACTGAAAATTATAGAATCTGGTTTGGTGCTATGAAATTGGCTTTGCAAGCTAGGAATAAGTATAGTTTTGTGGATGGTACTTGTCTTAAGGAGTTGTTTACTACTAGTGATGTTTTGTCTGCTCAATGGGATAGATGTAATGCTATAGTCTTGACTTGGATAATGAATTATGTTTCTCATGATGTTTATATGGGATTGGTTTATTCTGAGAATGCTGCTTCTGTTTGGCAAGAGTTAAAAGAAACTTATGATAAAGTTGATGGTTCTGTGATATATAATCTGTTACAAAAGATTAATTCTGTTAAACAAGGTGGTAGTTCTGTTGCTGATTATTATCATAGGCTCAATTCCTTATGGAGAGAATTTGATTCTCTCACTAAATTGCCTAAATGTACTTGTGAGCATAAATGTACTTGTGATGCTAGTACTGAGTTAGTTCTGCATCAACAGTTAATGAAACTGATGCAGTTTCTTATGGGTCTTGATGACTGTTATCAACCTGTGAGAACTGCTTTGTTAACTAGAGATCCTCTTCCTGAGGTCAAAGATGCTTATGCTGTTGTATCTAGGGAGGAGTCCCACAGAGGGATTCCTGAGTCCTCTAGTGTTTCTGAGTCTAAACTTAATGCTTCTTCTTTTGCTGCTAAGTCTTTTAATAACAATAGAAGAGTGTTTAATAATAATAACACTAGGGGCACTAATACTAATTCTAATACTGCTAATAGAGGTCCTAATCCTAATCTGAATTGTAAAAACTGTGGTAAGATTGGACACACTATTGACAGATGCTATGAGTTGATTGGGTTTCCTCCTGGTTTTGTTAAAAACAATAATCCTGTTAATAAGCAAAATGTTTTTAAACAAAACTATACTGCTAATACTGATGTTAAACAAAATGAGAATAAGTATACTTCTTCATCTGCTGGCAACTCTTCTGGTTTTACTTCTGAACAGATGAAGAAGTTGTTATCCTTGATTAGTGAAACTCCCTCTGGAAGCATACATGCTAATATGGCAGGTAGAGCTTCTTTCTTTAATGGAAATGTCTGGTTTAATGTTAACTTTTCTAGATATTTTTATGCTAATTCTAGTCTGTCTGTTAGTACTATCTCTTTGGGTTGGATCATTGACTCAGGTGCTAATCAGCACCTAACTGTTTCTACCATTGGTATGACCAATGTTGTGGATATTACTAGTCTTAAAATTACTGTTGGTCATCCCAATGGGACTCTTGCCACTATTAGTCATGTTGGAAATTTGAAGTTGACTAATAATGTTACTCTTTATGATGTGTTGGTTGTTCCTGGATATTGTGTGAGCCTTTTATCTGTTAATAAGCTTATTAGAGATAGTAAGTTGTTTGTTGGTTTTGATGAGGATAAATGTTATATTCAGAATTGGAAAAGGGAGATTGTTCTGGGGACTGGTAGTCAGTCTGATGGTCTTTACTTGTTTGACATGCAGCCTAATTTGTCTTTAGGTCAGTGCAATATGGTTATATCTTATAATGTGTCTAAACTTACTTGGCATAATAGATTGGGTCACCCTGCTGATCCTGTTCTATCTGTTCTTCAAAAGGATCTTGGTATTTCCAAGAATTCTACTATCTCTGTTTGTGAAATCTGTCATAGGGCAAAACAAACAAGGGAACCTTTTCCCTTGTCTGATCATAAGTCACAGAATATTGGTGATCTTATTCATCTTGACTTATGGGGCCCTTATAGAGTTACAAGCAGAGAAGGGTACACATATTTTTTGACCATTGTTGATGATTTTTCTAGAGCTGTATGGGTATACTTAGTCAAAACTAAGGATGAAGTTTTTGGTATTTTCTGTAGTTTCATTCACTTGATTCTGAATCAATTTGATTTAAAAATAAAAACTGTAAGATCAGATAATGGAACTGAATATGTTAATAAAAAAATGAACGATATGTTTTCTGATCTTGGAATTATTCATCAAACTTCATGTGTCCATACACCTCAGCAGAATGGGATTGCTGAAAGGAAACATAGACACTTGCTCAATGTTGCAAGGAGTCTTATGTTTCAAGGGGGGATTCCTTTAAAGTTTTGGTCTGATTGTGTTCTAACTGCTGTATATCTTATAAACAGGCTGCCATCATCTGTCTTACATGGTAAATGTCCCTATGAGTTGTTATATAAAAAGAAACCAAATCTTTCCCATTTGAGGTCTTTTGGATGTCTTTGTTTTGCTACTATTTTGAACAATCATGATAAAATGTCTTATAGGTCTGAAAAATGTGTTCTCTTGGGTTTTTCTACTACTAAAAAGGCATATAAACTTTTAAGTTTAGATACCAGAAATGTATTTTTTGCTAGAGATGTGAAATTTTATGAAAACATTTTTCCACTTAAAATGAAAACCTGTGATATCACTGATGTAGAAAATACAAATGAAGTAGATCACTTGAAGTTTTTTGATAGTCTTAAGTCTCAAAGTCCCAATGATGAAGGGGAAGATACATCAGTTGTGGAAGGTAGTTTGTCATCTTCATTTGATACAGTAGACTCAGATACTACTCATTTGCATCATGAAGATGTGCATTCTGCAACCCAAGTTGGTGACCAATACTAGTCTGAGGGCAGTCCCATTCCTGAACATAATTCTGAAAACATAACAACTCAATCTTTATTTGAAAATGATGATGTGCAGACACCTGTTATAAGAAGGTCTAGTAGAGAGACTAAAACTCCTGTTAGGTTCAATGATTATGTGATGAGTTCTAAAGTCAGATATGGTATTGAAAAATATGTTTGCTATAGAGGTCTTAACAGTAATAATATGTGCTTTGCTTCTACTCTTAATAAATCTGTTGAACCTAAAACTTATGAGGAAGCTGTCAAAGATTCTAATTGGTCTGAAGCTATGAATAATGAAATTGAGGCTTTAAATAGAAATAATACATGGACTGAATGTACTTTACTTCTTGGTAGACATGCCATTGGGTATAAGTGGATTTGGAAAATAAAATACAAGTCTACTGGTGAGATTGATAGATATAAGGCTAGATTAGTTGCAAAAGGTTTTAATCAAAGAGAAGGCTTTGATTATGATGAAACTTTTAGCCAAGTTATTAAAATGGTTACTGTGAGATGCTTAATTAGTATTGCTGTTAATATGAATTGGCCATTATATCAACTGGATGTTAACAATGCCTTTCTGTATGGTGATTTAGATGAAGATGTTTATATGGTATTACCAAAGGGTTTTAATGGTGGTGATGATAATAAAGTTTGCAAACTTAATAAGTCTTTGTATGGTCTTAAGCAAGCTCTAAGACAGTGGAATGCTAAACTTACCACTGCCTTGATTGAACATGGGTTTGTTCAAAGCAAATTTGACTATTCTCTGTATGTTAAAAAGAATGATAACATGTTTGTTGCTTTGCTTGTGTATGTTGATGATATTGTCATAACTGGTAACAATGAAGATGAAATTAAAAATTTTAAACTATTTTTGAGTACCAAGTTTATGATTAAGGATTTGGGTGAGTTGAAATATTTTCTTGGTATTGAAGTTTTGAAAAATGAAAGAGGTGTGTGTATGACACAAAGAAAATATTGTATGGAATTATTATATGAGTATGGATTGTTAGCTGCTAAACCTGTGGATACTCCTTTGCCTGAGAATTCTGTGTTAAGTTGTGTTGAAAGTGATACTGATAAGGTTTTACACAATGTTACTAACTATCAAAAACTGGTGGGAAAGTTGATATATCTGACTAATACTAGGCCAGATATTAGTTATGTTGTACATTGCCTTAGTCAACATATGCATAAGCCTTTTCAGTATCATCTTAAGGCTGCTTTAAGAGTTTTGAAATATCTTAAGGGTTCTCCTGGTTCTGGTTTACAATTCAACAAAGTTTCTGATCTTAAACTTAGAGCTTATGCTGATGCAGACTGGGCAAAGTGTCCTATAACTAGAAGATCTGTTACTGGATTTAGTGTTTTTCTGGGTGATTCTCTTATTTCCTGGAAAAGTAAGAAACAGTTTACTTTGTCTAGAAGCTCAGCTGAAGCTGAATATAGAAGCTTAGCTTCTACTACTTGTGAAGTTATTTGGTTGAGCAATTTGTTAAGTAGTCTTGGTATTAAAGGCTTATTGCCTGTGGATGTTTTTTGTGATAATAGTGCTGCTATACAGATTGCTGCTAACCCAGTTTTCCATGAGAAAACTAAACATTTTGAGTTGGATATACATTTGGTAAGAGAAAAAGTTTCTGCAGGTGTGATTAAGACTGTTAAAATTCATACTAGCATGCAGATTGCATATATTTTTACCAAGTGTCTTGGTCAAAAGCAACATTGTGTATTGTGCAAAAAACTTGGTTTGGTTGACATGTTTGCAGGTTCTCTCAATGGAGGCAAGCAGGCAAAGGATTGTGATGTTGATAGAAAAGGCAAACAGGCTAAGGATTATGTTGTAGATCAAGGTTGAAGTCTATCAACTTGAGAGGGGATGTTAAAAGTTCAAGGACTAATGATGTCAAGTTGGAGACTTCATTTGTTCTAAAGCAAGTTTGGAGCAGTTTTGATAATGAAGATATCTTGAAGGGCTGATATGTAACATCAACTTATATATACACAACCCTCTTCTAGGGTTTCATAACTCATCTTCTTCATCTGATTATTCTCTCTCGTTTACACACACTGTCTGGTATTCTTTTGTTAGTGATATCACTTTGATATCAGTTGTTAGTATTGTTCTAAAGATCAATCACATTTGATCTTTGTTGTTTGAGTGACTGAGTGATATTGTAGTAAGGTTGATTGGTGTCTACCTAGTAGAGATCAATCTTGTCTTTGTATTGTTTAGTAAGCATCCGTTTGGAGACTTATCTTCTTGACTTGTTATAATAAAAAATACACCAAGGGGTGGTTGGCTGGGTGTAAAGAAGTTTGTTGTGTGTTTGTTACCATTTTTACATATACCCTCTTGTCATGCAAATGATAACCATTTGCTAAACTTATTTTTACAGAAGCAGGTATATATTCCAAAACTGCTTGATCATTTCCCCCCTATTTCCTTCAGAATTGGGGATAATATTTTGAAATTTGGTCGTTGGGAGTTTCTATTGATTACTGGTTTAGTTTTTTGTCCTTTGCCTGACCTTGCAGAAGTTGATGAAACCCCGTTAGGTTTGCGACTCTTTCCTGATAAAAAATTTGATAAAAAGTTCACTGTGAAAGGTTATGAGCTTTTAGCACTTTTCGAAAACGATAAACAATTTGATGCATTATCTAATGAGGATGCGGTTAGAGTTTGCCTATTGATAGTGGCCGACGTCATATTCAATGGTCATGGATCTTGGTACGTTGTTCCTAATTATTTTTTTCAACCGGGTGAGAATTTTTCTACTTGGAATGCCTATCCATGGGGGGAGTTCTTGTGGAGACGTTTATACGTCCATTTAGCTAATGTAGTTCCTAAGCGTCGTGAAGCTTACTCCAAGAAGAATCAGAAGTCAAGCCCATCTAAACCTCCCACATATACTCTGTCTGGTTTTTTATTTGGGCTTTTAAGGTTTGATTTTGGCAAAAAACTGTTTGTAATTATTGTCGTGTTTTCGTGTACTAAGAGTAACATTAGTTGTATTATTTTATTGTTAGATTTGGATTCTTGAGAGTTATCCCAACAGCAACTCATGGTGGAAGAAAGACTCGAGTAAGATCCCACGTGGTATTTCTTGGCCAAAGGGTAAAAGATTCCGAAAATGTGATCATGATCTACTTAGTGGTTCGGTAAGCATTTCCATTGTTTTTTGTTATTAGTAAATAACTTACGAATTCTCTATATTTGTTTTTTACATTACTATGATTTGTTATCTAGGGTTCGAATCCGATATTAAAACTTGTTGCAACTGGTGAAGAAAGGTTGCAACCATGGTTTGTACGTGGTAATGAGTATTTTGTTGAGCTCAATTGTATTCAAAGCCAAGCAGACGTTGCAGATGATGCCGTTCAGGTAAATTGTCAATTTAAAATTTAAAAAAAAAAATATATATATATATATATATATATATATATATATATATTATATAGGGGACATTTATTTTGAGAACCCTGTTAAGTGCGAGAACTGTGAGAACCCCTCTAAACCAATGAGATTTTTTTAAATATTAAAAATTATTATTAATCCAAAAGGGTATTATAGTAAAATACAATTTTTTATATTATTTTTTATTTTTTTTATTAAATCCCGATTTAAAGCATCCTAAATTTTCGGATTTTTTTTTTTTTAAGCATGGTTTCATAATCTTACAGGTGCATGCATGTTTTTTTTTTTTTTAATGAGATACATGTTTGTTTTAAAGCACGTGCATGTGTGTTTTTTAAATGAGGTGCATGTATGTTTTTTAGTGAAGTACATGTATGTTTTTTGCTGGCATTATTATTATTTTTTTGAAGTTTGAAGCATAAATTAAAAAACATAAACCATTATAAAAGAAAAAACAAGATTCATATACTTAAATGTTACATTTCATTTAATTACAAGTACAAAAAACACATATGCAATAATCGTATATCTTCAAAAGTCGCAAATTATCTTCATGTATATTTGTATTAATCCACTCTATAGTCTTTAATGATATCGTATCTTCATCAATCTGAAACAAGCATGCACAAAAACAAAAATTAATCATAACTATCATAACACATATACACAATCTTGTGTATATCAAACATATTTAATCATAAACAACTATCAAAACATACACGTTCCAAAACATACATGTTCATGAGAACGTGTATGTTTTGAGAACAGACTTGTTGTCAAACATAAATGTTTTGAGAACAATCTTGTGTATATCAAACCTATTTAATCATAAAACAACTATCAAA
The DNA here is from genome assembly GCA_910596185.1 of Chrysanthemum makinoi. Taxonomy (NCBI): domain Eukaryota; kingdom Viridiplantae; phylum Streptophyta; class Magnoliopsida; order Asterales; family Asteraceae; genus Chrysanthemum; species Chrysanthemum makinoi. The sequence continues at coordinate 196,523,899 of OU343216.1, read as the reverse complement.
ACATACATGTTCAACTTTACAAGTGCTGGACATGGACATATTACAAGTGCTGGACATTACCATAGTTTCTAGCTAATCAACTTTACAAGTGCTGGACAACTTTACAAGTGCTAGACATAATGATAGATTCTAGCTAATCAACTTTACAAGTGCTAGACATGGACATAATTATTATAGCTAACATGTATGTTTTGCATTACATACTTGTTTCATGTTATGTTTGGTTTCCATTACACACTTTGTTTGTTGTGAACATATTTTTGTTAAACAAGTTAGAAGTCAACATGCATGTTTTCTGCACAAATACATGTATGTTTTGCATTACATACTTGTTTCATATTTATAAACTTCAAAATTAAACAAGTTTTTCTTATACTTGTGTTGAACATAATTTGTTATAAGAGTTTGCTTTCAACATCCATGTTTCTGAAGATATATTTCATAAATTATTTAACTTACCAATACATGCTCATTACGAGCAAGAATTAACCCATATCACATCGAGTAATCCAATGGCTGTTCAAACTTAGATTAAAACATTAAGAAACTTACCTTCTCCCATAAATGTTGTTCTTGCACTCTTCTTCGCAACAATAGCATGGCACTCCTATCATCACTCGTGGTTGTGTTCCTCGAATTGACTCTGCTCCTTTTCTATATTCGGATCCATGCCCCCACATAAAAACCCTTTTGGCACTCCTATCAAATAGTATAAAAACAAGCAACAACCTTTACGATAAAAACGCTTTTGACCCAACAATCATATACCCAAATAATCTTTAGCCGCAAATCACATTAGTTCATTCATATCGAAATCTATATTTTGTTTTAAGATCGAAACCCAAATATTATATTTCAGATCGGAAACGAATTCAGATCGAAAACCAATTCATTTTGACATCTATATTTCGTTTCAAGATCGAAACCCAAAAAAAAATTAAACCAATACATAAGATGTTACCTTGTGCTTCTTTCTCCATGGCCACGACCACCAGACCCACATCCCGTCAGCGAAAAACGCAACCGCCACAATTTTACAAATCGAAAGTTTTGTGAAGAGAGGCGGACCCTGGTCACGCTATGTACTATCCCACATGATGGATCTGTAACAATTAACAATTAGTAAAAGATATTGCTTTGTTTTCTTCTTCTTTTCATTTCGAGAAAACAAGATCTGTAGAAAAAAAATATTGTCATGAATCAACATCAAGGTATGTAGAAAAAAAAAACAATTTCAAAATATAGTAAGTTACCTTTTCTTCGCATCATCTTCGTGGTTATAATGAGTTTTTTTAACCCTTTTAGTTCCGAATCTCTAACCATGAGATTCTACTAAAATACAAATCTTTGAATTAATTTATGATATTACCACGGGATATAAACTAGAACATCAGATGGTTGTAGGGTCGACATCAGCGGATGATGGTTGCGAGGAAGCGTCGAAGAGGCTACGGTAGTGTGGACATCGTGGTTGATTGAATAGATTAAAACATCAACAAAACTAATAAAACGTTTTGTGATAGATGAAGTTTTAATGGCGGCTAGTTTTGTTTAAAATAAAGAGAGATGATGGTGGTGGTTAGGGTTTGAGGGGATAAGCATGTGAGAGAGAAGGAGGTTAAAAAGTAACTGATGCTTTTGAATCAGTTTCTAAAAAGATGGACGAATTTCAATAAGACATTCCATTAAAGTTATTTTTGAAAAGACTAGAATACCCTTTTTCTCAATATCAGATGTTCAACCTTCTTTATTTAATTACAAAAGTGCCACAATTATTTTTAACCATTGATCAACTAATCCAATGGCTAAAAAGGAGTTCTCGCACTTAACAGGGTTCTTAAAATAAAGTTACACTATATATATATATGAAATTAATATATAAAATAAAGTTCTCGCAGTTGGCTACAATTTTTGTAGCCAACTAGCTACAATCCCCCACCAAAAATACATATGAAATTAATTAGGGGCCCGCAGTAATAACTCAGGACCACAAAAAGAGTCAGGGACCCACAGTTTAAAGCACTATATTGTAGCCAATTAGCTACAAAAAATTGTAGCTAATATATTCCATATATATATATATATATATATATATATATATATATATATATATATATATATATATAGTGTAACTTTATTTTGAGAACCCTGTTAAGTGCGAGAACTGCGAGAACCCTTTTTTAGCCATTGGATTAGTTGATCAATGGTTAAAAATGATTGTGGCAATTTTGTAATTAAATGAAAATGGTGGAACATCTGATAAAGTGGAAAAGGGTATTATAGTCTTTTAAAAAATAATTTCATTTATATCTCTTTTAACTCTCCTCTATCACCATCGTAAATGTTGGATCTGCATATTGTACATCACACCAAAACCTATTATATCTCTCTCTAAAAAAACCGCCGCCCCAAATCTTAGATGATTTCTCTTATGTGAATCTCTAAACATGGTCACAAAATGATCACAATCATTTGTTTTGATCCTGTACGTGAGACCTTTAATGATTTGTGTTCAGTTTGTTTCGATTTGTTCTGTTTATTTTGATCTGGGTTTCACAAGATCTATCATCAAATCTTGTTCCTTTCGATCCGTTGTACCCGAGACGTCGAAACCTTTCACAATGTAAGGCATCCATTCGGTTTATTTATTTCTTGGGTTTTTCTTTTCGATCTCGTATCAAGCATCAGATGTACCTAGTTACAAAGTTGGGGAGAGGAATGGTAGCGTTACTTTCTTGGGTTTTTCTTTTGTTTCGATCTGAAACTAGTTGTTGATGGAAGGTTTCTTTTGTTACTGCAGATCTTGGGTTCTTCATCTTTGTTGATTTTTGCGATTTCATTGGTGTTATCATCTCAGTCCAATAACTACAAAGTCAGTAAGTGGTTCAAATCTTGTAATATAAAATTTGTTCTTTAACCAATGTTAATTTGTTCTTTAACCATTGTTTGTTAATTTTGTCAATTGGGTTTATTGTTTATGTGGTTTTGATATAGGGTTATTGTTTATGTTTTAGCGGTTTTGAAAAAGGGTTGGTGTACAGGGGTTTTGAAAAAGGGTTGCCTAAGATTGAAAAAAATAGATAAAGGATTGTTTGTATTTGTTTTTGGATTTGTTTTTTACAGAGGTGTTTGTAAAGGTTTGTGAAGGTTTTTGTACAGGGGTGTTTTTGAACAGGGGTGTTTGGATTTGTTTTTGTACAGGGGTGTTTTTGTAGCTGGTAAATTGTAATGCAATGCAATCTCTCGAGGGGTTGTACAGGGGTAAATTTGTTTTTGTACAGGGGTGTTTGGATTCTAATGCAATGCAATCTCTCGAGGGCTTTCAGTTTTCAAATAAAGCTGGTAAATTTTAATGCTTAATGGTTTACTTGCACACAGTTGAATCATAGCTTTCATTTATCTTTAAGTTATCTGTTGTTGGCAGGGACAACAAGCTTCATTGGTGCAGATAAGGATTTTGTATGTTCTTATCTATTTTGATATGGGTTCATTCTTATGTATTTTGATATGGCTTATTATAGATGTTCTAATGTTATAACATGCTTTAGGTTTTAGCGGAGCCATCTGATACTCATATACTTGGCATTGACGATAATATGCAAACTCCGGGGTATGTTGTTCTAGATCATTTTCGTGTGTGTGCATGCTTACCAGCAAATTGAGAAACTAGCTTATCTGGTTTTCAATGGTGAATTTGCCCAGAAACTACATATTCATATGTTTTCATTTTTATTTACAAGCTTCAGTTACTGTTCTAGTTAATTCAAAAATCAAATTTACAAGCTTCAGTTGTAAATGCTAATTACGTGCCAAAGTTTGATTTTGACATAGTTTTAAGTAGAAACGTGGTAAATGCTAATTTAAATGAGAGTCACTCTAAACATGTATGCTAAAAACATATATGTTTTACAGCAGGTATGCTTTAAAAACATGTATGTTATAAAAAAAAACTTGTGTTATCAAACATATTTGCTTTTAAGAATTTATGTTTTTGATTTTTTTTATGTTTAATAGTTTATTAGTTAGTTAACTGTTGGTATGACTTTATTCTATCTTCATTTATATCTAATAGTTTCAATACAATTATAAAACATGTATGCTTCATAACAATTATGGTTCAAAACATGCATGTTTCAAAACATTTATGTTTGACAAGTCTGTTCTCAAAACATACACGTTCTCATGAACATGTATGTTTTGATAGTTGTTTATGATTAAATATGTTTGATATACACAAGATTGTGTATATGCGTTATGATCGTTATGATTAATTTTTGTTTTTTATTTGTTGGAGGTTTAATTGTTTTTGTGCATGCTTGTTTCAGATTGATGAAGATGATGATATCATTAAAGACTATGGAGTGGATTAATACAAATATACATGAAGATAATTTGCGACTTTTGAAGATATATGATTATTGCATATGTGTTTTTTGTACTTGTAATTAAATGAAATGTAACATTTATGTATATGAATCTTGTTTTTTCCTTTATAATGGTTTATGTTTTTTAATTTATGCTTCAAACTTCAAAAAAATAATAATAATGCTAGCAAAAAACATACATGTACTTCACTAAAAAACATACATGCACCTCATTTAAAAAACATACATGCACGTGCTTTAAAACAAACATGTATCTCATTAAAAAAAAAAATAATAAAAAAAAATAAAAAAAAAATAAAAAAACATGCATGCACCTGTAAGATTATGAAACCATGCTTAAAAAAAAAAAAAAAAATCCGAAAATTTAGGAATGCTTAAAATCGGGATTTAATAAAAAAAACAAAAAATATATAAAAAATTGTATTTTACTATAATACCCTTTTGGATTAATAATAATTTTTAATATTTAAAAAAATCTTATTGGTTTAGAAGGGTTCTCACAGTTCTCGCACTTAACAGGGTTCTCAAAATAAAGGTCCCCTATATATATATGTATATATATATATATATATATATATATATATATATATATATATATATATATATATAAATATATATATATATAAAGGGGATATCTTGGCTACAATTTTTGTAGCCAACTAGCTACAATCCTCCACAAAAAATACACAATAAATTAATCAGGGACCCGCAAAAATAACTCAGGACCCACAAAAAGAGTCAGGGACCCACAGTTTGAAGCACAATATTGTAGCCAATTAGCTACAAAATATTGTAGCTAATATATTCTCATATATATATATATATAGAGGATATCTTGGCTACAATTTTTGTAGCCAACTAGCTACAATCCTCCACCAAAAATACACAAGAAATTAATCAGGGGCCCGCAGTAATAACTCAGGACCCACAAAAAGAGACAGGGACCCACAGTTTAAAGCACAATATTGTAGCCAATTAGCTACAAAAAATTGTAGCTAATATATTCCCTATATATATATATATATATATATATATATATATATATATATGTATATATATATATATATATATATATCCTAAACCCTTTAAACACTGAGACATAGTTTTAAAAAATGGTTTACCTATACAACCGTATATGCCATTTGAGCATTAAAGTCCTAATAAATGCAGGTAGTATACAAAAGATTTAACTATATACTGTATAACTAGAAAGTTTTGCACCAGTTGGGGTCTATAACCGTACTTCAAAATTATTTTGATACCAATTTTCATTTTCTTGTAGGCAAATGCTGGTGTAGATGATGGACAAAGACGTAACATACTTGCTGAGCTTGCGGCCGTGAAGTCACTAGTTAACGAGCTCGATGTTAACGTGATTAATGAAGTTAAAAAAAGAATTACGGATATTGAGGAATCTCTGAACATACAACATCAAGGGGTGAGCTGCTAAATTTAATTTTTTATCAACAAAATTACTTTGAGGATACCATATGTATTTTATTTTTTTCACAAAAAATATGAAGAAAAAATATATATTTATTGAAACAGGCTTCAACATCTATTCATGAAACGTCTGAAGTAAGGGCAAATGTTGGTGATCACTTTGTTTCCAAAGTTGCAAATGTAAGAAGATATTTTCAATTAATTTGTGACATATATCCATCTTTCTATTCTTTTTTTTTTTCTTCTTTTTTATAGTAAACTCATATTATATTTTGAATTTCAGACTTCAAATCCTATTCACGACAATTCAGAGGTACAACTTCAAAGGGTTAGCTGTCTAAATTTATATTTTTATCAACAAAGTTATTTTGAGGATACCATATTTATTTTATTTTTTCACAAAAAGTATGAAGAAAAAATATATATTTATTGAAACAGTGTTCAACATCTATTCCTGAAACGTCTGAAGTAAGGGCGAATGTTTGTGATCACTTTGTCTCCAAAGTTGCAAATGTAAGAAGATATTTTCAATTTGTCACATATATCCGTCTTTCTTTTATTTATAGTAAATTCATATTATATTTTGAATTTCAGACTTCATGTCCTGTTCATGACAATTCAGAGGTACAACTTCAAGTGGATGAAGATTTAGCTTCCAAATATGCGGTAACATCCTTTAAGTAAATTTTTAATCCGTTAGGTATCCTTCTTTTGTTATAATTACTTTTTTATATATATTTTCAAATTCAGACTTCAATCCCCTATGAGAATGAATTTCAGAACCAAAGCCCTATTCGTACTCATGTCGACGGCAAATACGATGCTAAAAAGGTAAAATGTGAGACATCAATATCTGTTGATCAAAAGAATGACGAACATGGGAAGCTTAATTATCTTGACGCTGCCGCATATCCATCCTCCATGTCACAACTTGACAATTATCTTCGAAATGATGATTACCCGGTAGTTGATCACATGCAAGTTGATAATGCTAGTGATATCCGTTTAACAAATTTGCCTGAGCATTTTTCTCAATCGTCTCTTGATGTAAGTATGCATTTTATAAAAAATCCACATGTTATAGTTGTTTGTTACATTCTCTTTCTTATTATACTTGTGTTTTCATGTAAACTTACAGCCCAAAAACTTTCATGATGATTTCCTTCCTATGGTTTTCTCAAAAGTAAGGAAGCTGCAAGTCGATTTTCATTCTGTTAATACGATAGAACCGGGTGATGAATCAATGGATTTAGAAGAAAAATCAAAAGGTCCGAATGAATTAGGAGAGTCTGTGTCTGCCGTTGAAGAGAGCAAGGCTGATGGGCCATGCTTTTGACAATTATGATAAATATAATAATTGTGACCAAGTGGGAGATGCGGCGTTTCAGATTGCAGACAACACTGCGAACGGGAATGTTTCTGATAATCATGAACTTGAAGGTGAAAAAGTAAGCGAGTATGTGTTGGATAATGAAGAGAACATTGCTGATGGGCTTGTTACTGATACATATGATAACGGTATTGAGAAATTAAACGAGGCTATCCTAGTTATGGAAGAGACGAATGCTGGTGAATACAAGGATGTCGTCACCAACAAGGCTGATGGCCATGTTGGTGACAGAAGTGGTAATGATTCTGATAACTTGGGAAAGGCGTCGTAAGAAAATGAAGAAAACATTGCTGCCGGTGAGAAAGTAACGGATACGGGGTTTGACAAAGAAAAGGTGTATATTGACAAAATCGACCGGGATGCTGAGAAAGCAAGAAATGTCGTTTTCCTTAAATCTCAAAATAACTCTGGTCAGGAGGTTGTCGGCCGGGATCCTGAGGTACTTTTTAAATATATGACTTAGTGTATTTACTTCACCTTATCAGCATCTCCAGCAGTAGTATGAAATAGACTAACAGTAGTATAATTCCTAGCAGTAGTAGCATCTACTTGGCAGTAGTATCCACTTGGTGTATTTACTTCACCTTCTCACCATCTCTAGCAGTAGTATGAAATACACTAACAGTAGTATCATTGTTACCTGCAGTAGCATCTACTTAGCAGTAGTATCCACTTGGTGTATTTACTTCATCTTCTCACCTTCTCCAGTAGTAGTATGAAATACACTAACAATAGTATCATTGTTATTACAAATATCAAAGGTCAAAAACGATGTTAATATGAATGTTGAACTTTACGTACAGAAAATGTTCACGCGTCTAAAAAGGAAGAAGAAGTTGGGTAAGGCTGTACAGTCACCCATCCTTGGACAACAAAAAAAGAAACGCGGTAGGCCGAATGTGACAAAAAAGAAGATAAATGAGTTCAACCAGACGTTCAACAAAAGAGGACGAAAGAGGTTGGTAAGTCTTTGAAGGACCCTTATGTGAAGCTACCACCTACAACTCCACCAGTGGCCAAAAGGCGTTCCAAAAGACTGAATAAAGTAATTAGCTTCCCCCTCTCAATCAGTTGGAGCCTTGGGTAGAGGTATACTACAACTTAACTCAATTGGTCACATAGGATCCTGGTAATCAAAGTTACTATACGATGCATTGATATGTTTTATTTTAAATTTGTTTTTTTTTTTCAGAATTTGTCACGTCCTGCTGGTTTCCTTAGTAACAAGAAGGCACTCAAGAACGTAATTAAGCCAGAATGTATGGCCCGTTTACTGGAAAAAGGAAGAAAAGCAGCTTATACGTTTCCTTGGGGTAAATCCGACATTCTTGTTCAGCGCAAATTTTGGAGAGCTTTGTTGGCATATGGAAGAGGTCACAAAGGAGGATGGCTTGGGGATGAGGTACTAAATTAATCAGTTGGTGTCTGTGTTTTATTAAATATTTATTAGTTTACATAATACAATGGCTTTATATTTGAATAGTTTAACAGTATGATTTTTATATAAACCTTACAGCATTTGGATCTTTGGGTTGATCTAATGTGGCACTTCAGACCAGCCAATGCTGATTGGGCTATGGCGGGTACGTTCTTCACGACTACTCTTCTCGAGGGAAGAATGCGTGCCTGTTATGCAAATGGAGCACGGTATCCTGTGCCATGGACCAGTGTTGACAAGGTGGGTGTATAAACTGCATTTGTTCTCACAAACCGTTAGTCATTTTTTTTAAAATTTTAATCATAGTATTTTTGTCTTCAAATGCAGGTCTACTTTCCGGTCAACGTTCCATCTGACCACTGGTTTCTGGCACAACTAGAAATTAGTACCGGAGTCGTAACAATTTACGACTCACTTGGTACGCCAGATCCATAGAGCAGAAAGGACAATCTGAAGATGATGGCCACTTTCGAGAAATGCTCCCCAAGTATCTTAAGTCGTGTAAATTTTTCGACGCCAAATCCATATCTGCTTCAAATTATAAGATAACTTTTCGAGTGGCAGATAATATCTCTAGACAAGCTGACGTATATGGTGACTGTGGAGTTTGGGTGTGCATTTTTTTGCATCGGTTAGCTAACAACTTGAGTCTGAGGGTTGATCATCCTCTCCAGGTAGCGTTAGCCTATCGAGAGCACATGGTAAGATACTTTTGAAAGTATAAGGTGCCTGTGAATTCAGATGTTGAATAGATTAATGTTTATATGTTGGTTGTAATTTTTTTTATTGTTATTTTTTTTGTTACTATTAACTAATGTAACGACAACATGTAATTTGGTCTGATATGATTTAGTCATGTAACTACAACAAGGGGAGATAGTTGGATGGAGTTTTGAAATGGGAATGTGATTTGGTCAGGGATCTTAGAGGGAGAGCATGTGGGGATGTAGAGGATCTTTTAGGATTGTTACAAAATGTTGCGATCTCTGATGTTGTAGGGATCTTTTGAGGTGGAGGAACGAACTTTGTGTTAGGGAAGTGATAGCCGAGAGACGATTTGGACCAAGCTCGAGTGGAGCTTCACAAAAGGGTGTTAATATAGTGGAGGCGTGGGATTATACTTTGGTTTTGTGTTCTATGGCAATGGGAGTTATAACTACAACATGTAACTACAACAACTTGGTCTGAGATGGTAGTCTAGTCTGAACTCATGTGTGTTTAACTATTGTAGGTTTGTGTATGTTTTTATATATTGATTGTAGGTTTCTGTATATTGATCGACTGTTTAACTATGTAGACCACCACAACTGTGAGTGCATGTGATGCGCATTAAAATGGCACATTAACTTGTAAACAGCCATTACCAGTTTACTACACCCCAGTACATAACACTTAGTACATAACACTTGTTGCTATAACAAAAGCAATGAAGAGAACAACGAAAGATAAAACACATACAACTTTGTCATGAACTTTCACTTTTGACTTGATAAAAGTCAACTCCTCAGACATTTCCATCATCAGCTCATTTTGTGAAAGTGCAACTCCTTCATTGGGAACTGTAGTCTTTCCCACCTTCTTGTATATCCGCTTCTTTTACGCACGTTCATTGTAAAACAAATCTTTGTAGTATTCACTTGGTAGCTACGGGTCTATGAACCCATAAACTTTACATTTCATGTCCTTGTCCTAAACAAATTATGTTCCATATTCAACATAAGAATTTAAACAAGTATAATAAAATTTCGGGATAATAATCTTACATAAATGGGACAACCCTTGAATCTTCTACCAGGATTTGTCGGGGTCCAAGCAGTTTGTAGTGCGACTGTTAATGGTTTTGTACATTCGCAATGTGTTGCATTCAGGTAGTATTCGATGGTCTTTTTATTTGATTTGGAAGTGGAAGAAGATGAAGCCATTATTTAAGTTATTTGGCCAATTTTTTTATAATCAACTGTACATACTAAATGAGTGGGAGAATAAATTTTGGAGGGAAATCTAGAGTGCAAATGAGAGGGAAACGAAAGTGTTAGACATAAATAATGCCTAAAAACATTATTAACATTTATTCATATCTCTATGTTTTGATGATCACAAAATGTAAACTCATTAAAACATAAACTTATCAAATAAACAAGTATTTAGTTGTAAATATTCATTTCTACAACCAAATCACTTAAGGTATGAATGAACTAATGCTTAATGCATTATATGATCAAAGGAACATTTTCTTAAACTCTAAACATTTTATAAAATGTCTAAAACATTTTATATATTTTAGAAAAACATTTTTGGTAATAAATAAAAATGTTTAATCAACTACAAAAATGTGAATTCAAATTTTTAACCAAAATCAGTTAAAATGTTCCAGAAAATCCTTCCCCACAAAAGGACAAAACTGGGCAACGTCTAGCTTGGGCGGTCCCCTTAATTTTGCTAGGCGGCCCCCTTAAAATTAAGGGGACCGCCACCCTATTTAAGGGGACCGGCAACGCTCCAGTAGCCCCAGCTGTCCAATTTTTTTGCCTATAAATACCAGCCCTCTCCTGGTCTTTTACTCACCTTTTGCACAACAAAACTTTGTGTTTTACATCCTTGTATATTCTTCTCAAAATCCTTTGATCATATCTCATTAAGCTTTGGTTTCCAAGTGATCCAAGCTATCCACGTTCAAGTACAAAAGAAGAATACTCCTTCAAACATCTAAAGAAAAAGTATTGCAACTTAGCTATCTAAGTTGTGTGTGTCATCATTCATTTGTATATAAGTTGTGTCATCGTTAGATTGTTGTGTGTATAATCGTTTGGGATAGGCTAATGTGTAAGTAGTGAAGTTGTGTAGTTAAGGTGTGAAGAAGGAGAAGTATACCTAGGTCGTGCTAGGTTGTGTAGTCGTGAAGAATAAGTCGTGAAGAAGTCGTGAAGTTGTAACACCCTAGGCAAATCCACATCGGTTGTGGCTTGGAGTGATGCTGGGTATATAAGGATAACATACGCCTTACTGGACACAACGCGTTTTGTGGTCTACTGCGGGTGGAGTTCTTAGGAACTGGCAGGTAAGCGTGCTCATGTGTAGTAGTACTGGCTTGGGTGACCTGCCGGAAAGTCTTCAAATGAGGCCACAAAAACAAACCTGAGCCTGCGCAAAGCGGACAATATTGTGGTCTGAGTAGGCGGGATGTTACAAGTGGTATCAGAGCCACTCCAGAGCCGTTCAGGATGGTGGGGCAAACCTCATCGAGGACGATGAGTCCCTAAGGAGGGTGATTGTAATACCCTAGGCAAATCCCACATCGGCTGTGGCTAGGAGTGATGCTGGGTATATAAGGATAACATACGCCTTACTGGACACAACGCGTTTTGTGGTCTACTGCGGGTGGAGTTCTTAGGAACTGACAGTTAAGCGTGCTCATGTGAGAGTAGTACTGGCTTGGGTGACCTGCCGGGAAGTCTTCAAATGAGGCCACAAAAACAAATCCGTGAGCTTGCGGGCAAAGCGGACAATATTGTGGTCTAAGTAGGCGGGATGTTACAGAAGTAGTCGTGAAGAAGAAGTCGTGAAATAGTCGTGAAGAAAAAGTCGTGAAGAAGAAGGTGTGCTTAAGTCGTGTCTAAGTTGTGAAGGTGTGATTAAGTTGTGTACGAGTCGTGAGATTGGTTCTAGCTACGATTAGAACCCGACATCTTGCTTTGTGTCGTTAAGCCGGTGTAAGCTCAAGTCGTGTAAGGTTTTCTCCGCCATAAGGGTGCTTGTTGACATAGTGTTGTGAACTCTCGAGTAGGTGACTCGGGGAGTGGAGTAGGGCAAGGAAGGTGTCCTTGTAGCCGAACCACTATAAATCGCTTGTCTCTCGGTTAGATCTTTCCATCTCTATCTTTTACTTCATTTAATTACTTTACTTGCATTGTCAACTTATATTTATTTATATTGCTCATATTGTTCAAGAGTTGAGGTCACATAAATTCGAATCTAAGATTTTAAAAGTAAACAAAAGTTTTCATAATAAAATTTAAAAAGACGTAAAACTATTCAACCCCCCTTCTAGTTTTCCACAATTGGTATCAAGAGCCACGTCAAACAAGATTTTTAAAATTAACTGTATTTTAAAACTTGAAACGATCTATGGAATCTGTAAAATATTTAGAAGGGCAATCCATGCAAAGACCACCATTATTTGAAAGTGATGGTTTTCTTTATTGGAAAAATAGATTCGAAACTTATGTGAAATCAAAAGATCTTGATCTTTGGCATGTTATTACCTATGGTGATTTTCCTCCTATTCAATATAATCCCTCAACTAAAATTGATGAAACTGTACCTTTTGAAAAACAAAATGATGATTTGAAAAAGAAACTTGCAAAAAATAATGAGGCTAAAATGGTAATTTATAATGCGTTACCACGCAAAGAATATGAAAGAATTTTTATGTGTCAAACCGCAAAAGAAATTTGGGATTCTTTACTAATCACTCACCAAGGTAATAGTCAAGTCAAAGATAACAAAATAGATCTTCTTGTTCAACAGTATGAACAATTTACAATTCCTGAAGAGGAATCTATTGATAATGCATTTGCTAAATTTAACACAATCATCACAAGTTTAAAAGCACTTGATGAGACTTTTTCTAGCAAAAATTGTGTAAGGAAATTTCTTAGGGCATTACATCCGAAATGGCGCGCGAAGGTCACGGCGATTGAAGAATCAAAGAACTTGATGACGTTACCGCTTGATGAACTTATCGGCAACTTGAAGGTCCATGAAGAAATCATAAAGAGAGATTCGGAAACGGTCAAGAACAAGAAAGATCAAGTCAAGTCTCTCGCGCTAAAAGCCAAAAAGGAACTTAGTGATGATGACGATTCAAGTGACGAAAGCGAAGACGAAGAATATGCAATGGCCGTAAGAGAATTCAAGAAATTCTTCAAGAGACGAGGAAGTTTCACAAGACAACCGAGATGAGAGAAGATCGCCTTCAAAGAAATAGGAATGATAACTACGGGAAAAGGAAGTGCTTTAGATGTGGAAGCCAAAACCATCTCATTGGCAAATGTTCAAAGCCACCGGGTTATGATTACCAAGGCGCCTTTGTTAGTGGAACATGGAGTGATAGCGACAAAGATGAAGCGGACAAGGACGAAAAGTGTCTTGTAGCTCAAGCCACCGATGAAATATGTCTAGGGATAAATTTGGAGCCCGACGAATGGATCAAGGATAGTGGATGCTCGAAGCACATGACGGGAAACCGGAAGCTATTCTCCTCTTACAAGGCATACAACGGAGGTAATGTCATTTTCGGTAGTGACTTTCGTGGAAAAATCATTGGCAAAGGTACGATCTCTCAAGACTCTCTAACTATTGAAAATGTTGAGCATGTAGATAATTTAACATACAACTTGCTTAGTATAGGACAAATATGCGATAATAAGTGTAGGGTTACCTTTACCAATAAAGATAGCGAAATAGTTAAGAACGGAAAGGTCATAGGTAGAGGAATTAGGAAAGGAGGTGTTTATGTCATGAAACTAGGAAATAAACCGGAAGATAAAATATGTCTAGCAACCTTAGATGAAAACTCAACATTATGGCATAGAAGATTAGGCCACGCAAATATGCAACAAATACAATCCCTAGCCTCTAAGGAATTAGTTAGAAATTTGCCAAACTTAAGATATGATCAACACTTTTGCGATGCCTGTAAAATAGGAAAACAAGCACTTGCTAGTCACAAAGCTAAAAATATAGTCTCCACTACTAGATACCTAGAATTATTACACATGGACCTTTTTGGTCCATCCGCTGTGCGGAGTTATGGAGGTAATCGATATACCTTAGTAATTGTTGACGACTATTCACGATACACGTGGACTAGATTTTTAAGAGATAAAACCGAAGCCTTTAATAAGTTTGAAATATTTAGTAAAATGATTCAAAACAAATTAGGATGTTCTATAGTATCCATTAGGACGGACCATGGTCGGGAATTTGATAACGAAGTGCAGTTCGGAAAATATTGTGACTTAAATGGAATATTCCGCTCCTCGCACTCCACAATCAAATGGGGTAGTAGAAAGAAAGAATCGCACCTTACAAGAAATGAGTAGAACAATGCTTAATGAACAATATATCCCACAAAAATTTTGGTGTCACGCCGTAGATACATCAACATATATAATAAATAGAGTTTCAATTAGGCGAATTTTAGGAAAAACCCCATATGAATTATTAAGAGATAGAAAACCTAATCTAAACTACTTTAGGGTATTCGGGAGCAAATGTTTTGTTCTCAATACAAAAGATTACCTTACTAAGTTTGATCCTAAGTCGTATGAAGGAATTTTTATAGGGTATTCGCAAAATAGTAAAGCATACATAATACTCAATAAACACACTATGAAAGTAGAAGAGTCCCTAAACGTAACATTTGATGAAACTCTACCACCACCTAAGACATTGCCCCTAGAAGATGATGACCTAGTTGAAGAAGAAGATATTGAGGTTAGTAAAACTAAGCCCCTAGGTGATGATGATATAACACTAGAAGAAAACGAAATAGTAAATATTAAGGAATCTAAATCACACCCATTAGATAATATAATAAATCAAAGAACCCTTAGATCACAAGCTCAAGATAAAAATAACTTCTTTCGTTTCCTATCAACAATAGAACCTAAGAACATAAATAAGGCATTAAAAGATGAGAGTTGGGTTATGGCCATGCAAGAAGAATTGAATCAATTTAAGACTAATGATGTTTGGGAACTAGTCCCAAATCCAATGAATATGACCATTATAGGAACTAAGTGGGTATATAGAAATAAGTTAGATGAAAATGGAGTAGTTACTAGGAATAATGCTAGGTTAGTAGCCCAAGGTTATAATCAACAAGAAGGAATTGACTATGACGAAACTTATGCCCCCATAGCTAGGTTAGAATCTATAAGAATACTACTTGCCTATGCATGCGCCCTAGACTTTAAGCTATTTCAAATGGACGTGAAAAGTGCATTCCTTAACGGTTTTATCAATGAGGAGGTATACGTGGCACAACCTCCGGGATTCATTGACTTCGCAAAACCGGATCATGTTTATAGACTCAAGAAAGCTTTATATGGACTCAAACAAGCTCCTAAGGCTTGGTATGATCGATTAAAAGCATTTCTTATTAAACATGATTATTCAATGGGAATGGTAGATAACACTCTTTTCACAAAAAAGAAAAGCCCAAATCTCATCATTGTCCAAATATATGTTGATGACATTATATTTGGATCGACTTGTCAGGATATGTGTGATGAATTCGCCAAAATCATGCATGATGAGTTTGAGATGAGTATGATGGGTGAACTTAACTTCTTCCTAGGATTACAAATAAAACAATTAGAAGATGGAATATTTTTTAATCAATCTAAGTACATTAAGGAAATGCTTAAGAAATTTGGACTAGAGGACTCTAAGCCTATGAAGACACCGATGTCTACGGAAGTAAAACTCACAAGAAATGAAGAGGGTGAGTCTGTAGAAAACACTAAGTATAGAGGAATGATAGGAAGTTTACTATACTTAACGGCAAGTAGACCGGATATCATGTTTAGTGTCTGCCTTTGTGCTCGTTTTCAAGAGGATCCCAAAACCTCTCACCTAGAAGCGGTTAAGCGTATCTTCCGATACATTAAAGGCACTATACACTTAGGATTATGGTATTCTAAGGGATCCGGCATAGAAACCATTGTTTATGCGGATTCGGATCATGCGGGAGACTACGTGGATAGAAAGAGCACTAGCGGAATTTGCACATTCATGGGATGTTGTTTAACATCGTGGTTTTCCAAGAAGCAAACCACTCTTGCTATTTCTACTACAGAAGCCGAATACGTAAGCGCTGGAAAGGCATGTCAACAAGCACTATGGATGAAACAAGCTCTTGTAGATTATGGCATTAGGTTAGATAATGTCCCAATTATGTGTGATAACAAAGGTGCCATAGATTTAAGTAAGAACCCCGTACAACACTCTAGGACTAAGCATATAGAAATACGTCACCACTTCCTTCGCGATAACGTTCAAAAAGGAAATATATCTATAGAAAAGGTTGCATCGGAAGATAACTTAGCAGACATATTCACAAAGGCCCTCAAGCGCGAATTATTTAACCACTTACGTTTAGGCTTAGGAATGATGGAACAAGTTGACTAAATTCTTTGCATTTTTGATAAAATCATTAGTTTATTTTTTCCTCCTGAGTCTAGGAATCTATTTTGCACAAAATTAAAGATTGGAAAATATTTTTCTTTGCATAAAAACTTTTACAAAACCCAATCTATCTTCTTCAAAACATTCTCACATCTTAGGATAACACATGAAAACCATTTTTTTATTGTTGAATAATCCTAAAAACATTTTTTTTCTCATGCATAAAGTCTAACATGAATTGTCAAAATATATAATCTAATATGTATCTTTGATATTCATATGTTGAGCAAAATTAAATCAAGAAGACCTTGGATTGTTTCTTAGGAAATTTTTGCATCTAGGAGTCGAAACAATCGCATCTTCATATTTGTTGCATATAGGCACACACTAGAACAAGATTATCAATCACATCCTCAAATTTGTTCTATCATTTATTCTCTATTAAGTTCTAGTGCCTTTGCCCCTTTATTCTTGCCTTAGATAATTAATTGCTTTAACTAAATTGCTAGATATTATTCATTGCTTGCCTATTTGTTTAACTTATATGATATGCATGCTTAATATACTACTCTATTGCCTCAAAGAGTGGGACTTGCCTAAAACCAAAAGCTCAAAACATAGCCATCCTTACCTATTTTTCTGCAGAAAAACCTATTTCTGGAACCCAGAAAAGTACCAGATGGGCGGCCCCCTTAATGTATAAGGCGGCCCCCTTAATTATTAAGGGGACCGCCCACAATTAAGGGGACCGGCCATCTGCTGAACGGGTTCACAGAATCTTTTTCTGCTTTTTAGCCCATTTTACCCTATCCTTCCCTAAATTCACAAACATATTCTGTCTTGGTCACCCAAACATGTCTATCCATCCTCAAATCATACAAATCCTCCTCTATAAATAACCTCATTCCTCATCACATTCATTCATCTCATCATGTCTTCCCAAATCAACCAAAAACCTCAAAGCTAGCAAGGATGACCCTAAAACCCGGGTGGAAAAGAAAACCTCACCCTCACAACAAGTCCTTCACAAATGGTGCATCTAGACAACCAACACCTCCATCCTCACTCATACCAAACTACTCTCCAAGATCTCAACCACACTCCATTGAACCATTTCACAAACCCTATCATTTTGGCCAACAATCCACATCCATTCCAAACTACATTCCTTTTCCTCAAAACAACTTCAATGAAACCTTTGAAAAACCTCATCACCTTGATCAACCATCAAACTTTCACTCTAATCACACACCTCAATACCATCCATTTCCACCAAATATCCAAAACCCCATTCATGAAAGACAAAGGCTTCATGAAGAAATTAACCAAATCCATGATCTTAGTGATCTCCTTGCTATGCATATTGCACAACGCAACAAGGGACAACCTCCATCATCACCCTACTCAAATTGTTTACCACACCCACTAAACTTGGATCAAGTTAACAATCACACCCACTATTGCCCTTGTTGCATCTTCCTTCAAAAACAAATCCTCCACCTAAGTGAAGATATTTCTTGGATCGAATATCTTCTCACACGTTCTCACCCTATTCCTCCCATAAAACGATTCAATGTCGCTAGATCCAATTCACCCGCTCCATTTTATTCACCATCAAACCCCTAAATCCATCACATGCTTTCCGCTCATAAATAAAGTCCCTCAACCTTTTGTGTCGCAAGCAAGTCCAACCGCTCTCTTTGGTAATATGAGGACCTTTAGTGCTTTTAATTATGTTGTAATCATTTTGTTTTTAAGTATTTTATGTAATGTAATGATGTTTCATGTGTCATACATGATCATCTTGAATGCATGAATAAAACTAGTTTATTGATTTAAATATTTTTGCTATGCATATATATGTCTTGTACTCCTAACTTGTTTTTGCAGTCAAGTGTTCCATAGCTCGTTTCCTTGGCGCCCTCGAACAAGGGGGAGCACACATCAAGGGGGAGTTCTCGTCCCGACAAATTTAGTCTCTAAATATTGTCGGCTTAACCTTTTTGATTTTACAAAAAGGGGGAGAAGTGAATATAAACTCACTAAATACTTGTCCAAACTTAAATTTTTGGATTTAATGAGTTTAAGTTTTGTAATAATCAAAAAGGGGGAGATTGTTGACATAAATAATGCCTAAAAACATTATTAACATTTATTCATATCTCTATGTTTTGATGATCACAAAATGTAAACTCATTAAAACATAAACTTATCAAATAAACAAGTATTTAGTTGTAAATATTCATGTCTACAACCAAATCACTTAAGGTATGAATGAACTAATGCTTAATGCATTATATGATCAAAGGAACATTTTCTTAAACTCTAAACATTTTATAAAATGTCTAAAACATTTTATATATTTTAGAAAAACATTTTTGGTAATAAATAAAAAGGTTTAATCAACTGCAAAAATGTGAATTCAAATTTTTAACCAAAATCAGTTAAAATGTTCCAGAAAATCCTTCCCTACAAAAGGACAAAACTGGGCAACGTCTAGCTTGGGCGGTCCCCTTAATTTTGCTAGGCGGCCCCCTTAAAATTAAGGGGACCGCCCCCCCTATTTAAGGGGACCGGCAACGCTCCAGTAGCCCCAGCTGTCCAATTTTCTTGCCTATAAATACCAGCCCTCTCCTGGTCTTTTACTCACCTTTTGCACACCAAAACTTTCTGTTTTACATCCTTATATATTCTTCTCAAAATCCTTTGATCATATCTCATTAAGCTTTGGTTTCCAAGTGATCCAAGCTATCCACATTCAAGTGCAAAAGAAGAATACTCCTTCAAACATCTAAAGAAGAAGTATTGCAACTTAGCTATCTAAGTTGTGTGTGTCATCATTCATTTGTATATAAGTTGTGTCATTGTTAGATTGTTGTGTGTATAATCGTTTGGGATAGGCTAGTGTGTAAGTAGTGAAGTTGTGTAGTTAAGGTGTGAAGAAGTAGAAGTATACCTAGGTCGTGCTAGGTTGTGTAGTCGTGAAGAAGAAGTCGTGAAGTTGTAACACCCTAGTCAAATCCCACATCGGTTGTGGCTTGGAGTGATGCTGGGTATATAAGGATAACATATGCCTTACTGGACACAACGCGTTTTGTGGTCTACTGCGGGTGGAGTTCTTAGGAACTGGCAGTTAAGCGTGCTCATGTGAGAGTAGTACTGGCTTGGGTGACCTGCCGGGAAGTCTTCAAATGAGGCCACAAAAACAAATCCGTGAGCCTGCGGGCAAAGCGGACAATATTGTGGTCTGAGTAAGCGGGATGTTACAAGTGGTATCAGAGCCACTCCAGAGCCGTTCAGGATGGTGGGGCAAACCTCATCGAGGACGATGAGTCCCTAAGGGGGTGTGATTGTAACACCCTAGGCAAATCCCACATCGGCTGTGGCTTGGAGTGATACTGGGTATATAAGGATAACATACGCCTTACTGGACACAACGCGTTTTGTGGTCTACTGCGGGTGGAGTTCTTAGGAACTGACAGTTAAGCGTGCTCATGTGAGAGTAGTACTGGCTTGGGTGACCTGCCGGAAAGTCTTCAAATGACGTCACAAAAACAAATCCGTGAGCCTGCGGGCAAAGCGGACAATATTGTGGTCTAAGTGGGCTGGATGTTACAGAAGTAGTTGTGAAGATGAAGTCGTGAAATAGTCGTGAAGAAGAAGGTGTGATTAAGTCGTGTCTAAGATGTGAAGGTGTGATTAAGTTGTGTACGAGTCGTGAGATTGGTTCTAGCGACGATTAGAACCCGACATCTTGCTTTGTGTCGTTAAGCCGGTGTAAGCTCAAGTCGTGTAAGGTTTTCTCCGCCATAAGGGAGCTTGTTGACATAGTGTTGTGAACTCTCGAGTAGGTGACTCGGGGAGTGGAGTAGGGCAAGGAAGGTGTCCTTGTAGCCGAACCACTATAAATCGCTTGTCTCTCGGTTAGATCTTTCCATCTCTATCTTTTACTTCATTTAATTACTTTACTTGCATTGTCAACTTATATTTATTTATATTGCTCATATTGTTCAAGAGTTGAGGTCACATAAATTCGAATCTAAGATTTTAAAAGTAAACAAAAGTTTTCATAATAAAATTTAAAAAGACGTAAAACTATTCAACCCCCCTTCTAGTTTTCCACAATTGGTATCAAGAGCCACGTCAAACAAGATTTTTAAAATTAACTGTATTTTAAAACTTGAAACGATCTATGGAATCTGTAAAATATTTAGAAGGGCAATCCATGCAAAGACCACCATTATTTGAAAGTGATGGTTTTCTTTATTGGAAAAATAGATTCGAAACTTATGTGAAATCAAAAGATCTTGATCTTTGGCATGTTATTACCTATGGTGATTTTCCTCCTATTCAATATAATCCCTCAACTAAAATTGATGAAACTGTACCTTTTGAAAAACAAAATGATGATTTGAAAAAGAAACTTGCAAAAAATAATGAGGCTAAAATGGTAATTTATAATGCGTTACCACGCAAAGAATATGAAAGAATTTTTATGTGTCAAACCGCAAAAGAAATTTGGGATTCTTTACTAATCACTCACCAAGGTAATAGTCAAGTCAAAGATAACAAAATAGATCTTCTTGTTCAACAGTATGAACAATTTACAATTCCTGAAGAGGAATCTATTGATAATGCATTTGCTAAATTTAACACAATCATCACAAGTTTAAAAGCACTTGATGAGACTTTTTCTAGCAAAAATTGTGTAAGGAAATTTCTTAGGGCATTACATCCGAAATGGCGCGCGAAGGTCACGGCGATTGAAGAATCAAAGAACTTGATGACGTTACCGCTTGATGAACTTATCGGCAACTTGAAGGTCCATGAAGAAATCATAAAGAGAGATTCGGAAACGGTCAAGAACAAGAAAGATCAAGTCAAGTCTCTCGCGCTAAAAGCCAAAAAGGAACTTAGTGATGATGACGATTCAAGTGACGAAAGCGAAGACGAAGAATATGCAATGGCCGTAAGAGAATTCAAGAAATTCTTCAAGAGACGAGGAAGTTTCACAAGACAACCGCGAGATGAAAGAAGATCGCTTCAAAGAAATAGGAATGATAACTACGGGAAAAGGAAGTGCTTTAGATGTGGAAGCCAAAACCATCTCATTGGCAAATGTTCAAAGCCACCGGGTTATGATTACCAAGGCGCCTTTGTTAGTGGAACATGGAGTGATAGCGACAAAGATGAAGCGGACAAGGACGAAAAGTGTCTTGTAGCTCAAGCCACCGATGAAATATGTCTAGGGATAAATTTGGAGCCCGACGAATGGATCAAGGATAGTGGATGCTCGAAGCACATGACGGGAAACCGGAAGCTATTCTCCTCTTACAAGGCATACAACGGAGGTAATGTCATTTTCGGTAGTGACTTTCGTGGAAAAATCATTGGCAAAGGTACGATCTCTCAAGACTCTCTAACTATTGAAAATGTTGAGCATGTAGATAATTTAACATACAACTTGCTTAGTATAGGACAAATATGCGATAATAAGTGTAGGGTTACCTTTACCAATAAAGATAGCGAAATAGTTAAGAACGGAAAGGTCATAGGTAGAGGAATTAGGAAAGGAGGTGTTTATGTCATGAAACTAGGAAATAAACCGGAAGATAAAATATGTCTAGCAACCTTAGATGAAAACTCAACATTATGGCATAGAAGATTAGGCCACGCAAATATGCAACAAATACAATCCCTAGCCTCTAAGGAATTAGTTAGAAATTTGCCAAACTTAAGATATGATCAACACTTTTGCGATGCCTGTAAAATAGGAAAACAAGCACATGCTAGTCACAAAGCTAAAAATATAGTCTCCACTACTAGATACCTAGAATTATTACACATGGACCTTTTTGGTCCATCCGCTGTGCGGAGTTACGGAGGTAATCGATATACCTTAGTAATTGTTGACGACTATTCACGATACACGTGGACTAGATTTTTAAGAGATAAAACCGAAGCCTTTAATAAGTTTGAAATATTTAGTAAAATGATTCAAAACAAATTAGGATGTTCTATATTATCCATTAGGACGGACCATGGTCGGGAATTTGATAACGAAGTGCAGTTCGGAAAATATTGTGACTTAAATGGAATATTCCGCTCCTCGCACTCCATAATCAAATGGGGTAGTAGAAAGAAAGAATCGCACCTTACAAGAAATGAGTAGAACAATGCTTAATGAACAATCTATCCCACAAAAATTTTGGTGTCACGCAGTAGATACATCAACATATATAATAAATAGAGTTTCAATTAGGCGAATTTTAGGAAAAACCCCATATGAATTATTAAGAGGTAGAAAACCTAATCTAAACTACTTTAGGGTATTCGGGAGCAAATGTTTTGTTCTCAATACAAAATATATAATCTAATATGTATCTTTGATATTCATATGTTGAGCAAAATTAAATCAAGAAGACCTTGGATTGTTTCTTAGGAAATTTTTGCATCTAGGATTCGAAACAATCGCATCTTCATATTTGTTGCATATAGGCACACACTAGAACAAGATTATCAATCACATCCTCAAATTTGTTCTATCATTTATTCTCTATTAAGTTCTAGTGCCTTTGCCCCTTTATTCTTGCCTTAGATAATTAATTGCCTTAACTAAATTGCTAGATATTATTCATTGCTTGCCTATTTGTTTAACTTATATGATATGCATGCTTAATATACTACTCTATTGCCTCAAAGAGTGGGACTTGCCTAAAACCAAAAGCTCAAAACATAGCCATCCTTACCTATTTTTCTGCAGAAAAACCTATTTCTGGAACCCAGAAAAGTACCAGATGGGCGGCCCCCTTAATGTATAAGGCGGCCCCCTTAATTATTAAGGGGACCGCCCACAATTAAGGGGACCGGCCATCTGCTGAACGGGTTCACAGAATCTTTTTCTGCTTTTTAGCCCATTTTACCCTATCCTTCCCTAAATTCACAAACATATTCTGTCTTGGTCACCCAAACATGTCTATCCATCCTCAAATCATACAAATCCTCCTCTATAAATAACCTCATTCCTCATCACATTCATTCATCTCATCATGTCTTCCCAAATCAACCAAAAACCTCAAAGCTAGCAAGGATGACCCTAAAACCCGGGTGGAAAAGAAAACCTCACCCTCACAACAAGTCCTTCACAAATGGTGCATCTAGACAACCAACACCTCAATCCTCACTCATACCAAACTACTCTCCAAGATCTCAACCACACTCCATTGAACCATTTCACAAACCCTATCATTTTGGCCAACAATCCACATCCATTCCAAACTACATTCCTTTTCCTCAAAACAACTTCAATGAAACCTTTGAAAAACCTCATCACCTTGATCAACCATCAAACTTTCACTCTAATCACACACCTCAATACCATCCATTTCCACCAAATATCCAAAACCCCATTCATGAAAGACAAAGGCTTCATGAAGAAATTAACCAAATCCATGATCTTAGTGATCTCCTTGCTATGCATATTGCACAACGCAACAAGGGACAACCTCCATCATCACCCTACTCAAATTGTTTACCACACCCACTAAACTTGGATCAAGTTAACAATCACACCCACTATTGCCCTTGTTGCATCTTCCTTCAAAAACAAATCCTCCACCTAAGTGAAGATATTTCTTGGATCGAATATCTGATGCGCGCAAAACAGTCAAGCTTTATCACACAAGCCTGCCACTTGTGAATGGCAGACCGTAACAAGCTTAAAACTGCCTAAGCACGAATGCAATGAAGATCAGGAGAGTATAGTGTTTCCCGTGTCGTTAAGTCCCAACGAGCTGTGCGAGAATAGTCAAACGTGTAGTGATCGCGAGATTTGAACGGGAAAGGAGATTTGAAAATGATTATAACTAAGGAAAAGCCCATAAACTACAGGGGCTTAAATGCAAATTAAAGAAAGTTAAAAAGATAAGAAATATTAAATAAACGCTATCACTATTTTTACAGATCGATGAACGTTTAAAACCTAAAACTTAAAACTTACGTTTAAAATAAAATTACGTAAACGTACAAAATAAAACGTGAGTTTTAAAGAAATAAAATGCCTACAAATATGAAAATGACATTTTTACAATCCTAATAATAAAAGAAAATTATTAGAAAAAGAAAATTATTTTTACAACTATTTATTTATTTATTATTAATTAAAAACTATTTTAATTATTTAATAATTACCTAAAATACAAGAAAATAGGAAATAAAGCTAGAAAAATAAAATTATGATTCTGAAAAATCTAAAATACTATAAAACTAATTTTAAAACAGAAAATGTATTTTTTACACAATTATTCTATTTATTATTAATTATTTACTAATATTAATTACTAAAAACTATTATTGATTTATTAAAAATACTAAATGATTAAAGAAAAATCTGAAACTTTTTACAAAATTCTAAAATAAATAAAAGAAGCTAGAAAAGTATAAAAATGATAGCTTATGTGCAAAAATAAGCTTACGGCAATAAGCTTCTTAAAAGAAGCTACCTTTGAGCTTATAGTGGTTCTTTTGGTTTTTTTTTTATTTAAGGACAAATGTATATACAGACAATAAGTACATATAATGAATACACAACTATACAAACAAAGAAATAAGCAAAACATGAGCTTAAGAGCCCAACAGTTAAGCTTTTGGCTTGACTGTTGGAGCTCAAGCTCCAAATAAGTCGGAAATAAGCTATACACAGGAAACAAAAGGAAAAAGTATATATGCACAAGTATAATAAGTGAGAATATACAAGCATGCACACTGGATATAAGCCAATAAGCTCATAATAAGCTAATTAGTGTTCAGGGACATGTCAGTCCCAAACACCCTTGCAGTCTTTTGGTTTGGCAATTTAAGCTCATCAAATAAGCTCAACTAGCCAAATAAGTTGTTGTAATAGCAAGGTGATCTGGTAGGCTTTCCAAAAAGCTCAAGCTCACCTAGTGAAGTCCACTAGAGAGCTTGTGAGGAGCTTATGAAGTATCACTGAATACACTGATTTCTCAATGTACTTAGTGAAATGGGACAAATTAAAAGCTACTTGCAGCCCTGGTTAATAAGCTGCAAGGTGAGATTTAAGCACATGATCATAAAGCTGGGTAGCTTGGCTTCCTAAAAAGCCAAGCCACAAAGACTAGTGATCACTAAGGAGCTTGGTATGAGCTTGTGGAAATGGTGTAAATGGACTGCATAAGCAGTCCATTGTTGTGAATGGGCAAACAACAAGCTCTATAGGACTTATCTAATAAGCTCTTAAGAGCTCAACTTACACAGAAACATTGAGATGGATAGCTTGGCCTTGTGAAAAGCCAAGTTTCACAAACTCAAGCTCAGTAAGGAGCTTGTTAAAAGCTTATAAGACTCACTTCACTTCGTTTGCTTCCTGAAGTGAGTAGATGGAACAAAAAGTTGGGGTGTAATAAGCTACCTGATTAAGCTAATAAAGGAAAAACAAGCATACACATAACCAAATAGCCACCAGGGCAACACTTAACAACAACAAACACAGGCACAAATCCAATATTCAACAAGCTACAAGCTTGTGAAAATGGACTTGTGTACCTGATACAGGGCAAAAACAGGTATAAATAAGCTAAGAATTAAGCACTTAAACATGGTATACAAAAATTAACAAGAATACATTTAACAATACTAGCAACAACACTATAAAACCCTAAAAGTATTAAGCATGAAACTAAATAACAAAGCTGTAACAAAGTTATCTATTCATTCAAAAACCTGAAAAAAACAACATTTTGACTTTTTATGTTTATGATCAAAGTTGACTTTGATCAACTTTGATCTGAATCTAATGATCAAATAAGATGTGTTAAACAACAAGAACATGAATTTAAGCTAGATATCCTACTTATGTATCATTGTGATGAGATTTGAATTTCAAAGTCCTAACAGCAGTGAATCTAAGACAGATTAACAATGATTTGACTATGAAAGTCTTGCAGGCACAAACTAAGATAGATAAGAGTCTATTAGGATTAAACAAACCTCAAACAACAAAAGCCTAACATTGAATACACCTCTAACACAGATTTAACAGAAAACATTCAGTGGATGTTGAAATATGTTTGGAATAGAATGTTGTTGCAAAAGACATGACCCTTAAACCTAGAAGATTGTCAAGTCTTCCAATAGCATAGTGATCATGCAAGAACAAAAATAAACATCAAAAACAATCTCAACACCCCAGATCTAAGCAATCCCAAACAGTCCTTAAAAGTTCAAGTGTCAAATGAATTTCAAGGTTTTCAATGAGAATGACCCAGAACCTGATTCCAAACTTAATATAATGACATAACAAGCATAACTAGACAGAAAAACAACAAATATAACAACAGTACACATGAATCACTCATAATCAAATTTCATAGTTAAAAATGAATTATGAAGCAACTAACTAAACTAACACATAAGCATACAAACTTAAACCTTAAAAACACTTAACAACAACAAATAAGCATAAAGATACAGAAATCACAACATATAATAACTAGGAACAGTAAATTGCAAAAATTAAGAAAAATGCTTACAAATGAGAATAGGACTGAGACATAGAACAAATGGACAAGGTTACACCTATTAGCTTACCAATAAGCTCCTAATACCCATAGCATTCCATTTCCGACCCTGCTTCATCATCTTCTTCATTATCCCATTATTCTTCCATTTTCTCAATTTCTAGTGATTTTCTATTTTAAAGATTCCAACTGATTAAAGGTTTCTACAAGCTTTAAAGCTTTTGTCAGGAACTTATATGACCTATAGAATCCATATAACCAACTACAAACAAGAATGTAACTGACTTGGAAATTTAAAGTGGTACGAATTGAAAAACTTGAAATGTAAAGATAACATGAGATTAAAGCTGAAAAGGAGTTTCATTATACTAATTTAAGATAAAATACAACATTTTAAAGATTAAAAGACATTTTAACTAAGAAAAGCATTAAAAGCTACATCTACGTGACAATGGCTTAAGGCCAAAGTGCTCTCTTCTCTGTCTTTCTTCCTCTTTTATACTTGAAAATTGCTCCACGTGTCCTCTTAAGCAAATCCCACCTCTCAATTCAACCAATGGGTGAGTTTTGAGTGTTTTACCTGTTTTTATCATTTTGGCGGGAAGTGCATTTTTGACTTATAGGCCTGTATACGCAAGTAGGGGTGGCATTAATTGTGGGTGGTGGATGATGATGAGGGTGGAAAAGTTGAGGTGATGGGAGGGGTGGTTGCAGAGGAGTAGCAAGTGGGGAGAGGACAGGGATAAGGTGTGGGCGGCAAAAGTGGTTTGATTGGTTTGATTTACCAGGGGTCCAAAAGTAGAGAAGACAGGGGGTCAAATGGTAGTGGCAGGGTCAAAATGTATTTTGACAAGTCTAGGTTTAGTAATTATGATAAGGACTTGTTTGTAACTTTTCCAAACTTGAGGGACCATCTTTGCCAATATACCAAAGTTGTCACAAGGACCAAAATTGACAAGTCCCAATAGTACAAGGACCAGTTTTGTCATTTTCAAATTTTCCAGGGACCAAACTTGACAATTTCAAAAGTTCAGGGACCAAAGTTGTAATTTTGCAAATTTTACATTTCAAGGGTTTGTTTTGACAACTTTTGAATCCCATGGACCTTAAATGACATTTTTCTTTATTTAGATATACCAGGGACTGTTTTTGACAACTTTTGAAACTTGGGGGACTAAAACTGCAATTTTTGCAAATATGATATGTTTTTCATCTATTTTGATATTTTTGCATTTAAAACACATAAAACACTTATTTGTGATATTTTTGTCATTTTGATGCATTTGAGTGTTTTCGATGTTTTTTGCTTTAAATGGTACAAAAATGATGAGTATTTTGACACTCATCAATCCCCCACACTAAGATATTGCTAGTCCCTAGCAATGTTTTGAGAAAAATTAATGGATTTTTTATCTCTTTACCAAAAGCCATTACTTCTGGAGTAACCAAATGTTTCAGTTCAAGTAAGAACCTTGGTACACTGATAACCAAATGATTTTAAGCAAATCATAAATCGTGAACGGATTTGATTTGTCTTTACCCGAAGCCGTTTGCTCTGGACTAGCCAACTCTTAGATAAATTATCAATATTA
This sequence comes from Chrysanthemum makinoi, assembly GCA_910596185.1. Taxonomy (NCBI): domain Eukaryota; kingdom Viridiplantae; phylum Streptophyta; class Magnoliopsida; order Asterales; family Asteraceae; genus Chrysanthemum; species Chrysanthemum makinoi. The sequence goes on along the minus strand of OU343216.1, from coordinate 196,494,920 downwards.
TCTTTGGTGAGTCGATTACCAATTATGGATTTTCCACTGCCTTTACCACAAGCCATAAACTTGCGGGCTAGCCAACTCTTCACTTTTAAGGATATGGTGAGCTGAACACCATACAATTTTGAGCAAATTGCAAGCCATAAACGGATTTGAGATATCTTTACCAAGAGCCGTTTGCTCCTGGATTAGCCAATCCTTATGTGCGTTAGACATGGTGGACTGATTACCATTTGTTGTGTTTAGTACATAGTACTTCCACTACAAAAAATTTTAAAATTTGGCCATTTTGGGGAAAAGGGGACTAAAAGGGTACATTTATGATCAAATTCGCGAATTTCCCCACACTTAGAAATGAATATTGTCCTCAATATTCAAAACTAAATGGGGTAACACAACAATTATTTTATTTTTCTGTATTTACAATTTTCAAAGTTTTTATATATATGTACAACAATGGGGTATTACCCCACACTTAGGTGGTAGAAATGGGTAGAAAAGTGAAAATGATTTGACGAGAAATTGGAGTGGGGTTCACTCACAGAATTATGAAGATAAGGGTAGGGAGAATCTTTTGGGTTTTGATATAATATAAACAGAAACGAAAAATGTTTTTGTAATTTTATAACTTTTATATATATATACAAAGAAATGGCTAAAAAGGAAACCTAAATGAGATTTTTAATACATGATCTTGATTTAAACCTAATCTATCACATTCCAGGAATTATACTAAGCACATTAAATCCCTTTTTAGTGTAAACATGGTGTTTAGCCAAAATTTAGACCTAGGAATATCAAGATTAGGAAAATTGACAGTCAAATGCAAATCAAAGCACAGATAGATTTCAACCATAAAAATCTTTTTGTATTTTATATTGTTTATATGAAATGAAGTATATGTAATTTACATATAAGGATAGGTATTTCAACAAAGTACAAAATACAAGTCATAATACGCAGCTAGCCTCCCCGGCAGCGGCGCCAAAATTTGATGCGCGCAAAACAGTCAAGCTTTATCACACAAGCCTGCCACTTGTGAATGGCAGACCGTAACAAGCTTAAAACTGCCTAAGCACGAATGCAATGAAGATCAGGAGAGTATAGTGTTTCCCCAGGTCGTTAAGTCCCAACGAGCTGTGCGAGAATAGTCAAACGTGTAGTGATCGCGAGATTTGAACGGGAAAGGAGATTTGAAAATGATTATAACTAAGGAAAAGCCCATAAACTACAGGGCTTAAAATGCAAATTAAAGAAAGTTAAAAAGATAAGAAATATTAAATAAACGCTATCACTATTTTTACAGATCGATGAACGTTTAAAACCTAAAACTTAAAACTTACGTTTAAAATAAAATTACGTAAACGTACAAAATAAAACGTGAGTTTTAAAGAAATAAAATGCCTACAAGTATAAAAATGACATTTTACAATCCTAATAATAAAAGAAAATTATTAGAAAAAGAAAATTATTTTTACAACTATTTATTTATTTATTATTAATTAAAAACTATTTTAATTATTTAATAATTACCTAAAATACAAGAAAATAGGAAATAAAGCTAGAAAAATAAAATTATGATTCTGAAAAATCTAAAATACTATAAAACTAATTTTAAAACAGAAAATGTATTTTTTTACACAATTATTCTATTTATTATTAATTATTTACTAATATTAATTACTAAAAACTATTATTGATTTATTAAAAATACTAAATGAATAAAGAAAATCTGAAACTTTTTACAAAATTCTAAAATAAATAAAAGAAGCTAGGAAAAGTATAAAAATGATAGCTTATGTGCAAAAATAAGCTAATGGGCAATAAGCTTCTTAAAAAGAAGCTACCCTTTGAGCTTATAGTGGTTCTTTTTGGTTTTTTTTTTTTTATTTAAGGACAAATGTATATACAGACAATAAGTACATATAATGAATACACAACTATACAAACAAAGAAATAAGCAAAACATGAGCTTAAGAGCCCAACAGTTAAGCTTTTGGCTTGACTGTTGGAGCTCAAGCTCCAAATAAGCTGGAAATAAGCTATACACAGGAAACAAAAGGAAAAAGTATATATGCACAAGTATAATAAGTGAGAATATACAAGCATGCACACTGGATATAAGCCAATAAGCTCATAATAAGCTAATTAGCTGTTCCAGGGACATGCAGTCCCAAACACCCTTGCAGTCTTTTGGTTTGGCAATTTAAGCTCATCAAATAAGCTCAACTAGCCAAATAAGTTGTTGTAATAGCAAGGTGATCTGGTAGGCTTTCCAAAAAGCTCAAGCTCACCTAGTGAAGTCCACTAGAGAGCTTGTGAGGAGCTTATGAAGTATCACTGAATACACTGATTTCTCAATGTACTCAGTGAAATGGGACATATTAAAAGCTACTTGCAGCCTTGGTTAATAAGCTGCAAGGTGAGATTTAAGCACATGATCATAAAGCTGGGTAGCTTGGCTTCCTAAAAAGCCAAGCCACAAAGACTAGTGATCACTAAGGAGCTTGGTATGAGCTTGTGGAAATGGTGTAAATGGACTGCATAAGCAGTCCATTGTTGTGAATGGGCAAACAACAAGCTCTATAGGACTTATCTAATAAGCTCTTAAGAGCTCAACTTACACAGAAACATTGAGATGGATAGCTTGGCCTTGTGAAAAGCCAAGTTTCACAAACTCAAGCTCAGTAAGGAGCTTGTTAAAAGCTTATAAGAATCAGCTCACTTCACTGTTTGCTTCAGTGAAGTGAGTAGATGGAACAAAAAGTTGGGGTGTAATAAGCTACCTGATTAAGCTAATAAAGGAAAAACAAGCATACACATAACCAAATAGCCACCAGGGCAACACTTAACAACAACAAACACAGGCACAAATCCAATATTCAACAAGCTACAAGCTTGTGAAAATGGACTTGTGTACCTGATACAGGGCAAAAACAGGTATAAATAAGCTAAGAATTAAGCACTTAAACATGGTATACAAAAATTAACAAGAATACATTTAACAATACTAGCAACAACACTATAAAACCATAAAAGTATTAAGCATGAAACTAAATAACAAAGCTGTAACAAAGTTATCTATTCATTCAAAAACCTGAAAAAACAACATTTTGACTTTTTATGTTTATGATCAAAGTTGACTTTGATCAACTTTGATCTGAATCTAATGATCAAATAAGATGTGTTAAACAACAAGAACATGAATTTAAGCTAGATATCCTACTTATGTATCATTGTGATGAGATTTGAATTTCAAAATCCTAACAGCAGTGAATCTAAGACAGATTAACAATGATTTGACTATGAAAGTCTTGCAGGCACAAACTAAGATAGATAAGAGTCTATTAGGATTAAACAAACCTCAAACAACAAAAGCCTAACATTGAATACACCTCTAACACAGATTTAACAGAAAACATTCAGTGGATGTTGAAATATGTTTGGAATAGAATGTTGTTGCAAAAGACATGACCCTTAAACCTAGAAGATTGTCAAGTCTTCCAATAGCATAGTGATCATGCAAGAACAAAAATAAACATCAAAAACAATCTCAACACCCCAGATCTAAGCAATCCCAAACAGTCCTTAAAAGTTCAAGTGTCAAATGAATTTCAAGGTTTTCAATGAGAATGACCCAGAACCTGATTCCAAACTTAATATAATGACATAACAAGCATAACTAGACAGAAAAACAACAAATATAACAACAGTACACATGAATCACTCATAATCAAATTTCATAGTTAAAAATGAATTATGAAGCAACTAACTAAACTAACACATAAGCATACAAACTTAAACCTTAAAAACACTTAACAACAACAAATAAGCATAAAGATACAGAAATCACAACATATAATAACTAGGAACAGTAAATTGCAAAAATTAAGAAAAATGCTTACAAATGAGAATAGGACTGAGACATAGAACAAATGGACAAGGTTACACCTATTAGCTTACCAATAAGCTCCTAATACCCATAGCATTCCATTTCCGACCGCCTTCATCATCTTCTTCATTATTCCATTATTCTTCCATTTTCTCAATTTCTAATGATTTTCTATTTTAAAGATTCCAACTGATTAAAGGTTTCTACAAGCTTTAAAGCTTTTGTCAGGAACTTATATGACCTATAGAATCCATATAACCAACTACAAACAAGAATGTAACTGACTTGGAAATTTAAAGTGGTACGAATTGAAAAACTTGAAATGTAAAGATAACATGAGATTAAAGCTGAAAAGGAGTTTCATTATACTAATTTAAGATAAAATACAACATTTTAAAGATTAAAAGACATTTTAACTAAGAAAAGCATTAAAAGCTACATCTACGTGACAATGGCTTAAGGCCAAAGTGGTTTCTTCTCTGTCTTTCTTCCTCTTTTATACTTGAAAATTGCTCCACGTGGCCTCTTCTTCAAATCCCACCTCTCAATTCAACCAATGGGTGAGTTTTGAGTGTTTTACCTGTTTTTATCATTTTGGCGGGAAGTGCATTTTTGACTTATAGGCTCTGTAACAGGCAAGTAGGGGGGGTGGCATTAATTGTGGGTGGTGGATGATGATGAGGGTGGAAAAGTTGAGGTGATGGGAGGGGTGGTTGCAGAGGAGTAGCAAGTGGGGAGAGGACATGGATAAGGTGTGGGCGGCAAAAGTGGTTTGATTGGTTTGATTTACCAGGGGTCCAAAAGTAGAGAAGACAGGGGGTCAAATGGTAGTGGCAGGGTCAAAATGTATTTTGACAAGTCTAGGTTTAGTAATTATGATAAGGACTTGTTTGTAACTTTTCCAAACTTGAGGGACCATCTTTGCCAATATACCAAAGTTGTCACAAGGACCAAAATTGACAAGTCCCAATAGTACAAGGACCAGTTTTGTCATTTTCAAATTTTCCAGAGACCAAACTTGACAATTTCAAAAGTTCAGGGACCAAAGTTGTAATTTTGCAAATTTTACATTTCAAGGGTTTGTTTTGACAACTTTTGAATCCCATGGACCTTAAATGACATTTTTCTTTATTTAGATATACCAGGGACTGTTTTTGACAACTTTTGAAACTTGGGGGACTAAAACTGCAATTTTTGCAAATTTGATATGTTTTTCATCTGATTTTGATATTTTTGCATTTAAAACACATAAAACACTTATTTGTGATATTTTTATCATTTTGATGCATTTCTGAGTGTTTTCAGATGTTTTTGCAGTTTAAATGGTACAAAAATGATGAGTATTTAGACACTCATCAATATCTTCTCACACGTTCTCACCCTATTCCTCCCATAAAACGATTCAATGTCGCTAGATCCAATTCACCCGCTCCATTTTATTCACCATCAAACCCCTAAATCCATCACATGCTTTCCGCTCATAAATAAAGTCCCTCAACCTTTTGTGTCGCAAGCAAGTCCAACCGCTCTCTTTGGTAATATGAGGACCTTTAGTGCTTTTAATTATGTTGTAATCATTTTGTTTTTAAGTATTTTATGTAATGTAATGATGTTTCATGTGTCATACATGATCATCTTGAATGCATGAATAAAACTAGTTTATTGATTTAAATATTTTTGCTATGCATATATATGTCTTGTACTCCTAACTTGTTTTTGCAGTCAAGTGTTCCATAGCTCGTTTCCTTGGCCTCTCGAACAAGGGGAGCACACATCAAGGGGGAGTTCTCGTCCCGACAAATTTAGTCTCTAAATATTGTCGGCTTAACCTTTTTGATTTTACAAAAAGGGGGAGAAGTGAATATAAACTCACTAAATACTTGTCCAAACTTAAATTTTTGGATTTAATGACTTTAAGTTTTGTAATCATCAAAAAGGGGGAGATTGTTGACATAAATAATGCCTAAAAACATTATTAACATTTATTCATATCTCTATGTTTTGATGATCACAAAATGTAAACTCATTAAAACATAAACTTATCAAATAAACAAGTGTTTAGTTGTAAATATTCATTTGTACAACCAAATCACTTAAGGTATGAATGAACTAATGCTTAATGCATTATATGATCAAAGGAACATTTTCTTAAACTCTAAACATTTTATAAAATGTCTAAAACATTTTATATATTTTAGAAAAACATTTTTGGTAATAAATAAAAAGGTTTAATCAACTACAAAAATGTGAATTCAAATTTTTAACCAAAATCAGTTAAAATGTTCCAGAAAATCCTTCCCCACAAAAGGACAAAACTGGGCAACGTCTAGCTTTGGCGGTCCCCTTAATTTTGCTAGGCGGCCCCCTTAAAATTAAGGGTACCGCCCCCCTATTTAAGGGGACCGGCAACGCTCCAGTAGCCCCAGCTGTCCAATTTTTTTGCCTATAAATACCAGCCCTCTCCTGGTCTTTTACTCACCTTTTGATCATATCTCATTAAGCTTTGGTTTCCAAGTGATCCAAGCTATCCACATTCAAGTGCAAAAGAAGAATACTCCTTCAAACATCTAAAGAAGAAGTATTGCAACTTAGCTATCTAAGTTGTGTGTGTCATCATTCGTTTGTATATAAGTTGTGTCATTGTTAGATTGTTGTGTGTATAATCGTTTGGGATAGGCTAGTGTGTAAGTAGTGAAGTTGTGTAGTTAAGGTGTGAAGAAGTAGAAGTATACCTAGGTCGTGCTAGGTTGTGTAGTCGTGAAGAAGAAGTCGTAAAGAAGTCGTGAAGTAGTCGTGAAGAAGAAGTCGTGAAATAGTCGTGAAGAAAAAGTCGTGAAGAAGAAGGTGTGCTTAAGTCGTGTCTAAGTTGTGAAGGTGTGATTAAGTTGTGTATGATTCGTGAGATTGGTTCTAGATACGATTAGAACCTGACATCTTGCTTTGTGTTGTTAAGCCGGTGTAAGCTCAAGTCGTGTAAGGTTTTCTCCGCCGTAAGGGAGCTTGTTGACATAGTGTTGTGAACTCTCGAGTAGGTGACTCGGGGAGTTGAGTAGGGCAAGGAAGGTGTCCTTGTAGTCGAACCACTATAAATCGCTTGTCTCTCGGTTAGATCTTTCCATCTCTATCTTTTACTTCATTTAATTACTTTACTTGCATTGTCAACTTATATTTATTTATAGTGCTCATATTGTTCAAGAGTTGAGGTCACATAAATTCGAATCTAAGATTTTAAAAGTAAACAAAAGTTTTCATAATAAAATTTAAAAAGACGTAAAACTATTTAACCCCCCTTCTAGTTTTCCACAAAAAAGTTTGGAGGGAAATTTTTAAGCGACTTTTTAATTGAGCGACCATATCGTAAAATTTTAAGCGACCGGTACTTGCGGTTTTGCACAACCCCACACCACAAATAAGGCAAAACTTGTGATATTTTCACATGCCAAACAAGATGAATTCAACTAATCCTTCAAAATTAAAAGTTTTATTTGAATTTAAAAAATTAGCTCGTGGAGTTTTACTTCCAGTAGACGTTAATTACATCATGTTGGTAACGTATATCAAGGCAAAATACGATATCACATATAAGGACATCAGCTTACACTACATATCTGGATCCAAGAAAATTGAAGTATGTGACGATGATGACGTTGCCTTCTTTGTTAACGAAATATGTCGTAAGCATTCCATGGTTCAGACAATACACATCGAACGTATCGAGCAAACTTTGGAGGTAAAACCATCTTCTTCTTCTAGGCCTCTTGATATCGATCTTAATGTTTCTTTGTTCCCTGAAGAATGTGAGTATCAAACACCGAAAGTTGAAAATCATGATAATGATTTTAAAAGCGAACAGGTGTTTGACGATGCTCAGCCCAGTTGGCAGAAATGCACATTTGAAAACGTGTCTGACCCACCCAATGCACCTGATCCTATAATTAAAATGATTAATACCCTTAGACACGCTGTGGTATCAAAAGTTCAGCTTGGTGTTTGGTTTGATGATAAGGCTGAGTGCTTTTATGCAATAGGAATAAAAGCTTTAGTTGAACGTTTTGAGTGTAAAGTAATTAGGTGTAGCAAGGGTAGGTTGAGTGTAAACTGTGTGGAAAAGGGTTGCAATTGGTACGTTCACACACGAAAAAGTATTATAACAAGTAGATTCTATGTGTCAAGCATTAACGACGTGCATACATGTTCCTAAACTAGAATTAATCCTAATCATCAAAACGCCACCCAACAATTGTTGGGTCGCTTGCTGGTAGACAAACTGAAGGATAGCAGAAGGATCTATACATGTAAGAACATACAAAAAGATCTGAATATCGAATGAAAAATTGACGTTTCTTATAAACGAGCTTGGGGTGGGAAAAACTTTGCATTACAGTTGGTAAACGGTAGCCCTACGGATTCTTTTGAGCAGTTACCGTATTATTGCTACAACTTAAAGTTGGAAAATGAAGGGACGGTATCGACAGATGATGAAGATCGATTTAAGATGGTATTTGATTCGCTCCCAGACGGTCAAGTTTAATCACTCAAGCCGGCCACTTGTGAATGGCCAACCGTAACAAACTTAAAACAGCTCAGAAGCAAATGCAATGAAGTCCAGGAGAGTATAGTGTTTCCCCAGGTCGTTATGTCCCAACGAGCCGTGCGAGAATAGTCAAACGTGTAGTGATCGAGAAGATTTGAACGGATAAGGAGATATGATTGATTATACTAAAAGAAAGAGTTATTAAATTACAGGGGCTTAAATGCAAATTAAAGGAAATTAAAAAGATAAACTATATTAAATAAACGCTATCACTATTTTTAAACTGATGTTTTTGATTTTTCTTTTATAAAACTTAAATTAAAAACTACGTGACGTACAAAATAAAATGTGAAACTGAAGCAATATTAATCCTAAAAATATGAAATTGACATTTTTACAAACCTAATGATAAGAGAAAATTATTAGAAAAATAAAATTATTTTTATAACTATTTATCTAATTATTATTAATTAAAAACTATTTTTAACTATTTAATAATAACCTACAATACAAGAAAATATGAAATAAAGCTAGAAAAATGAAACTATGATTTAGAAAAATCTAAAATATCAAAATAGAATTTTCAAAACTATTTTTGTATTTTTCTGATTATTTTTGTATTTTCTATGAATTAAAAACTATTTAAAACTACTTAAATTGCTTAAAAATACAAATTTAACTAAGAAAAATCTAGAAAAATATTTTTTTGACTTTTTATATTTATCTTAACTTAAGAAAAATGAAAAATTAATTTTTTGAAACTTTTCTGAATTAATTGTATTAAATGCTAATTAAAAATGCTTAAAAACTAATTTAAATCAAGAAAAATACCAAACAGACTTAGAAAAATCTAAAAAATTCAAGAAAAGTCTAAAATAATATTGTGAATCTAGGAAAAATATAAAAACAGTGGGTTATGTGCAAGAAAATGAAACTACAGGCACAAGTACTTATAAATAAGCACTTGGAATAAGCAAATGAGCACCAAAGGCTACCAACTGATCACAGAGGCTATAAAATGCTAAAACTACTTAAAAGAAACTAAAATCAACTATCTCAAACCTCTAAAACACAAGTTGCTATGATTATGATGATTTGAGTTATGTGCTAAAATCAGTGTGAGGGTACTACTTTTAAGCTAAAGGATAAGCTACCAAATAAGTTGAAACTGAAAAACAGAAATGGGAACCTAAAATAGACCTGGGTGGCTACTTACAAACCAAAGATCAGACCTAGATAAGCTCTTAGGAGCTTTGTGCAAGGACTGCAAGACCCTGTCTTGAGACTCAGTGTATACTGAGTTAGTGCACAGGGCATTTTTGCCCATGTTGCCAACCCATTTTGGAGCTTATAAAAATTTGACAAAAATCTATAAAAATGATAATAAGAAAATATACCAACTGAAGTTTTAACACCCAAAGTTTCAGTTGATTTGACCCAGAAATGAGTTTATTAAAAATCATCCCATTTGGGCTCAAAACTGATTTTTCAAGTTTTTGACTTTTGAAGCAGACATGAAGTGTTGACTTATTTGAGATTTGAAGCCAATTTTTGGACTGATATTGATGTAATATGATGAAATAAACTTAGTGCAAGCTATATCTATGAATTTGAAACACAAAACAAGTTTTTCCTTTTATAAAAATCCAACAGTTAAGTTGTTAAGACAGTTTATATGGAGATTTGACTATAGAGTGTGCAGACACAACTTTATGACTAAAATGAGTACCAATAAGCTCAATAGGCCTAAAACAACAAGTCACAACCTCTAAACAACCCTTAAACACAGATTAACCAACTAATCCAAACACCATTTTAAATCACTGTTTTGAACTTTAAATGAGCTAATCACTGAACTAGCATATTCTACCACTTATACCAAATCTAGTTACCCTAATTAGAACTAAATAAACAGGTTTGAACTACTAATGATCACAGATTCAAATGTAAGCACAAAATGCAATACTGAATTAAAAATTGGAAATGAGAATAATACTCACAAGGACCCAGCTTATATTGCAGCTTAAACCAAACCCATAACTGCTATTCTAATCCATTTCCAACCCAAAACCAACACTGCATCAACCCATGTCCAATTCATTCTCCATTTTGGCCTAGTTTGACTTTCATTGACCAAGAACCAAACTTGGTTAAAAATGACTAGCAAGCTTACCAAAGGCTATAGTAAGCTTAAATAAGCTTATTTGATTTTAACATAAGCTTATTAGAAGCTTGGACATGAGATTTGAAACTGATTTTCTTAACAGTTAGCATAGAAACTTGAATTGATATTAAAACTTTGACTTGATGCTAGAAATTGGATTATATTGATAAGACAACTTGATTTGAGTACAATAGAACAGAAAATTACAACTTCAAACTTAAATTAAAACATTAAAACTAAAAACGACATACATTTTAAAATTAAACTAACTACTTTTTTTCTTCTTGCCTTCTTCCTCTTTATACTCCCAAAATGTTTCTCTCTCTCCTCTGATCACTTCCCACTTGGTTCCAGGGCCATTGGATGTGTTGAGTGTATTTTGGCCATTGGATGAAAATTTGGCGGGAAAGGGTATATTTGACAGTAGGGCTCTGAGTTTGCAACTAGGGGGGGTGGAGTAGGGGTGATGATTGTGGAAGGTGAGGGAAAGGGATAAGGTGGGAAAAGGTGGATGGGAGAGGGTTGCAGGGGTTGCAGACCACTTGGGATGAAGAAGATAAGGTGGGCGGGCAAAACAGTTTGACTGGTATTTGACCAAGGGGTCAAAAAAGGGAAGGGGTCACAGGTTGGCAGGGGTCAAGCATAATGGCAGGGTCAAAGGCTTTTGGCAGGGGTCAAATGCTTAGTTTAGTATTACAAGGACTTGTTTTGCACTTTTCTGAAAGATGAGGGACCAAACCTGCCATTTTCTCAAAATTCACACAAGGGTCACTTTTGACAAGTTTCAATAGTGCAAGGACTATTTTTGACATTTTCAAATTTTCAAAGGACTATTTATGACAATTTCAAAACTTGAGGGACCTTTTCTGCCATTTGACCAAAGATTTATTCAAGGACCATTTTTAACAACTTAGAATATTTCAGGGACCTTGAATAACATTTTTCTTTATTTTGTTTTACCAGGGACTGTTTTTGACAACTTTTGAAACTTGGGGACTAAAACTGCCAATTATGCAAACTTGATATGTTTTTCACCAGATTTTGATATTTTTGCATTTAAAACACATAAAACACTTATTTGTGATATTTTTATCATTTTGATGCATTTATGAGTGTTTTCAGATGTTTTTGCAGTTTAAATGGTACAAAAATAATGAGTATTTAGACACTCATCAATCCCCCACACTAAGATATTGCTAGTCCCTAGCAATGTTTTAAGAAAAATTAATGACTTTCATCTCTTTACCAAAAGCCATTACTTCCGGAGTAGCCAAATGTTTCAGTTCAAGTAAGAACCTTGGTACACCGATAACCAAATGATTTTGAGCAAATCACCGGCTTTCAACGGATTTGATTTGTCTTTACCGTAGCCGTTTGCTTCGGACTAGCCAACTCTTAGATAAATTATCAATATTATCTTTGGTGAGCTGATTACCAATTATGGTTTTTCCATTGCCTTTACCACAAGCCATAAACTTGCGGGCTAGCCAACTCTTCACTTTTAAGGATATGGTGAGCTGATTACCATACAATTTTGAGCAAATTGCAAGCCGTCAACGGATTTGAGATATCTTTACCAAGAGCCGTTTTGCTCCTGGATTAATCGGTCCTTATGTGGGTTAGACATGGTGGACTGATTACCATTTGTTGTGTTTAGTACATAGTACTTCCACTAAAATTTTTTTAAAATTTGGCCATTTTGGGGGAAAAGGGACTAAAAGGGTACATTTATGATCAAATTCTCGAATTTCCCACAACTTAGAAATGAATATTGTCCTCAATATTCAAAGTACCTACTGTTATGCGAAACTTAGAACGTAAAAAGATAACATTACTAGCTAAGTGTAGAAACACAACAATTATTCTCTTTTTTAATATTTACAATTTTCATTTAATTTTTAGATCTATATACAACATGTGGGGTATCTACCCCACACTAGGGTGGTACACACAGGTGAGGACCCATGTTTAACTACTGTTTTTGATTACCGAGTCGCTAGCTTGACTCGACCCCGAATTAATTTGTTCATGGGGAAGTAAGTGGAAGAGACAATCTCCATCGGACTTTCATTCAAGATGTTTGGATAAACATTGAAGTACGTGAAAGTTCCACACCGATGAGATATATACAGGCAGACCCGGCTCACAAATGGTACATGGAAATGCCTGGCTCAAAGATAATGTCTTCATTCCCGAAGGAGTGAAGAAACGAGAAGTGACAGAATATATGAAGAAAAGAAAGAAAATCATGATAAAAATCATGACTAACTCTTCATCCTCAATAGGAGAATTCATAGATTCATGAATCTCATCAAGTTAAGCTTGATCAAGACATATTATGGGTGTGTCTAGATCAAAGTGGAAGTTATCATACTCCGGCTGAGATATGATATGAGTGAGTTCACCGGCGAACTCCTCGTGAAGAGAATCAATCGCAAGATGTAAATCTCGTGAATTCTTGTTCCTTGTAGACTCATCACTATCCTCAATCTGAGTATCAAAGAGTGGATTCTCAGAAATTAAAGTGAATTCTGAGTCGAATTCAAATAGAGGATTAGTGAGAGTTGTTTTGAATGCTTCAGGAACAAAGTGATTAACATTCTCTATTGGACTGTTAGGATAAGAAGTGAGTGAGCGATCATTATCAAGGAGACTTTCGGTCTCTCCCAGTCACTTTGAAATCAAAAGACTATCATTACTTTCCGATGAAAGTGGATTGATGTGAGTGAGTTCATCGGTGAATTCCTCAAGATGATGATCGACATCGGTGAGTGATGCCTCAAATATTCGATGTTTCCATAAGAAGTACAATCGTCGCTAACATCGGAGAAAGTTTCAAAATGATCTTTTGAACACTCAAGAGGGGAAAGGAAATCACACATATGATCGAGTTCCTGTGACTCTCTCGGATTGGGACAAGGTTCTCAACACTAGACTTTATGAATTCGTCCGATTCCCTTTAGAACAGTGTCAAGATGCTCATCTCCCATGTTCAAAGAGTGAGTGGGAATATCGGGTGTGATAACAGACCGAGTGAGGGAGTTTAGAAGGACTAGCATACATATGTTTTATACTTTCCATTTGTTCTTCCGCTAGTAATTCCATCATAGTCTTTTCTCCCTGATTTTTCATGGAAGGAATTTCAACCGATGAACTTGATGAACCTGTACAAAATTGACGAATATCAAGGGTAACTTCATCATCATCGCCATCGAATGAAACGGAATCGAGGGCTAGATTTGGTCGCTTTTTCTTTTGCAACTGATTCCCTAATAGATTTTTCAAAGGCAATTTGGGAATTTAATTTAGCATCGCTTACTAACAATTCTTCCATGGATTTCTCATTTAGATTATCTTGGGGATGTTTACATTTCTTCAAATCTTTCACTAAATCCAAAAGATCAAGGAGAAGATTTTGAGGAAGTGGCTTGTCTCGTGGTGGTGCACGATTCACTTGGTAATCAGAGGTTGGTCATGATACGAAGAGTCGTAATTGTTACAAGGAAATGGATTCCTTTTTGACAATCGAGCTAGAGTGAGGACCTCCACAATACTCAAAAGAAAAGCGATGTGGCCGTGAGTCATATTTGTTGTAGTCATAATTGTTATCGGAACCGCTCATAGACAAGCGTGTTTCCCGATTGACAATCGAAGCGTAGTGTGAACCACCAGTACTCACACACAAGTAAAATGCGAGTCTCACGTGGTAGTCGATGGAATAAATCGGTTGTGTTATGGTAGGAATAGGGATCCTGGTTATAGACAGACCCGTTTCCTGATTCCACCATGCTACAACTAGGGCAATTGCCACCATTATAAGGACTACCACACCATTGACAACCAAGAGGGTGAGGATAAGACATAGAAAGAATCAAATGGTTTTAGAGGGTAAGAAATGTAGAATCAAAAGATATGAAAGGGTAAAGATGGATATTTTTGGTATTTTTGAAAAACATGATGTAGAAACAAAGAATGAAAATCTTTTTGGGTTTTTGATTTTTAAGATGTTTTTGGATTTTATAAGAAAATATAAATACATATAGATGGTATGAACAAGGAGTGAATATTCAAATCACTAATCTGCTAAACATAAGACTATTAGCACCTGCCCGACGGCGGGCGCTAAAATTTGATTCCGCTCCCAGGGAGCGGTCAAGTTTAATCACTCAAGCCGCCACTTGTGAACGGCCAACCGTGTAACAAACTTAAACAGCTCAGAAGCAAATGCAATGAAGTCCAGGAGAGTATAGTGTTTCCCCAGGTCGTTATGTACCAACGAGCCGTGCGAGAATAGTCAAACGTGTAGTGATCGAGAATATTTGAACGGATAAGGAGATATGATTGATTATACTAAAAGAAAGAGTTATTAAATTACAGGGGCTTAAATGCAAATTAAAGGAAATTAAAAAGATAAACTATATTAAATAAACGCTATCACTATTTTTAAACTGATGTTTTTTATTTTTCTTTTATAAAACTTAAATTAAAAACTACGTGACGTACAAAATAAAATGTGAAACTGAAGCAATATTAATCCTAAAAATATGAAATTGACATTTTTACAAACCTAATGATAAGAGAAAATTATTAGAAAAAGAAAATTATTTTTATAACCATTTATCCAATTATTATTAATTAAAAACTATTTTTAACTATTTAATAATAACCTACAATACAAGAAAATATGAAATAAAGCTAGAAAATGAAACTATGATTTAGAAAAATCTAAAATATCAAAAGATAATTTTCAAAACTATTTTTGTATTTTTCTGATTATTTTTGTATTTTCTATGAATTAAAAACTATTTAAAACTACTTAAATTGCTTAAAAATACAAATTTAACTAAGAAAAATATAGAAAAATATTTTTTTGACTTTTTATATTTATCTTAACTTAATAAAAATTAAAAATTAATTTTTTGAAACTTTTCTGAATTAATTGTATTAAATGCTAATTAAAAATGCTTAAAAACTAATTTAAATCAAGAAAAATACCAAACAGACTTAGAAAAATCTGAAAAATTCAAGAAAAGTCTAAAATAATATTGTGAATCTAGGAAAAATATAAAAACAGTGGGTTATGTGCAAGAAAATGAAACTGCAGGCACAAGTACTTATAAATAAGCACTTGGAATAAGCAAATGAGCACCAAAGGCTACCAACTGATCACAGAGGCTATAAAATGCTAAAACTACTTAAAAGCAACTAAAATCAACTATCTCAAACCTCTAAAACACAAGTTGCTATGATTATGATGATTTGAGTTATGTGCTAAAATCGGTGTGAGGTACTACTTTTAAGCTAAAGGATAAGCTACCAAATAAGTTGAAACTGAAAAACAGAAATGGGAACCTAAAATAGACCTGGGTGGCTACTTACAAACCAAAGATCAGACCTAGATAAGCTCTTAGGAGCTTTGTGCAAGGACGCAGACACTGTCTTGAGATTCGGTGTATACTGAGTCGAAAGCACTGGCATTTTCACCATGTTGCCAACCCATTTTGGAGCTTATAAAAATTTGACAAAAATCTATAAAAATGATAATAAGAAAATATACCAACTGAAGTTTTAACACCCAAAGTTTCAGTTGATTTGACCCAGAAATGAGTTTATTAAAAATCATCCCATTTGGGCTCAAAACTGATTTTTCAAGTTTTTGACTTTTGAAGCAGACATGAAGTGTTGACTTATTTGAGATTTGAAGCCAATTTTTGGACTGATATTGATGTAATATGATGAAATAAACTTAGTGCAAGCTATATCTATGAATTTGAAACACAAAACAAGTTTTTCCTTTTATAAAAATCCAACAGTTAAGTTGTTAAGACAGTTTATATGGAGATTTGACTATAGAGTGTGCAGACACAACTTTATGACTAAAATGAGTACCAATAAGCTCAATAGGCCTAAAACAACAAGTCACAACCTCTAAACAACCCTTAAACACAGATTAACCAACTAATCCAAACACCATTTTAAATCACTGTTTTGAACTTTAAATGAGCTAATCACTGAACTAGCATATTCTACCACTTATACCAAATCTAGTTACCCTAATTAGAACTAAATAAACAGGTTTGAACTACTAATGATCACAGATTCAAATGTAAGCACAAAATGCAATACTGAATTAAAAATTGGAAATGAGAATAATACTCACAAGGACCCAGCTTATATTGCAGCTTAAACCAAACCCATAACTGCTATTCTAATCCATTTCCAACCCAAAACCAACACTGCATCAACCCATGTCCAATTCATTCTCCATTTTGGCCCAGTTTGACTTTCATTGACCAAGAACCAAACTTGCTTAAAAATGACTAGCAAGCTTACCAAAGGCTATAGTAAGCTTATTTGATTTTAACATAAGCTTATCAGAAGCTTGGACATGAGATTTGAAACTGATTTTCTTAACAGTTAGCATAGAAACTTGAATTGATATTAAAACTTTGACTTGATACTAGAAATTGGATTATATTGATAAGACAACTTGATTTGAGTACAATAGAACAGAAAATTACAACTTCAAACTTAAATTAAAACATTAAAACTAAAAACGACATACATTTTAAAATTAAACTAACTACTTTTTTTCTTCTTGCTTCTTCTTCCTCTTTTATACTCCCAAAATGTTTCTCTCTCTCCTCTGATCACTTCCCACTTGGTTCCAGGGCCATTGGATGTGTTGAGTGTATTTTGGCCATTGGATGAAAATTTGGCGGGAAAGGGTATATTTGACTGTAGGGCTCTAAGTTTGCAACTAGGGGGGGTGGAGTAGGGGTGATGATTGTGGAGGGTGAGGGAAAGGGATAAGGTGGGAAAAGGTGGATGGGAGAGGGTTGCAGGGGTTGCAGACCACTTGGGATGAAGAAGATAAGGTGGGCGGGCAAAACAGTTTGACTGGTATTTGACCAAGGGGTCAAAAAAGGGAAGGGGTCACAGGTTGGCAGGGGTCAAGCATAATGGCAGGGTCAAAGGCTTTTGGCAGGGGTCAAATGCTTAGTTTAGTATTACAAGGACTTGTTTTGCACTTTTCTGAAAGATGAGGGACCAAACCTGCCATTTTATCAAAATTCACACAAGGGTCACTTTTGACAAGTTTCAATAGTGCAAGGACTATTTTTGACATTTTCAAATTTTCAAAGGACTATTTGTGACAATTTCAAAACTTGAGGGACCTTTTCTGCCATTTGACCAAAGATTTATTCAAGGACCATTTTTAACAACTTAGAATATTTCAGGGACCTTGAATAACATTTTTCTTTATTTTGTTTTACCGGGGACTGTTTTTGACAACTTTTGAAACTTGGGGACTAAAAGCGCCAATTATGCAAACTTGATATGTTTTTCATCCGATTTTGATATTTTTGCATTTAAAACACATAAAACACTTATTTGTGATATTTTTATCATTTTGATGCATTTCTGAGTGTTTTCAGATGTTTTTGCAGTTTAAATGGTACAAAAATGATGAGTATTTAGACACTCATCAGTATTCATTATAGGAGATGTATGATATATATTAACATATTAAACATATAAACACAGCGGAAAACATCACCAACAAAGGATCCATATAGCCATATGATCAATCACAAAAAAGAATACAAGTATCATACCTTTGTAGCGTGATTTGGGAGTCACCAACAATACCTATCCCACGTATGGAATAAGAAACCCTCTCATCATCAATCTACTCTTGAAACAAGTGACCAAGGTAGATCACCTCTATGATTGTCCACACTACACTTTATATTATACCTCTTGGATGCTAGTCCTTAACCATGTAACCTTGCAACTCACTTTGAATGAACAAGAGACAAAGTAGAGAACAAGAAAACTAAACACACCCAATGTGTGTGTGTATATTTCGTTCACTATTCATGAGGGGGAGGGAGGAGCTGATTTCTAAGTCTAACTTAGTTATTCTCACATGGTTAGTCTTGTCTTGGTAATAGACATCACATGTCTTGAGGATCATGTGTAGTTCCTTGTTACAAGGAGCCTTGTTTCAAGGAAGCATGTCTAGTTTTATTTAACCAAGATTGAACCCTCCCTTTGAACCCTCATAAGGTCCATGAACCCCCTTGGACCCTCCAAGGTCCATGACCCCCTTTTGAACCCTCCATGGGCTGGTCACTAATGGGTTTAAATGGACTCACCATTTGTTTTCCAAGTCCAATAAATTAAGTCCTTTACTTAGTCATTAGAATCCCAATAGTGATCCCTAGTTACGTATGGTTATTTATGTATCGTAAATACAATAAATACGATACATAAAGTGGTACCTCAGTGTATATGTGTGTGACCCCATAGGCTCACATATGTCTAGCCATATAATTAGTTATTATGACACGAGCATACTCCAACAGCTCCCACTTGCGACGTCATAATAATCAAGTAATTATACAAGCAATGGTTAGCGTCTAGCAACACGTCAATGCCCCTAGAAATATGTGAGGTTAGTTTCTTAAACGTCTCATTTTAGATGGTTTATATGTCATATATCCTTTTGTTACAGATACCATGTTGAACATTAGACATGGATCAAATGTCATTCTAGTAATTCAACTATTATGTTTCTCGTTATAGATATTGAACAAGATTACCAAGTGGATCAAGATTCATCTTAATCTCATTTGGGTACGGCCATACAAACATTTGTTCAATTCATCGAGGGGCCCAATAGTATCTAACTCCATAACATGTGGAGAAACAAATCCTATTTTGACTGCACGTGTCATTCATGTGCTTCATATCACTCTTGAAGATGGTCTTTATAACTACCTTATTCAGGACAGCGTTTAACCATTTCAAAGAATGAAATTCCACATATGCAAGACCTACTTGCATCTCAAGTCTAACCTCTTGCGAGATTCACTATTGACGACGATCCATGTAGTGAATACTCGTAGGTTGGGTCAATCCAATGTTCATCACAATGAACAACATGTGAGTTTGGTGGAATCATCAATTAATATTTATTCTTAATAAATATCACCAACACGCTCACATTTGCCTTAATTCGATAATACTCCTATATCGTCAACTGGAAATGGACAATTTTAGAATAAATAAATTATTCATGGATTAAACATGAAAATATACAACACAATAGTATAAATGAAGACGATCATACCAGGTATATCAATTCATTATATAATACGACTGCTTACAGTTCCATTATCCAAATACTAAAAACAGATATGCATAAGACTACTCATAGGTCGGAATCCGATGTTCCCACCATGATCGAATCATGTTGTACAAGACAACAAGTAGTCATCCTAGTAAACTTTGAGAATACTTGTTTCACAACTCATGAAAGGTTTGAATGATGGTTGTCCTTTGTATGTGTGCATTCAAGTACAAGACGAGTATTGCAACAATACAATCCATAGGGTGTTTGAAGCCAGCAAAACACCTACACTAGACAGTCATCTGAACAGTTTCTCAAACTGTAAAGTATTCTTATTCTTTTAATGTATAACGCATTAATGCTCTCAGTCGAGCACATCTAGTCAGCAATGTTATCATTCATGATGACATCCTACCATGACTAGGGTTGAGCATCATCTCAGTTAAATAAGCATCAGCGTATGCAAACAAAACAGAGTTCCTTCAATATCCGTAAACATTTGAACATATCTTTGATCATTTGTAGGTCCATTATAATGTTCGTTTAACAATTATCTAATGACCTTCACTTAGATATTTGTTGTTATCAACTCATCTTGCATTCACGCAAATGATAACTATAGTCTAATGCGTAATATGACATACATGACGAATCCTTCAGTCGAACTTAAGATTTCCATTCATGTGTTCAATCTCATCAAGTGAGATTGATAATTGAGACTCCCCTCAATAACTTGTCATATTATGTTTAGGCTTAATAACCGCTCATGTTTATTCTAATAAACATATATACATAACAAGGTTATATGTCTTATTTTATAAATCCCTTAATAGAAACTTCATTCCAAACTAAGGATCAAGGTCTAGCTTAGATGGAATATTGTTTCTAATATGTTAACGACATATGAGATTTAAGAAAATAAATACATTGCTCCAACTTGCTCTTAGTGTACTTAGGAGTAATCTTATTAATGAAAATCAAATTAATGATTTTATAATTTACTTAAGATCTCTGCTCCTAGATGCATGATCTAATCCACACATGGATTACTTATCTTGTATACATAATAAAGATTATATGGATTCATAAACCCTTTTGATTACTCATCGTCCTCGCAAAGGTAATCTACAAGAAAAGTGTTTTGATATCCTATTGTCATATTTCATTTACATGAAAACTGGTATGACAACTAATCATCTTTATACATTTAATGTTTATAGATGGAAGGATTTAATCATAGTCAATTTCTTGAGTACGAGTAAAACTCCTTTACTACACGTGCATTAAATGTGTGTACAAGTTTGTCCTTTTGAGTCTTCTCATCAAGAAACTCATTCTTAACCTCACATTCTAACTGATTTGTAAGAGATCAATCAAGCTCCATGAGCGATTGTCATTCAAGGACTGCATCTTTACATTCATAGTTTTGAGCTATTTATCAGATACAATATCTAATAATGCATTTCAGTAGTTAGCAGGTTCACTATGATCCTCTAACTTATATCCCCTAGCATTGATATAATGACTATATCATTCAGGTGCAAGAGGTATCCTTGCAGATCTATGAATGAGTGTTATCATTCTATGGTTTAACATATGCATGTTCAACCTTATAATGACATTAACAAGTGTACTCTCGAAGGTTGTGTATTTTAGTTCTTGAATAACTTCAAGGTCCAATGGTGCTCCCACTTGCTTTTGTATGTGGAGACTAATCTCTAGATACTCAGCATCTTGAGTAACAATAAATTGTCTTCAAGTGGGACATCCAAAATACATCGTTAGTTCTTGACTCTATTTTGTTAATTACTTACTCTTAGGTAGTTAACAAATTCATAACTTTAATCAAGACATAATGAGATTCATCCCATACCATAATGCAATGGTGTCTTAAATTCCTTCTGGGTTGGAACCATATTGAGTGTACCCATGGCACATCTAATTTTCTAACCTTGATAGCTTTAGAGGTAAAACAGTTTAAGTCATCAAAGATCAAACAATGTCAATAGAGTTTGATTTTCCATGATGGACATACCCTAAAGTTGCGGTATTCCATGAGGACTGATGTTGTGAGACTATCACACAACTCATTAGATGAACTTATACCATTCGGCTTACTATCCGCCAACCAAGTCAAACCAGATGACATCAATAGTAATTTTAGCCTATTGCATACTTTACTTCATGTGTATGTTTTGACTAGAAAACATAAATATTAAGTATTATACGTCGTAAGTGTACATGTCTTAACAAGAAGACATAACAAATCAACGTCTTACTTTACGTTATAAGTCTTTCAACAATTAACGGAATTGATGTTTGTGTCTTTACAAGAGACCTAAACATATTCAACTAAAGTAATTACAAGCGCCGACACTTGGCCTCAATAGTAAATTCAAGTTAATTTCATACTTCACAATTATGACTTTACAAGAAAACATAATCATATTTACTAAACAATTCAGTGAATACGTTGAAGTAGCTTTTCTTGTTATCTTGATATTAGTTCTAATTAGGGCAACCTACATTTTATGTGTAGAAGTCCTAGTCGAATCTTAGTTTCTTAGCTTCCAGTCAAGAGAAACTATTAGTCACATTGTTATACGTTGTACCTTGCACACAATTAAGATTTCTCCCACTTGTGCATGGCACAACATCGTGAGAGCATACAAACAACACCACGCTCGTTTGTTTGTATGAGCAATATGACAATGTCTAAGATAACATATGTATAATTTTATCGTTTTAATAATGAATCATGCATAACAACTTTATAGATAACATCTCAGGAAGCAACATCAGGTACGCGACAAGTTATCTTATAAAATTTATGCAATGGTTCTTATATAAACTATGATGCTTAACATGTGGAAAGTAATGTATTATTTCAAGACAATCTAGAAATAAGATAGGCAACTTGTAAGGTAATATAGCTTACAACTCCCACTGGATTAGATAACATTACATGTGTTTCGTCACCAGTAATATAATCACGTAGCTCCCACTGGATTTAGACAACATTTCATGTGTTTCGTCACCAGTGGAGTGTGAGCGACGATTGGATACTTTCCATCTTCCTTTGAATATCTACACATTTTGCTAATGTGAGTCACTTGGACTAGTAAACATGTACTTAGATATTCAAGGAAGTGCATCAAGTTCTAACATGTAGATGATGGGCTAGCCATTATTGCTATTTTAACTTGAAAATAGGCATGCATTTCCTCCATACTTGGTCTACATCACCACTAGGGTATGTAGGACCTTAGTAGGTTTATTGGGTTAAGACAAACTGCTAGGTAATCATGCTAGTAATTGCCTTTACCACTTTGCGGTTTATTGACATTTTCGTCTTCTAATTGTTTAAACTCATTTTAGTTTGGTAGCTATAGAAAACATGTTCTCTAGTTATCAAAATATCTTATATTTCTTCAAGGTTTCAAAACCGAAACTAGGGTTATAGAACAACCTTGAAAGAATAAGATATGTAACCATACTTAATCGTTGTGACTTTTACAAGACATCACAATTTCCAGAGTAGGTGTTCTTTGAGTTTGATTAGAATTGGAAAATTCAAATATTCCTAAAAAGGATATGAACAAGTCTCTTTCTTACAAGGAAAAAACGACTTAGTTCGTCCTTTTAACAAGAAAAGAACAAACTCTTGTTTACGGTTTGTGTTGCATTAATTCATTAATCGAATTTACAAAGTTCAATTTTAGTATTTTCGATAATTATCTTTTTGTAATTTAACTACCCCGTGTTTACAATTTAAAACAATTAATTAACAAAAAGGCTAAGATCTACATTGTGCTTCTACTATCACATCAGTTGATCTGCTAGCAATAGTAGATTCAATTGGTAGACGACGGTCACCAATTGTATTACATGTACAATTCTTATATCCTTATGGGACTCATGGCATCTAGTGTCAAACAACTAGTGTCATCTAGGTATGTTTAGTCCCATCTTTGCCTCGTGTCAAGGTCTCACCGCTTAATTCGATTAAGTCATCCAATTTGAAAACGTGTGAGAATATATCTAGGTCTCACGCATAGAGAATAGTCACCTTGGGTTACAATTCAACCTAGGTCCCACGCATAGGCAAAAGGTAATTGCAAGTTGATAAGGTTTTAAAAGGTACCATTTTGAGGGGTCGTTTTAGTCCTTATTTGATCACTTTTGTATCCGTTATTGCTTAATATCGTTCCTTTTCACTTTTTAGGTCTCTGGAAGGCAAAATGCTGGAATGGCACTTATTTGGACGAAAAGGCGCTAATATATGAAGAAAATGGCCAAAGTCGAATCGAGACACTCACAGTTCTTGAACAGAAGGCTGGCGTCAAAAGTGCTAATAGCGGCGCCGTCCCAAAATGTTGTGACGGGCGAACCCAAAACTCGTATTTACAAGCGGCGGCGTCTAGTTGTGAAAGAGTAGGCCGTCGCTACTCGACGGCCTAGATGCAATCAGACGACGTCGAAGCGAAAGAAAGGGCGTCACGGACATAAGGTGACGCCGTCGCAAGGTTAACGTGGCCAAGACGAAACCCTAATGGCGACCACGACGGCGTCACTAAACATAAGGTGACGCCGTCGCAATTGTAATCTTATATATAGAATCCGAATTTTTCAGTCTTTTGGGGAGAGTCTTTTGGAGTAAAACCTAAAACCGAACCTAAGGTGTCTTGTACAGTATTTTAGGGTTTTAAACCCTATCTTACATCAAGATAAGTCTTTACTTCATTAATTCAATTATGTCTTTGATTATTTGTGTGTATGCTTGCATGTTCTCCATGTCCGGCTAATTTATTTGTGTGTTTGCTTAGGAAGTATGAAACTTAATTATTGAATATTGATTGGTTGTTTCTTATCTTAGTTGATTAATGATCTAGTAATGCGATAGGTCATTCGTTGTGTACTTAATGCTTGATTCATCTTTGTGAACCTTAGAATATAATTACCTGAGTAGTTGTAGGCTAAACCATCCAAAGAGCGCCTTAGAGTAGGAGTTTATCATCCCTAGTGGGTTTGTAGACAAGACCCTTTGGTAAGTTCAAAGAGTTAGGGAGAAACGCATACCCTACAATTTTAGACACACAACGCAACTAAGAATAAGACGTGACAACTCAACCATCAATAGGAGATAATTAAGGAGTAATACAAACTAAGTAAACACATCTTTAAACTATCATACGAGCACACATTAATTAGACATAGACTCCCACAACCTTAGTTTAGATAATTAGATAATAGTAGAGTAATCGGTAGAAATACCAACCCCCCAAATCCAATACCCGAGATTCGTACCTTTCCATTTCATAAAACATAAAAAGATAAAAAATAATCTTCCTCAACCTTAACCTTAGCGTAGTAACTTCTTACTAGCATTCCTATTCCCCTAGAGAGCGATATCAATACCCGTGGCTTACCCTAATACTACACTACAACGATTAGGTTCACTTTACTGGGTGTTATAAAACTTGCTCGAAGAAAGGAAGTTTCCTTGATTGACCCCGACACGGCGTGTAGCGTTATCAAGTTTTGGCGCGGGGAATAGAATAGCTAGTTAGTAGTCCACCTCGTTTAGGTTCTTTGCTTGATTCCTATCAAGTAAATTTTTTCTCATTCTTAGCTTTCTCTTAGTCTATCCTTCTTGTGACCTTTGTTCGTAACCCCATCACTTTTCATCATGGAAGGTGATAACCAACCACCACTTAATAACCCAACACAAAAAATTTCAATGTCACTCAAAACCCACCCATAATAACCAACACAACCGTCGCGCTATGTGGCGAAACACCGACCGAGTTTGCAGAAAATGTTCGATAGTATAATTAGGAAGGCTGTTGAGAAAGTAGTCATACACTATAGTTGGCTCTATGATTAGCGATAATTTGGAAAATGGCATGATAAACAACAACGTGGATGTGGAAAATAGTGCTTACTTCAATCTTTACCCCACTAAGGAAGAGATTGCATACCATCAATACATAATCGATAATCCACGATCACCTATCATTAGGATATGCCCAAAGATTAGGAGGAAATCCCGAACCTAAAATCCCTTGTATGATGGGATATAGGAGTGACCACGCTTACATAGATACGGAATCCCCCATCAATGTAATGTCATCTGCTGTCTACAATGACATTATGAATGAGCGACTCAATATTAGGAGAGACCCTAAGTATCCGGGAGGAGTTTGCAATTTTGTGGGAAGAGTCAAGGTATGCGTGCATGTCTTTATAGGAAATTTCACCTACCTAGTTGATTTTATGGTCCTAGAAGATGTAGGATGCGTCATTGACTATAGTTTATCCCAAGTAGTGCTAGGAAACCGTTTGTTGAAACATCTAGAATGAGCCATGACAAGCATGATGGAACGGTTAGGTTCAAGGAAGGAACCGATGAGATCACCTATAGAATGCCTTGGAAAACAAGCTGTATGGCTTGTCCATTTATGATCGAGACAACATCAAAGCTTTTGAGGACAAAAGTAAGGAAGATGTTGAAAAGGTTATAAATTCATGTGGGAAAGAAGGAGGCATTATTATAAGGATTGCTTGACTTTAGGGCTGACTAGGTATAGAGTGGATGAAGATTTTGTCAACATGATAGAATTCTCATTGAGGATGCGTGAGGAAACGTAGGAGTACGACTACGAGTCTAGCTACAAGACTCTTAAATAAAGAAAAGCGTTTAGTGGGAGGCAACCCATGCTTAATTGTTTGCTTGTTAGTGTCATATATCTTTTATTAATTGTTTATCCTCATGTTTAAATTTGTAAAATTGCTTTATTTTGTTTTAACTTCTCTTAATTGCATATAAAGGTATTTTACATAAGGGATAAGTGTAGGAGGATTACACACGTTTTCAAAAGAAACGTAAACATGAGAATAACAATTAACTAAATGATATTTATGTTTGTTTGTTCGAGTCAAATGCTTGTATCGAGTCATAATGAATGTTTTGCGAAAATTTTCCAGATTCTAAAATGTAAATTTTCGAATTTTTCCAGAAAATCGCAGACCGGTTTTGTCGAGGATAACTGGCGTCGAGATTGCAACTGGCGTCGAGAAAGTAAAACATCAGATTACTTTTCTCGTTTTCGAGCTACTTATAAATTTTGGAATTTTCGGTCTTAATTTTCTTATAAATTCGTAAACATCCATTCCACAAGCATTATATCCTAGTTTAAATCGAGTCTTATATATATATATATATTATTACCGTGATTTCACGCGAAGGTTTAGTTTGTTTTCTTCAAGTGTGCAGGTTTAGTTTGTCAAGAAGAAGTTACATAAGATTGGAAGGAGCTTTTCACGCAATAATTCTTCTTGAAAAGTATTTAACCACCACTTTACCCGGATCTCATTCTGAGCTAATCGGGGAGTATTAGTTTATTTCGTTTTTGATTACCTTCTTTTATCATAACTTTGATACTTTCGGAGAACATTGGGGACAATGTTCAGTTTAAGTGTAGGGAGGAAAATAAAGGAACTTTGAAACTATGCTTATCCTTGATTATTTGCTTTGTCCAATTGTATTTGTGTAATAAACCATGAGAAAATGTCGGTTAGGGTAATTTTGGCACCAAATTTAAAATTTTTCATGACATATAGGAGTGGGCCATTAGTTTTAATAAAAGCGTCTCATGGATAGGAAGTTGCATGACTAGCACAAAAACCCTTTACCACCCAAATTCCACCAAAATGTGAGGATCGCCCTTAGATTAGTAGGAATTAAAGCATTCATCTTCAATGCTTAGAGTGTGAACCGGTAGTATATTAGATTCTAGAACTTGTTTTGTGATGCATTCCGAGATCGCAAGTGAGGCTACACTTGTGTAGTTAGGAATAACTAAATGATAAGAGGCATTAGGATAACCCTTGTTTGATACCCGTAATATAATTACTTCTTCCACATCAGTTGAGTAATTCCCCACACCTTTAGCGTTGTCTCATCTTTAGTACAAATTACCCCCTAGTTAACCCTTGAGCCTATCCTTTTGGTTCTCGTGATGTTTCGGTTTTCCGGAATATCAATGAAGAGCATTGTTTACACCCCACCCCCAATATACACCCAAATCGCCTTAGCAGCCTACTGCACCATGCACTCAGTGCAAATGTTTGTTATCACCCTAAACCGTTAGTTCAATTATCTAGTTGCTTGCATAAGTTGCTAAGTCGAGTCATATCCTTTGCTCCCAGTTTGGGACGATTGGGATTCATGGAAAAGTTAAAGTTTATGAAATGGCCGGAAGGAACGTTAAATTCAAATTCCCTTTGTTTGCGTAATAATGTACCCCAAGTGTTTTGATCTTTTCAATTCGGGTCAAATTAGTGTTAGAGTAATAAAACTTAAGTGTAGGGATGTGCCTATAAATCCCTATTATTTTGATGTTATCAGTAGAGGATAAATGGTAGAGTAAAAGTGTATGAAAAAAAAAAAAAAAAATGAAAAAATAGAAAAAAAAAGAAAAAGAAAAAAAATAATGAAAAAAAAAAAAAAAGCAAACCATCCAACATCTATCTTTGAATTTATGTTTGTTTATTTCAGTTATCTAGAGTTTAGAGTGTCGAGTCTTGGCTTAGCAACGCCATTCTTCGTATGCATTTAACATAGAGATTTTTGACTTGCCACCACTAAATAGCCTATCCCACCAAACCCTTGTTTCCCTACCGTAAGCCTAACATTACAACCCTTTAAAGACCTCTTTGATAGTCTTTCCTAGGTGCTTACGCCAAAGCGATGAAGGTTTGATCTATTCTCAAGCCTATGGTAATCTATGTACTAGGACCGGTTAATGAGTGTTTATCTTCCATTTCCTATTTGTTATATTTCATATATACACCAGAGAGAAATGTGAGTATCCAAACACCCCATGTGAGGTGCTAGTATAATTCGTCTTGTTATGACTTTGGGGCTTATATGTGTTGTGGACCGTTTTGAATTAATGCTTCATGACCCCTAACTTATAAATTAATTGGGCATGTAAAAGCCCAATATGCACATGGAAAACTGATTCTGTCAGCCCAGTTTTTCTGTCTTTGGAGGCCCAAACGGCCCAGAAGATGACCTCCTCATGCTTCGGCCCAGTTGACAAAGTTGTAGGCCCATGTCTTGTGAACCTGAACGAGAAAATTTAGCCAAAAATACCTTACCAATCTTCTGGAAATCGCGTTTTTCCATCAGTGTGTCCAGCAGCCACTTTTGGTCCAAAATCCTTCATTCTTTTGCCATTTGATTCCAAGCTTTTGATTACATGATATATGAAGTAAAGTACAACTAATCTACTTCCTATCTATTGTAAAAATGCCCAAACAATGGCAAAACCAAATGAATTATTATTACAAAAGTGCCAAACATATGGCAACCCCAAATAAAAACAAGAATCAACCAACAAATCACAACATCACAAGGCAAAAGTGGTCTAGGTTTTCATCAGCTTTGCATATACACATAATAATACAATAATCTTATGAACAAAACAAGGTGTTTGCTAACTCCATGGACAAACATGCATGTATTTGCCATGGATAACAAAATAAATGACAAGAAATAAATTGTTAGCCAACAAAATCGAAGAAATTAATTAACAAGAATTAAAACCCCGATTGGTACGCGTGTCAAATGGCCATAGGTTCAAAACTCACTGATGTTAGGACCTTCTTAACATCATTTAACCACAGAAAACTAAGCCTCATGGGCTGATTTGAAATCGTTTCACAAAACTATCAAATTAACGCGTTTTTGGCCATTTTACGGGTACCAAACAAGTATACTAATTATTATTAATGAAACTATGATTAGCACAACTGGGCATAGGTTCACTTCCCACACAAACAACCCGGGTTCGAATCCAGGGAGAGCCAAAATCGTGATATATTTTACCAATGCCACGTGGCACCACCTCATTGGTCCACGTGGCAACCCGACCCGTTCATTGATCCGACCCGATGACACGTGGCAGATAACGGAGAAAAATTTGCACCGTTAGTCCTTATTAACTGAATTTGCTAACGGAGGGATGTATTTGTGCCAACTTTACTAACGGAGAGATGATTTTGTGCCAAAAAAAAGTTTAGGGATGTAAACAGCGTTACGGGGCAAACCACAAGGATGTATTTTGGACTTTACTCTTACTAGAAATATTTGTTAAGTCTTAACTTTTTTTAAAATCATGTATTTTTTTTATGTAATTAGTTTCCTAACCTCATATACGTGTTGGAATATATGATGCTGAATGTTATCTAACGCAAAGAAAAAACATCCACTACATATTCTTGTAAGTCATATAAGTTATAAACTTTTTGTCATTTAGATGATTACCAGCATGTTTATTAGGTCTTACATGAACGTTATAATCTGTTAATTATTCTTTTTTTGTAATGGATTTGTTTGCTTATTTAGCACCAAATCATCTCTTATACCGGCTTCATGTTGACTTAAGGGACGGACATAAGAAGAATATGTTCATTTGTTTAGCTTAAGGTAAACCGAAAAACTACTAACTCGCATCCATCAATACTTTTACTTAGTTCATAGGAAGAAAAACAGATTAAAGTCAGTCAAGATTTAGCATCATTGTAAATGCAAAATATTTACAGATTAGCCAGATCTTAGCTCGTGGTGCCTTAGAAATGAGCATGGTTTTAGTTCAACATCTATACAACAAAATGGCTTCTAGAAAGAGGCCGGTTCAAGAAAATATTACACGTACTCATGAGTGAGTCTCGTTAATTTATAGATGCAAAGCAACTAATTGTTGATTTAACCTATCATAAACACAAACCACAAGTATACATTCCATAGACTACGTACTCGAAACCAAGTTTACGAACAGAATGAGGAACATGGTAAGCAAAGCGAATGTACATAAATAAGGATAAAATCTAATGGTTACGCTAGACCATTGTGCCTTAACAGCCGCCACCAGTGACGACATACGACGGAGGTTGTAGCATGACTAAAACGTGTATTCAATCACTGTTATGACAGGATTGAATAGTAAATGGTGTTTGTATCGTTCAGAATTTCCACTTTATGGGTACCTTGCAGAGGCGGAGTTATGTTGTTCTTTGGCGGTGCCCGGGAACCACCTTAGAAAAATTTCCTTTTTGTAAGCAATGTAGTAAATTTTTAGGAACCACCTTATAAAAACTTGAGGAACCACCTTGGAAAGCTTGGATCTAATCAATGTTTTGAAACCCGGGTCGACCCGGCCGGGTTAACCGGTTGGACCGGTTCCGGACAAAAAAACGGGTAAAAAAAACCCGGGTTTTAAAAAGCGGGTCAACCGTTTAGACCCGGCGGGTTTTAAGTGACCCGGTCAACCGGGTTTTGAATCCCGGCTGGGGTTTTTTTTTTGAAAGGCAAAAATATATTAAACCTCAAAAATAAACTTGTAAATCTCGTATTGGGATGCATGTCTTTAGAAGTATGTAACTTTAATCTCGTAGGATTTATGCCTTTTGAAGTATGAAACATGTAATCCCGTAGCATTTATGGTTGTTTAGAAAATTATGTAGGTTTATATCCTTGTCCACCTTTGATTTGTTGTTTAGAGCATGAAAAATGGTTCTTTGCTTTTTTTTTCACACTAAAACTAGTGTTTGGACATTATGTTTAGACAATTAGAAATAGATGTTTGGGCATATGCATAAAACCGGGTCTAACCGGGTTGACCTGAGGCCATTGAAAGGTTGACCCGTTGACCGGTGCGCTTGGTCCCGGGTTTCAAAATATTGGATCTAATAACAGAGATGAAAAAAGACAAAAAAATGGAAGAAAAAAGGTATGACCGGAATCACTCCGGTAGGTGAAGAAGATAAAGGATTTGAGAATAACATGATAGTCTGAGTCTTTTATTGGGTGTAGTAAAAAGTAAGTTGATTTTATTTGGTTTTAGCAATTTTTTTTTGGGTATAGCAAAAGGTGCTAGGTTTATTCTGGAAGTAGCAATATTAGGATGGGTTAAAGTGTCTTGTGTTTGTAATATAGTTGTCAGGATCCCGATCCTGATCTTAGGATCTTACGATTTTACGATTTTATGAAGCAAAAACGATCCGGATCCTACGTAGGATCTTAGAAAGCTTAAGATCTTACAGGATCCCGATCTTGACCGTAGGATCTTAAGATCTAATCCGATCCGATCTTACGTTTCTCAAACCGCAAACTAAAAAACTACAAAGTTATGGATTATCTTTTAATAGAATTAAGAAAACAACGTCTGATTTTTGCTAAACATTCAATTATTTATAATTTAGGACAATATTTTCATAAAACATTCATATAATATTGATTAATTATAGATAATCATTTGTATATTTGAATAATATTACAAAGACTATTAAAAAATGACGTTGTAGTAGGATCTTAGGATCTCAATCCGATCTTACGATCACGATCTTGCAAAGACGAAAACGATCCTAGGTAGGATCCCGATCTTAACAACCTTGAATGTATTATGACTCGGTATATTAATGCCAATAAGATTTTAACCCTGAATTTTCTTGTTTTATCATTATAGAATTGTAACCCTTTCAGTTTTTAGTTTACTTGGTTCATTGCTTTTTTCTTTCCAAAAAAGCAATAACGACCCAAACATTTACAGAACTATATGCAATATTTTTTACCTTTTAGGACATTACTCACTGTTTCGATAACCAAAAAAAGTGTTCGCTAATAGGCCATAATTATATTACTAAAACTACGTACTTCTTTTAAGAACGAAAAAAAAAGTAGAAGTTGTAATTTAAGTTAAACGAGCTCTTATATTCATTTCAGGGCGAACTTCTTTTGGGGGGGAGGTCCTATTGCAATGGCCGGCGTGTAAATATTATAGGTTTTAGGGGTAATTTAGTTGAGGTTACACACAAATCTTTGATTCGGCACCCTCAAAAAAATTCGGCCTCCCAAAAATAAATGATCAAGTTCCGCCACTTATTCATTTCAACTCCAAACAAAACCATAATAATAAAACCCTTATGATTTTGACTTCTATATATGTTTGATGTTATAATGCAACTGTATTAAATTTGACCCGACACAACACACCCGACATGCTAAGCGGGTTTTTGGTTCACCCGTTAATTTTTTCGGCTTGACCAAATCAAGGAACCACTTTAATTTTCAGTCTGGATCCGCCACTGTTACCTTGGTGTATTTGGTTAACTAAAGTTTAAATTCGCATGCTTATCCTTGTTGGTTTATCATCGTGTATTTTAGTTTAAGTAATAATATTGTCATTCCACATTTTCTCAAGTTCAAATTTCAGATCTCACTTCCCGCATTTTAGCACTTTAATACAGCAACAAAGGGAACCAACTGTAAAAAAAAGGTCAGGTTCACACCGGGTTAGTCAAACATGTTTAGTTTAACCGGTTCTTTTGTAAGCGGTTCATCAGTACTTGTTTCATTTAGTTTTGCCAGTTCATATTAATTCCTCCCACTTCGATCATTGCTTACATTTGACTTTTACCATAAAAAACTGAAATTGTGTATATTCTTCAACCAAAAATAAAAATGAACAAAAAACCTTTCAACTTTCATCTAATCCTTTGGTTTGTTCTCTAAAGCAAATCCAAAAGTATGCGTTAGCTTGTTAACCGGTATTGTCATATACACAAACAAAATATCGGTAACTCGATCAATTCTAACTTTTAATCTTTGGTTTGTTCTATTCCCCCAATAACTTCGAGTATCTTGGTAATGTCATATACACAAACAAAATATTATCGGTAACTCGATCAATTCTAACTTTTAATCTTTGGTTTGTTCCATTCCCCCAATAACTTCGAGTTTCTTTCTATTATTGCTTATGATAGACCAATATATACATTCTCACTTAAAATTAACTTTAGTATAAACGAACTAAATCTAGACCCAAAATAGACGACACATGTTTCTTAACTTCTTATACCTTTTGGAAATTTTTTTTGCCAGTAACAGAGTAACCTATCCATGTAGGATATCCCACTCCAAGTGCATAGTCACTAAATAAGTGTATTTGAGATTAGCATGAACTTTTAATCTTAGCTTGGAAAGAATAAAACAATATGTAAAATGAAATTAATAATATTCATTTACGGCAATAAAGGTATTATTATTATTACTCTTTGAGCTAGAACAAGTTACACGGTTACTTTTCTAAAAGGCTAAAAGCTCTTTTTTGCAATCCCACATAGATCAAGGAGGAGAAAGTTTGCATCCTAATATATTGTGCTGCATATGGTTGTGTAAATTGCGATTTGTATTATGTTGTTAGCAGTTGGTGTTTGAGGTTGTTTAAGTAAGAAAACAATCTCAAGCACTTCCGCTATCAATTTATTTGAGTTTCCAATTTTTTTTCAGTATCGAACTATATTTTTTTTTTGTCAATCTCGAACTAAAGTTATGCATGTGTGTTGTATAGGGAACAATTTTATATCAATAAAATACAAAATCTTTTGTTATAAACACCTTTGAAACAAACACTCAAAACAATTTTATATAAATAAAATTCAAAATCTTTTGTCAATTATAAACTCCTTTGAAACAAACATCCAGACAAGTTTTAACGAATTTACCAACAACCTTATTGATACACCTTTGAAAGAAACATTCAAACAAATTTTAATGTGCTTATCAACAACCTTAATACCTTATTGATGCATTAACAAACTTTAAACCTTTTAAGTAACTAAACAGGGTAATTTATCCTACTAAACAAGTATGTTGAATACATCATGAACATTGTTACCAGCAACCTTATCAGCAACACCATTTTATTTGTTTGGAATAGCATGTTGAAAACTATATGCTTTAAGTAATAATTTAGCATTTGTAACATCATGTTGGATTCATAAGTCTACAACCTTTATAATTTATAGTGTTTATGACAATATGAAACAAAGTAAATGTATTTATTACAACTTTACTCAACCAATTTTATATATAATGTTTAACATTCAAATTTGGGCTCCTTTATTATCTATAGCCAATATCCTCTGAAACGTCTCACTATTCTTTAATCATCACTCATGATAAACCTATTCTTGCTTATGATTGACATTGGTATAAGTGAGCTAATGCTCATCGCAACAATACGTTAAATTTTTTAATTTCAGGGAAAACAATCGTGTCACTAAATAACTTTGTTTGAGTTTGATATCAAGTTTCTAATAGCTTTAAAGGATTAAAAAAAAAAGACTACTCGGTATAAAAAAGAACACAAACCATCTAGATTAAGATTTTACACAACGTTTTGCATCATTGCTTTATCTAAAGAACTAGCTTTGCAGTCCCACGTTTGTTAAAGATTGAAATTTTGTTTAGTCCCACATGGGGTAAAGAGAAAACCCTTTGCTTAGTTATATACATTGGCATACATGTTTTATACGTGTTTGAGACTAGTATTATGTTGTTGGTTTCTAGTGTTGGATACTGTTTAGAAACAAGATAGTCGCCATCTCTAAAGATCAACAATTAGTATAAATTTCTAACTTTTTTTTTTTTTTTTTTTGATATCATAGAGTCAATCTTTTTTATTTTGTTAGGTTCTCAAATTCTCATTACTAATTAAAGAAAAAACAATATTTGACTTTTTGTTATCTTTGATATTTATAAATATCACTTATGATTTGGTATAGTGGTATGTGATATGTTTATTAATTGTGGGTACAAATTTTGTTAGTCATTTGTGAAACATCATGTGTAAGGTAGATGATATAAATGTGTAATAAAGTGTGAAAAATTGCCGTTCTGAAAAAGAGAAAAAAATGTGAAAAAATCGTCGTTTAAAAAAAAGTCATTAATTTAATTCTTTTTTATGTTATAACAACATGCATGGTTACTCATTGTTGGTTGCTTCTATATTCTCTCATCCTGGTAACCTTTTCATCTTCTTCAATATTTATAATTTACCTGTTGCGTTGATGTTATGGTTTTATAAGAGCACAAGGTGAGGGAGATACCAATAACACGTTATTGGAATCCACATCAGTGCCATATCATACACTTTCCAATAACACACCAATCACTCAAACATCTTTCCCTCATAACACACCACTAACATGTTATTGGGTCCCACAAAATACTCACTCACTCACAATACACAAAAAAACAAAAGAAAAAAACACAAAAGAATGCAAATGGCTTGAGCCATTGCATTGGCTCAAAACGTTTGGCTCACGAATGGCATGATGCTCCGGTATGGTTGGCTCACGAATGGCATGCATTTGGCACACCAATGGCACCCCATACCTTGTGCTCTAAGGAATTCTGCTTGTTATCTATTCTATGTTAATAACTTGTTTCTTTCGAAGGATCGGGTCAAGAACGGTGAAAGCTTGTGGATTCAACAATCTTTAATTCCTTACCATCGTCTCAAGGTAATCGCCTTTTTTTTACGCTTTTGAATGCCTTGATTGTAAGTTATTCATGTATGTTCTTCACGTTTTGATTTGGATATTTGCGGTTTTTATTTGCGTTCATTTCGATCCCAAAATCATCTGCAGGAACATATATGCTTTAAACACTATGTAATTTCCAATCTAAAAGTGTTCATCTTATAGCTCACTCTATTGACAAATGTTCATGTAACATGTGTCGTCTTGGCCGGACATAAAAATAAAAAACATTAAAGTGTCAATAGTGTAGGAGAGAAAGAAAGATTTGACAATATGCAACTATACGATTGTGATGTAATTAATACGCTATTTAATTCCTAATTTCGTAGTAGTAACATGTTGAATTTGTGAAAGCTAAAATTCATACATATCAAACATTTACGAGCAACGTTGATCACGTCATTTGAGGAAATTGCAACCGACCATCAACAAAGATTGTTATTAACATGACCGACACATATATTAGCATGTAACTTTATTTTGATGTTCTGATACTGATTTTTACCGACCTAGATTTGAAATCCCAACTTAGCACTGGCATATGGATACAGAAATCATGTTGTTGCATTGGTGAACCGTGTGAACGGAGGAGCAAACACGATGTTAATGAAAATGGTGAAATGACATCGTTTGCTTCTTTGGTTTCGAATATATTCCCCATTTTATTTGTAATAGTAGAGTAAACACGAATTTATTTAGGGTAAATTTATGCAAATCATTAATAACGAGCAATGCTAACCGATTTGCATGTCTTTCTGTAAGTATATTGTGCGGAATGCAGTGTTTTGGTCTTTGGAGTACTAGCTTCACGATTGCTATATTGTTTAACAACGTACCTTCATACATGCGTAAAGTTACAACCAAGCCAACAATGATACATACCACCAGTATAGTATTTTGAAGGAAATCAAAGATTTTAAAAGAACTAAACAAACAATGATACACATCTACATACTACTCTTATAACTTTTTTTCTATTTTTTCTTGGCTCAACGGTATGTGAGTGACCCATCAACCTAGAGGTTGTGCGTTCAAGTCTCGTTGAATATATTTGAGATAGAATTTGTGAGATAAGTGGTGCATTTGTAAAAATTTGTCGTTCTAAAAAGAAAAAAAAAAAAAAAAAATCGTTCCATTTTTCTGGTCTGGTTTAATTCATGTGGACCAACTCGCTAAGTTTTGACCGGATTGTTCTTTTATAAATTGGCCCACAGCTAGCAAAAAGCTTTAAACTAGTTCATAAAAGTGAGACTTTGACGGACCAGAAGTGGGCAGGTCATTAGGCAGACCATAGACCTTTATGATTATTCATTGACCCGGTTCGAGTTAAAACTTTTTCAATAGCTCTTTGCCTCTTTTTATATAATTTCCGCTCTTTTTTGTTTTTACTGAACCCATCGATGTCATGAATTTTTTTCCACTTCGATTTCCTTTCTTTGTTAAGTCTATGCACAGTGGTGACCTCGGTCACTCCTGTCACATTAGCTTTCTTTTTTCGACAACTTGACGACGACCTAGTTGTCACTGTGGTAAAGTTTGAATCAAAAGGGTTTTTTTAATGTGTTTGTTGAACTCGGTTGCCAAGCCGAACTAGTTTGTGATTTTCTTGATGCTCGACCGATCATGACCAACCTCCCACAATGGTGTCGACCTCGGTTGACCTAGTTCGACCGAGCAAGGCAACCGAGCCACTGTCCATAGCCTTAATTACTTCTAAAGCATTAACTACATTAATTTGTAGGTAACAAGTAACAACCTATTTATATGATTTTCAGGTTATTTTCTTAAGATTGGATATAAGGCAAAAAAGATTCTACAAAGTGTAAAATTGATTCCAACAAGACGTTAGAAGATTAGAGTTAATTTCCAGGTTGTTTTTCTTGGTAATAGCACCTTGAAAATAAGTAAATACGTGCCTAAACAGATGACACTTCTTTTATCATTTACAAAATAATTCTTGAATCACATTATTGCTTTTTTGATTCTATTCCATCATTGGTGTCTCGCTGTTCATTGTAGAACAATATTCACAATGATGCCTTGCAGGGGACCCATGGCTTTCCCGTGACCACACCCTAATGTAATTCAACAAAAAAAAGTGAAAAAACGGTCATGTGCAATTAGTCCCTAAGTTGTTTACAAATCTAACACTGATTAAAAACTATCGGTTTCATCGATTAGTATTCACATAAATAAACATTCTTTTAGGGCCCGTTTGATTTATAAGTGTAGTTATTTGGATTCGAATTTAAATTTGGTATAAGATTTAGATTTAGGATAGGTTTTGGAGCAATAAATTATATTATTTAAATATATTTTATAATAAATTTTAAATAAAATATATTATTTATTTTAATAGCAACAGTGAGTCCACATATCTAGAGATAGACAAAAGAAATGGGTCTAAAAAGTAAACAAACTCTTTTGAAACCTACCTAATTGCTCAATTATCAATCTATGATTCAAACAATCATTTTATATCCAAAAGAAAAAACCAAACAAAGATTACGTGTTTTGTCAATGCAAAAACCATTCCATAGTGTCAAAACAAACGGGCCCTTAATCTTTGGCTTGTTCTCTACACTTTTAGTGTAAATAAACTAGCAGGCAACCAAAAGTATACACAAACAAAATATTGGTTTGTTCTATTCCCACCAATAACTTTGAGTATCTTTCTATCATTGCCTATGATAACCAATACATTCTTACTTAAACCTTAGGCGCCGTTTGATTTATTGCTAGAAATCACAATGGGTATCGAATTTGGTATGGAGTAGAATGATAATGGATATGAAAAATTGTATCATTACGATTGTTTATGTTTGGTTGATAAAATATGAAATGAAAAAGTGTATAGATTTGAATTTTGTAGTAGAAAAGAGAGGGGCCCGCGCGAATGGATTTCATAGCCAACAAATTGATGTGTAATGAATCTATGACTATGATATACTCATTTCACTACTGGGCTCACAAAATAAACACCTTTAATCACTTTCATAATTATAGTCTCATTCCGATAGTAAGATACCAAACACACCCTTAACTTTAGTATAAACAAACTAAATCTAGACTCAATAATGACGATATGTATATCTTAACCGGATTTTCTTAACATCTTATATCTTTTGGATATTTCTTTTGCGAGTATAGAATAACCCATCCATGGAGGATATCCCACTTCAAGTGCATAGTCAGTAAATACATGAATTTGAGTTTAGTATCAGCTTTTAATCATAATTTAAAAATAAGTAATATGTAAAACAAAGAGTAATAATATTTAATTACGGCGGTAAAATTATTTTTGTTATTATATTATTTCTTTTAACTAGAACAACTTGTACGATTATTTTTCTAAAAGGCTAAAAGCTTTTTTATCCCACATCGATCAGGGAAGAGAAAGTTTGCCTCCAAATATAATGCAATGCATACAGTAATGCAAATTGACGTTTGTATAACGTTGTTGATTTGTAGTGTGGAATACTGATTAAGGAAAAACAAAACATTTTCACGACTTCAGATTGTCAATTATATAAATTTACAACTTTTTGTTGATCTCGAATATTATGGAGATTTTGTCAATTTATATAAATTTTGAAACTTTTTGTCAATCTCAAATATTCATGAAGGTTTTTAGATAAATTTCCACCTTTTGTCAATGTCGAAATATTCATAGAGCTTGAGATTTGTTTGTATTATTGTAGGTATATTGTCGGATGTTGAATATAAAATTAAAAAAAAATGAAAAAAAGACAACCATTAGAAATTGTTACATAAGGTTTTTTGTCTTTTTGTCTTTCTTTTTTATTCACATTTTTTTGTTCTTTTTGTTAGTTTACGTTTTTTATATTTCGTTTTTTTTTTAATTCACGTTTTTTTCTTTTTGCTTTCGTACGTTTTCTCTGTTCATACGTTTTCATCTATTTTCGTCCGTTTTCATACGTTTTCGTCCGTTTTCTTACGTTTTCGTCCATTTTTCATATGTTTTCGTCCGTTTTCATACGTGTTTTTACGCTTTCATACGTTTTCGTCCGTTATCATACATATTCGTCCGTTTTCTTAAGTTTTCATCCGTTTTCATATATTTTTGTCCGTTTTTAATTGTTTTCGGCCATTTTCAGACAAACTCATACGATTCTAAATATCACAAGTGATATTATGTGATATTTGATATTTTGAATATCACAAGTGATATTTTGTGATATTCAGAATATCACAAGTGATTTTCTGAATATCAAAAGTGATTTTCTGAATATCACAAGTGATTTTCAACTAATGTTTTGTAACATAAAAATCACAAGTAACATTCAGAATATCACAAGTGATATTCAGAAAATCACAAGTGATATTCAGATATCACAAGTGATATTCAGAAAAATCACAAGTGATATTCTAAATATCAGAGAATATCACTTGTGATATTAAACGTATGAAAACGGACGAAAACGTAAGAAAATGGACGAAAACATATGAAAGTGTCAAAACGCATATGAAAACGTATGAAAAGTGGACGAAAATGAAAGAAAACGGACGAAAACATATGAAAATGAACGAAAACGTAAGAAAACAGACGAAAAGGTATGAAAACGGACGAAAGCATATACAATTGTCTGAAAACAGATGAAAACGTATGAAAGTGAAAAAAATGAAAAAAACGTGAATTAAAAAAAAACGTTAATTAAATAAAATAGAAAACGTGGATTAAAAAAAAGAAAACATAAATTAAAAAAAATGTGAATAAATAAGAAAAACAAAAAGACAAAAAAAAAATACAAGAAAAACACATGAACTTTAGTTGAAATATTAAATCTTAAGTTAATTAATACCATTAGATCAAATTAGATAAATGATGATGATTTGTCCCTTGATAAATACCAAAACAAAAGTAAACAAAATAAATTTTCTCTAGAGTTTATATTGCTTCAGGCAATATTAAACAAAGTAAAGATTTTTATTTCACTCAACCAATTTGATACAATTTTTAACATTCAAATTTTGGCTTGCTCTTTATAATCTAGCCAATATCCTTTGATACGACTCACTACTCTTTAATTATTACTTCTGATAAACCTATTCTTGCTTATATATAACTAGTCTCATGACCCGGCCAATAGCCGGGCAAGTCTCATGTAATATATTGTGAAACACTTGTAATAATTTATATATCTAAATTAGTTAGTACTATAATCTAAATGTAGTTTTGTTTCTTGTCAATTTGTTGTTAGAATTAAAATTGTTTTGTTAAATTGTATAAAAACTGTTAATGTGCTTATTGGTTATCAAAATAAGTCTACCTTTTATATATATATACTCACAAACACCTTCAAAAAAATTTATTGGTTTTATTAAAATGTTGATTAGCAGTTATTTTTTTTTAAGGAAAACATAAAAATTTTGTGGTCAAACCTATTAGCTTGTGAAATTCAAGTTTGACTTTTATGGTCAAATCCATTAACTTAAAAGCAAATCTTTAGAGATAAAATTATTTAGAGTAAATTACACCGTTCGTCCTTGTGGTTTGCGTTGATCGCAGGGTTTCGTCCTTTGACCAAAAAAGTTGCACCGTCCGTCCTTAAGTGGGAAACGTTATGCACCGTTCGTCCCTCCATCCAACTGGGCCCACTAACGGTCGTTAAGTCTTGTTAACCTGAGGGTATAATCGTCATTTCCACACCATAAGGACGAACGGTGCAAGGACGAACGGTGTAGTTTACACTTTTTGTCCGTAGGGAGGATAAATACCATCACACTCACAGTTTACACCCTTTCACTCTCTCACTAACAAACACACACACCTCTCCCATCTCCCTCTAGACCTCGCCGCCGGCGACTATTTCGGCCACTGGAAGCCGGCCATGCGTCGCCGGAATTTACACCACCTACCCCATGGGTTAAGTCGATTAGTCACCTATCTGGCCACCACTACTTTCATCTTCAAAACTTAACAACCATCACGTCCACCCCTCGCCACCGCGTTAATCTCGACCCACTGCTGCCAAGCTGCCGTCGTCACATCTTTCGACCATCTCCGGTCACCATCCAAAAATACATCCACATGTTTATTTCAGATCTGAGAATGATTTTCAAAATGAAGCTTAAACACTAATGTTGAAGCCTGAAAAGAAATGGTGGTGGTTCGATTTTGACGCCCTCTTGAACCCAGATCTCAACAACAACCAACAACATCAACATCCAAACAACAACAGTCGACAACTCCAACACTTTCCCATCATTAACAAATTCGGAAATAACAAGAAACAAAAGAACAAATAAACCTATAACATACAAGATCCGTGTTAATGATTTTCGTGTTAAAACATAAGAACAAATAAACCTATAACATACATCAACCAAAACAACCCCACCGTCACCTCACCTATTCAACCGCCTCCACCACCGCTGATGTTTTTTTGTGTTTGAAGGTGGGTATGGTTTCAGATATTTGTGTTTTTCAGGTGGGAATGGTGTTAGGTGGGTATGATGTGTGTTTTGATTTTCTGTATTGACTTGTGTTTTTTTTTTGGTGTGTGTTCAAAACACAAGTCATACACACCCATCCTGCCAGGTGGGTATGATGTGTGTTCAAAACACAAGTCATACGCACCCATCCTGCCACCTCAAATTGATCAGATTACAGGGCGAAATGAAAAAGTTTGAAGAAAATGAATTGGGTTTTGGTTTGTAAAGAAAAAGTTAAAGATGATGATTTGCTTGACTTGTGTTTTTTTGGTTTGTAAGAATTGGGTTGAGCGACCATGAAAAAGTTTGAAGAAAATTGAAGAGGATGTTGGTAGTTTTGGTTTGTAAAGAAAAAGTTAAAGATGATGATTTGCTTGACTTGTGTTTTTTTTTTTTGTGTTTGAAAGAGTTTGAAGAAAATGAATTGGGTTTTTGTTGGCTGAAAATGAGGAGGTGATTGATTTGTTTGTAGAAATTGAATTGGGTTTTATAATAATAAGAGTAAATTACACCGTTCGTCCTTGTGGTGGGTTTGGAAATGATGGATATGTCCTCATGGGTTAAGTGAATTAACTGACGTTAGTGGGAATTGGATGGAGGGACGAACGGTGCATAACGTTTCCCACTTAAGGACGGACGGTGCAACTTTTTTGGTTAAAGGACGAAACCCTGCGGTCAACGCAAACCACAAGGACGAACGGTGTAATTTACTCAATTATTTATGTATACACATAATAGTTTAGACACATATACGATTGTAACTTTTAAGTATGCATAGTTTAAATGTGAATTGATTAAACATAAAACGAAAGTTCGGTGTAAATTACAACTGTTAGAATTAACTCATACATGTTTCAAAAAAGAAAAAAAGTCGAAAATTTTTATAAAAATTTAAAAGAAAAAAGTTTATTTGAATTTAAAAAAAAAACCCTTAAAATTCGGAATGTTTTATAACCAATTTCAAATTTGTCATATAGCCTAACATGAAATTAAAAAAATATTTTGTATAAATACAACATGTAATGGTAAGTATTACATAACTATGATTATAAACCAAAATTTTATAAAAATTTAATTGTTTTCCTAATTATGCACCGATGACATTATTCTTTTTAAACATAACATACGACAACCATCAAATGATTGCAAATTTGTACCTCATATTCTCAACTATTATTTTATAAATACGGTTTTACTCTACACGTTTGATAATCCTACGCACCTTCGTAATTTTCAACACCAATCTTTTATGCGATATAGCTTATGTTGATGAGCCTGCTTAGTGAACGCAAATTTACGATGATCGCTCCCACCTAGAGTAGTCGCATTATACATATTTCAATGCAGTTGGTTAGTTACACACCCACTTATTGACCATCTTTAAACTCTCTTCTTGCTATTCCAAGCTTTAGTTTCTTCTTGAAATGTAATTGTCTGCCACTTTATTAGCATAAAATCAGTTTCAAAAAATTAACTTAGTGACCGCAATATTCAAGCGAATGAATAAACCAAAGATCTTACAAACTTCATTATAGTATCGATAAATTTGATACACCTAGATTGATAATGAAGAGAACAAATGGACACAGTAGTAAATAAATATGTATCCATTTCTTACTTGTTTCAAAACTGCAATATAGTAAGAAGTTACTTCTTTCAGAATGACCTGCCTGGTTCGCAGACAAAAACAGTAAACCCAGAAAGAACTAAAGACACATACGTGACTTCTGATCAAATAAAACGTGATTCATAATGAGCCATTCCACCATTTGGAATGGGTCATTCCACCATCATATTGCATAAAATAATTTGTTATTTAATGATAACTTAAAAAACTCACATCTTGAAGGTCATCTTGAATATCAGCAATAGTACGTCTTACTTCAGATATGACAGTTTCATATATTTCACTTGAGGTGGTGTCTTTTCTCGAGTTGTCCTCTTCCAGTGACTGCAACACAACAAATTAGCAACACTTTAAGAGGAAGGAATAAAGTTATGGCCGCTCAAACATATAGCATTACTTTACCAACTGAAATAAATTCTAGCTTAAAACGACTTTGATTTACTAAACTTAAAATATCCGGAACTGGCATTTGTAATTCGATTGGGCACACCACATTCGTTCCCAACTGCGGCCTTTACTATGAGCGGTAAATGTAAAACCAAACGAATATTAAATAAGATGCCATTACAAAAAAAAAAAAAAAAAAAAAAAAAAA
The DNA here is from genome assembly GCA_910596185.1 of Chrysanthemum makinoi. Taxonomy (NCBI): domain Eukaryota; kingdom Viridiplantae; phylum Streptophyta; class Magnoliopsida; order Asterales; family Asteraceae; genus Chrysanthemum; species Chrysanthemum makinoi. The sequence continues at coordinate 196,450,127 of OU343216.1, read as the reverse complement.
TACATACATATGGGTATGACTGATGTTGCTAGCCTTGTTAAGGTACATGTTTGTCATGCTGTTCTTAGGGAACTTGTAGATGACTGAGTTCATTGAAGGTGTAGGCGCACTTTCTGTCTTGGCCATGTCTGCCATGACAACAGCATTAGAGGTTTCATGAAAGGTGTTTAAACCATGATGACCAGGTCTGCCACGACAACAACATGAGAGGTTTCATGAAAGGTGTCTAAACCATAATGACAAACATTTGCATTTTCAGTTAAAAAAAATTATAAATGTAAAAGATGAAAAACATTAGCTAAACTATTACGCTTAAAAGCCATACCTGCACGCGTGTGTCCAGCTGTTGGATTTGGTATAGGACGCGTTGGTAGGATCATCAGATCTAGAGATGTGGGTGGGTCCATAAATACTGTAGCTACAGGCACACCCGCTATATATGATACACCCGCTATATCTGACACACCTGCGATAACAATAACGCCAGAGGTTTATAAGAGGGGCAAAAACTAAAATAACAACAGATGTATCTCAAGTTTTTGCTACATGCATTCTATAATTTTGACACACAAATGTGTTGCGTTGTGCTGCCGAATAAAAAAAAGTACAGATGGTATAAGACTGTAAGTGGAAGTGCGAGAAGATAAAGTAAGAACTTTGTCACGTTCCAATTTTAATGTTCATGTTATAAACTAAAGTTCTAGATTGTGAAGTCGGTTTATGGAAGTCGTAAAAAGAAAAGGGAAGTGCCACAAATGCCTGTGAGTTGATGTTGGTATGGCTGATGTGGCTTCTCTTCCTGCTGAGGACTGCGTTTGTCTATCTGATGTGGCTGCAATCATTGTAACATAAAATAATTTATCAGGCAGGAACAAAAGCACACCATCAAGCGCAGGGTGTTTGTGCATTAATATTGTATCATACCTGCAACCACTTGGCTGAACAGCCTTTTGCGCAGACAATATGTTCGGTGATCCGCACATTACAATAACCGTGTCATTACAAACTTTAGCCTATACTGTATAGTAATGTGGATAGACGACATATCTTACCTTCTCGGAGCAATCGTTGCTGTGTTATTGTCTGCCCTCCTCTATGTCCATCACTATGGTTTGTGTCATTAAAATATCACTCGCTTCCAGCAGAAACATGACTGTTAGTCCCAGATTGCACGTGACTGTATGTTACTCCTGATTCCCTACGCACGACTCCAGGCACAAAGTCTAGCTCCAATGGTCGATTACCTGCATGTGACCATACTTTTAAGAAACAACCCTTTGAAGCCGGAAAACATTAAAAACAAATGGCCACACTGTTAGATGCGATAAGATAATAGCCCTCTATTAGGGGAACATGTGGAAAACCGGTCCCCGCGCGTATGTCTACAACTTTTTCATATGCTTTACGGCCACTGCTGTCATTTATCATCACCGGATCAATGGCAGTGGACGTTTGTCCCACCTACTTTAAACACATGAACGGTCCGTGACAAATGTGTATATGGGGAGATATGTAATACCCAATAATGTAAAATTATTCAAGATAACAAAAATATTGACAAAGTGGTGGTGCATTAGTTCCTTAACAGTCATATGTTGTAATACTTTAGGCGGGAGTATCTAGCTTTTCTCATTGTGAGTCAGTCGTAATAATTTGGTACTTGGCCTTTTAACAGGAATTGCATTTAGCAGATATACAGCTTATAATATAAACACTTCAAACACTTCCAACCTGCTAAAATAAGGTTACCTATTTTGTTCATAATAAGGGAAGCAATTTGTTCTATTCAGCAAACACTTAAACACCCTCTACGAACCTAAAATTTCTAACCACAGATCGAGGTGGGATACAAATTTTCTTAAACATATGCCAATATTAACAATGAAGCATACCAAACTAACTTCCTATATAATAATTAATCAGAGGCACTAAGAATTATTATCGATTAACAAAAGGCATAAAGTACTTAACATGAAAACCAAAACAAAACTAAAAACATTACGGCTATGGTCGCGGCTTGGCCTCGGATGTGGTCACGGCTGTGGTCGCGGCTTGGCACCCGTGACAACCTGAAAACCAAAACACAACTAAAAAGAAGGCCGTGATTTGTAACTGTATTGCATAGCACATGTAAATTAAATCTAACACTCATAATAACAGCAGCAAAACGTTGCGAGTGTGGTGGTGCGGTGAAGTAGTGGTGGTGGAGGTAGTGCGGCGATGGAGGTGGTGAGCTGAGGTGGTGTGGTGATGGAGGTGGTGCTGTGCTATAAAGATGAAGATGAAGGAGGTGGTGCTGTGCTGCGGTGAGCAGCGTGGGTTTTTTTTTTTTTTTTAATCTCATTGTGAAAGGAGATCTGGGTTAATAATTGAGATGGTTTTTACCATTAGTTTTCGCCGGGGACATGTCCCTGGTGAAAACGTTGTTTGTCTTTTAGCAAGCCTTTTGCTGGGACATGTCCCCGGGAAAGTATTGGCAGGATAAAGTAAAAAGATGGGAGGGAAAAATAAAAAATTCGTGAAACTTTTCCCCGCAAACTGTTTTTAATCAATTTTCATATTAAAAACAATCTTTATTATCATTTTCAATAACTAAAATTAATAACAAATCAATTTAAATTTAACCAAAAAATTTTCTGAATCATATTTGAATAATTTAACAAATTATACGTATCATGTTATACTTTCAAGTATAGGGGTTATGGTATACGTATCATGTTAAATGACCAAGTATAGGTGCTATGGTATACGTATCATGCTAAACGACCAAGTATAGGTGCTATTGGTATACGTATCATGTTAAACGACCAAATATAGGTGCTATGATATATGTATCATGTTAAAGACCAATTATAGGTACTATGGTATACGTATAATGTTAAACGACCAAGTATAGGTTCTATGGTATACGTATCATGTTAAACGACCAAGTATAGGTGCTATTGGTATACGTATCATGTTAAACGACAAACTATATGTGCTATGGTATATGTATCATGTTAAAGACCAATTATAGGTGCTATGGTATACGTATCATGTTAAAGACCAATTATAGGTGCCATGGTATACGTATCATGTTAAAAAACCAAGTATAGGTGCTATGGTATACGTATCATGTTAAACGACCAAGTATAGGTGATATGGTATACGTATCATCTTAAACGACCAAGTATAGGTGTTATTGGTATATGTATCATGTTAAACGACCAACTATAGGTGATATGGTATACGTATCATGTTAAACGGCCGAGTATAGGTGCTATGGTATACGTATCATGTTAAACGACCAATTATAGGTGATATGGTATATTATCATGTTAAACCAAGTATAGGTGCTATTGGTATACGTATCATGTTAAACGACCAACTATAGGTGATATGGTATACGTATCATGTGAAACGACCAATTATAGGTGCTATGGTATACATATCATGTTAAACGACCAAGTATAGGTGCTATTGGTATACGTATCATGTTAAACAACCAACTATAGGTGATATGGTATACGTATCATGTTAAAGACCAATTATAGGAGCTATGGTATATGTATCATGTTAAATGACCAAGTATAGGTGCTATGGTATACGTATCATGGTAAAAGGCCAAGTATAGGTGCTATGGTATACGTATCATGTTAAACGACCAAGTATAGGTGATATGGTATACGTATCATGTTAAACGACCAAGTATAGGTGCTATTGGTATACGTATCATGTTAAACGACCAACTATAGGTGATATGGTATACGTATCATGTTAAACGGTCGAGTATAGGTGCTATGGTATACGTATCATGTTAAACGACCAAGTATAGGTGATATGCTATACGTATCATGTTAAACGACCAAGTATAGGTGCTATTGGTATACGTATCATGTTAAACGACCAAGTATAGGTGCTATGGTATACGTATCATGTTAAACGGCCGAGTATAGGTGCTATGGTATACGTATCATGTTAAACGACCAAGTATAGGTGCTATGGTATACGTATCATGTTAAATGACCAAGTATAGGTGCTATTGGTATACGTATCATGTTAAACGACCAACTATAGGTGTTATGGTATACGTATCATGTTAAACGGCCGAGTATAGGTGATATGGTATACGTATCATGTTAAACGACCAAGTATAGGTGCTATGGTATACGTATCATGTTAAACGACCAAGTACAGGTGCTATGGTATACGTATCATGTTAAACGACCAAGTATAGGTGCTATGGTATACGTATCATGTTAAACGACCAAATTCTTGCAGTTGTCTACTGGTCTCAACTTCCCTCCAAAAATACTGGCGTCAAAAATTCCCAAAACAAAATGGCGCTAAAAATTCCCACAAAAAAAATGGCGCCAAAACTTCCCACCAATATGACAAACACATTATATAGTCCTTTTATCTTTACACGAATTTCACAACCTCTTATCCTCAAAACCACTCAACCTCACAACCTCTTATCTTCACACAAATTTCAAAACCTGAGATGGAGCCATTTAATCCTTTTATGTGTTCTTGTGGGGCAAAAATATAAGATTAAGAACATCACATAGAGAATATTCATCTGGACGACAATATTATGCATGTCCTCTGTCGAAGGTAAACAATCATACATTTCTTATTTATGTAAATATGCAAATAACTGGGTTGTAATCTCTTATAATTTTCTTATTATGTAACAGCCCAGAAAAGAAGATAATGGGTGCGGATATTTTTTGTGAAAGAGTGAATTTGACGAGTACTTAAGAACAATCTCTTCTGGTTCAACATCTCAAGGTTCTGGATCTGCACCAACAGAGTGCTCGAGCTGCAATGCCAAAGATCTTAGGATAAAATTGCTGGAATCACAAAAACAGGTGCTATAGACAAGAGTAAGGTTGCTGGAGGCAAGACTTGAAATGGCAAGGATTCTTGATGACCACATATGTCAGTCGGATGCATTACTTCGTGAGTTGTTATGTGACATGGAAAATCTTCGTATGTAGTAGTAGTAGTTGTTGTTGTTGTTCTTGTAGTTGTTACTGTTGTTCTTGTAGTTGTTGTAGTTGTTGTTGATGTTGTTAATGTTGTTGTTGGAATAATACGTATGTTTAACTAGCTAGCAGGTCATTTTAACTTCTGAATGAACCACAATATAATTAAGTTCATATTTTTAACATTTAATCGGGGTTTTAGTTGTGTATTTTAAAGCTGTGTATTTTTAACATATAATTAAGCGTATTTTTGTAAATACCATTTTTGCCAGGGACGTGTCCCCGGGGAAAGTTTTGGTGGGAATAAAGGCGAGAACAATTAACATGCTATTGGCTCTGGTCAAATTTTCGTTATAGTGAAAGCCACCTTTGCCGGGGACCTGTCCCCGGCAAAAGATATCGTTGAATTTTGACTGGGCGGTCAAAGAATACTAAATAGTCAACACACTTTCCCCGGGGACATGTCCCCGGCGAAAGGATTGGTTGAATTTTCTTCAACATGTCAGCGTATTCCTATGCCACGTCAGCTTTGATTTTGTTGTTTAGCGACTTTCGCCGGGGACATCTCGTCCCCGACGAAAGTCTCCTCACCCGTCCACACGATTGTTGTAGTGAATGTTGACTTAAGGGACTGACATAAGAAGAATGTGTACATTTTTTTAGCTTAAGGTAAACCCAAAAAACTACTAACTCGCATCCATTAATACTTTTTTTTAGTTCATAGGAAGAAAAACAGATTAAATTCGGTCAAGATTTAGCATCATTGTAAATGCAAAATATTTACAGGAGTAAATTACACCGTTCATCCCTGTGGTTTGGCCATAATAATATCGCAAGTCCCTCGACTTTCATTTTTGCATGGTTGGTCTTTATAATGAAGTTTTGTAACACCATTCGTCCTTATCACTAACAGCCAAGGGACTTGCAATGTTATTAAGGCCAAACCACAGGGACGAACTGTGTAATTGATAAGGATGGATGATGTTACAAAAATTCATTATAAGGATCGACCATGAAAAAATAAAAGTCGAAGGATTTGAGATGTTATTATTGCCAAACCACAGGGACGAACGGTGTAATTTACTCTATTTGCAGATTAGCCAGATCTTATCTCGTGGTGCCTTAGAAATGAGAATAGTTTAAGTTCAACATGTATACGACAAGATGGCTTCAAGAAAGAGGTCGGCTCAAGAAAATAATACATGTACTCATTGGTGAGTCTCGTTAATTTATAGGTGCAAACCAACTAATTGTTGATTTAACCTATCATAAACACAAAACACAAGTATACATTCCATTGACTACATACTCGAAACCAAGTTTACGAACAAAATGAGGAACATGGTAAGCAGTGGTGGAACTTGACCAATTATTTTGGGGGGGCCAAATTTATTTTGGGGGGACCAAATCGGAGATTTGTTTGTAACCTCAATTAAATTACCTATAAAACCTATAATATTTACACTAGGTGCCGAAAATTTTAGAAGGGCCGGGACCCTCCCCTGCCCTCAAAGAGGTCCGCCATTGATGGTAAGCAAAGCGAATGTACATAAATAAGGATAAAATCTAATGGTTCCATTAGACCATGGTGCCTTGCCAGCTGCCACCAGTGACGACATACGACGGAGGTTGTAGCATGACTAAAATGTGTATTCTGTCACAGTTATGACGGGATTTAATGGTTAATGGTGTTTGTATCTTTCAGAATTTTCGCTTTATGAGTACCTTGGTGTGTATTTGGTTAACTGAAGTTGAAATTTGCATGCTTATCGTTGTTGGTTTATCAATTATCATTGTGTATTTTAGTTAATTAATAGTACTTCCCGCATTTTAGCACTTTAATTCAGCAACATGAGCATATTGGGATACTACTCTTTTTGTCTTTTAAATCCAACTTGAATCTTTTTATACCTTCCCACATCGCTCGGAATAGTAAAATTGAACCAAAGATGAATGTCAGTAAAAGAAGGTACCCAACTGTAAAATAATGGTCCGGTTCATACCGGTTTGGTCAAACAGTTTTAACCGGTTCATTTGTAAGCGGTTCATCAGTACTTGTTTTGTTTAGTTTAACCAGAATCCTTAGGATTCCGCCGAACCAAACGGGCCCTAATACTTCTCGCTATCCTTCGATCATTGCTTACATTTGACTTTCATTTAATCTTTGGATGTAAATAAATTTAAACAAAACCAAAAGTATACGTTATTTTTTAACAAGTAAAGTCATGTACACAAACAAAATTATCAGTAACTCGATCAATTCTAACTTGTAATATTTTTGGTTGTTCTATTCCCCCAATAACTTCGAGTATCTTTCTATTATTGCTTATGACAGACCTATACATTCTCACTTAAAATTACCTTTAGTATAAACAAACTAAATCCAGACCGAAATAAACGATATTTGTTTCTTAACTTCTTATATATTTTGGATATTTTTGTGCGAGTAATAGAGTAACCTATCCCTGAGAAGATAATTAGAGGTGGCAAAATGTGACCGAAAGCAAAAAGATGGGCTAAATTGGCACATTTTTAAAAAATTTGGGCACATTTAGCCCCCTTCTTTTTTTGAAATGGGCACATATAGCCCATTGAAAACTTAAATTGGCACAAACGGGTACTTTTTTTTTCTCAATTGTTGAACTTTAACGATCGTTTCAAAGATTTTTTTTAATATAATATATTTAAGTTTTTTAATATAAATAAGATAACATTTAAGGAATTTTTTTCGTCGTTTTAGGTCTTTTATTTAGCGATTTGTATAACATGTGCCCGTTTGGCCCGTGCCCGTTTAGCCCGTGCCCGTTTAAGCCCGTGCCCATTCTAGCCCGTGCCCGTTTTAGCCCGCGCCCGTGCCCGCCCAGCCCGCCCGTTTTGCCACCTCAAGATAACCCACTCCAAGTGCATAATCAGTAAATAAGGGTATTTGAGTTTAGTATGAACTTTTAATCATAGCTTGAAAAGAATAAAACAATATGAAAAATAAAGATTAATAATACTCCTATTCAATTACGGCAATAAAGGTATTATTGTTATTACTCTTTGAGCTAGAACAACTTACACGGTTACTTTTCTAAAAGGCTAAAAGCTCTTTTTTACAATCCCACATAGATCAAGGAGGAGAAAGTTTGCCTCCTAATATATTGTGGTGCATATAGTTGTGTAAATTGTGATTTGTATAATGTTGTTAGCCTTTGGTGTTTGAGGTTGTTTAAGTAAGAAAACAATCTTGAGTACTTTTGCTATCAATTTATTTGAGTTTCCAATTTTTTTTCAGCATTGAACTATATTATTTTTTTTGTCAATCTCGAACTAAAGTTATACATGTGTGTTGTATTGAGAATAATTTTATATCAATAAAATACAAAATCTTTTGTAATAAACACCTTTGAAACAAACATTCAGACAATTTTTAACGATTTTACCAACAACCTTATTGATAATCTTTGAAACAAACATTCAAACATTTTTTAATGTGCTTATCAACAACCTTAATACCTTATTGATAAATTAACAACTTTGAACCTTTTTGGTAACTAAACATGGTAATTTATCCTACTAAACTAGTATGTTGAATACATCAACAACATTGTTACGAGCAACCTTACCAGCAAACACCATTTTACTTGTTTCGAAGAGCATGTTGAAAACTGTATGTTTTAAGTAATAATTTAGCATTTGTAACATCATGTTGGAGTCACAAGTCTATATTTTTTGTGTTCAGCCTTTATAATTTATAGTGTTTCTGACAATATGAAACAAAGTAAATGTATTTATTACAACTTTACTCAACCAAGATATAATTTTTAACATTCAAATTTTGGCTCTTTTATAATCTATAGCCAATAGCCTCTCAAACGTCTCACTATTCTTTAATCATCACTCATGATAAACCTATTCTTTTCTTTAATCATCACTCATGATAAATCTATTCTTGCTTATAATTGACATTGGTATAAGTGAGCTAACACTCAGCGAAATAATACGATAAAAGTTTTAATTCCGGGGTAAACTGTCGTGTCGCTAAATAACTTTGTCTGAGCTTGATATCAAATTTTTAATAGCTTAATTTAAAGGATTAAAAAAGGGCTAATCAGTATAAAAAAGAGCACAAACGACATAGATTAAGATTTTTGCACAACGTTTTGCTTCATTGCTTTTTCTAAAGAACTAGCTTTGCACTCCCACTTTGTTAAAGATTGAAATTTTGTTTAGTTCTACATGGGGTAAAGAGAAAAGCCTTTTGCTTAGTAATATAATTAAATTGCGTATATGTTTTATATGTGTTAGATACTGGTATTATGTTGTTGGTTTCTAGTAATGGATAATGTTTAAGAAGCAAAATAGTCCCCATCGCTAGTAATTAACAAATAAGTATAAATTTCTACTTTTTTTTAATCATAGTGTCGATCTTTTTTATTTTGTTAAGTTCTCAAATTCTCATTAATGGATTCTATTTAAAGAAAAAACAAAATTTAAATACTTGAAATTACCAGTTTGCATAAATTCCTAACTTCTTGTTATCTTTGATATTAATATAAGTATCACCCAAAGACTTAGGTTGTGTTTAGTATTATGATGTTACTTTCTTAATGTTGATGTTGTTTAAGTAACAACATCATCATCACAGAAAAACAGTTCATACATGTTCTCAACTTTTTTTCATCTTAAATGTGTTTTTAGAAAAGAATATGAACCACTTTTTGTATGGTGATGCTTTTTCCAGAGCTTATTTAAGTTTAACTTTTAAGTCCTACATGGGTAAATAAAAGAAGTTTTGCTTACTTATATACATTGGGTAACTCTTGTTGAGAAAATTTGTGTTCGTTACTGATATGTATTTGTGTTGGATATTAGTGAAAATTCCAGTTGTATTATAGTGGAGTTAGGAGTCGGTATTGTTTAATAGCTTAATGTGTAAGCCAATTCAATAAGGCGTTTTTATTTCATGGCAAGCTAGTTTGAGCTTCGCTATGGTGTTGGTCAATTAGGTGTTAGCCGAGTGCCAAGGAACTCCAAGTCGGCTAGGACTTGGTTTCTACCTTTATAGAGGGGGGGTTGAGGCAACATACACACGCATGCGCGCTGCTTATAAATAGAGGAAGCATATCCTGAATTATTCACTTAAGGTACACTTCACTAGTTGGTGGTTTTTAAAAGCAAATTTAACCTGAAATTTCTAACAACAGAATCCACGAAGCAAGGTTTTATTTTTTTGTTATTTTATTTTTATTTTTTTATTTTTTAATGTCAATAGCGTCAACATATGTGATAATCGATCAGTACGATATCAAATGTTCTTACTTTATTATCCACAAGGACGTACATACGCCATCTGAAATACAAGAACGATACATAAAACCATTCAAAGGCGATATTTCCCTCAACACCAATTCAAGCTCCTTAGGGCATGTTTGGTAGAAAGAAAAGAGACCAAAGAAATAAAATTGGGTTAAATTCTCTTGTTTGCTATGCCAAAGAATTGAAGAAGCGGAGACTTATAAATTCTCGAGATAACATCTCTTTGTAATTTGATTTCCATCCCATTATGGGTGGAATTTAAACTCTCCGCTTATTTATAAAGAGTAAACTACACCGTTCGTCCTTGTGGTTTTCGTTGACCGACAAGTTTCGTCCTTTGACCAAAAAAATTGCACCGTTCGTCCCTAAATGCGAAACGTTATTTACCGTTAGTCCTTCACTCTAACAGACATATTTAACAGTTGTTAAGTCTCTCCATGTGATATCCACGTGAGGGTATTTTGGTCTTTTTATCATCTCTTTCTTAACATCATCTCCTTTTTCCTCCATCTTTATCCACACACTCTAACAACACCACTAACAATACCACTATCATTATCTCACCACCATTATCACCATAAACCATCACCAAGCACAAAATCCATTTCCAAATCCCTATTTTCATCCACCACACAATATTTTCATCCACCCACTCAAAAACATAAAAAAATTTAATCCAATTTAAATCAAATTAAAATCACCTAATTTATGGTTATTTGAAAAAGAATATAACACATGTATACACAAACTCATTCGTTCCTCGCTTGTTATATAATTATGATCTTTTTCAAATAACTAAAAATTTATCATATTTTTACTTTCTTATTGTTTTTCCAAATATCCATTACTGCAAATCTTCACCCAAAGATATTAAATCTTTATCTCCATAAGTTAATATCAAACAATAAATCATAACACATAAACCAACAATCTGAAAACAACAATACACATCAAACCTCATATTATGAACAGAACCGATTTAGAAAATAATAATAAAAAAATTCTCGTGCGATCTGGTCGTGTGGTGGTTGTGAAGACGTTGGCATAGATGCAGACCATGTGGGGTCTGGGTTGATGGCAGACGATGATATCAGTGGCTGCCACCAGAGTTTGTGGGGTTGGACGGAATAGATGGCAAGAAAAGCATAATAATAAAATGTCTTGACGTAAATGAATATGAGGGTTTCTGAAAAGCATTACAAGTGAAGATAAATGTGTCTAACCAAAGTCACCAAGGACAAAACATCAGCCGTGTGGTGAAGGTGAGGGTTTTTGAACAAATTTTCTAATTTTGATATATCATTGTTTGTTGTGAAGTATTTGTTATTGAATATGATTTCAAATTTTGAAGTGATAGTGGACCGGTGATATATTGTTTTGTTGTAGATTATGATGGGGATTCTATAGATTATGTGGTATGTGATGTGTGAATTGGGTGATTTTTGATTTGATTTATGTTCTTGAGTTTATATGTTTTTGAATTTATGTTTGGTTTATGTATTTGAGTTTAAATGCTTTTGAAATTATGTTCATGAATGGGTTGATGAACATATCGAGTGTGGTGGATAAAATGAGATTTGCAAATGGATTTTGTGTTTGGTGATGGATTAGGGTGATAATGGTGGTGAGATAATGATGGTGGCATTGTTAGAGTGTGTGGATGAAGATGGAGGAAGAAGGAGATGATGTTAAGAAAGAGATGATAAAAAGACTAAAATACCTTCACGTGGATATCACATGGAGAGACTTAACAGCTGTTAAATATGTCCGTTAGAGTGAAGGACTAACGGTAAATAACGTTTCGCATTTAGGGACGAACGGTGCAATTTTTTCGGTCAAAGGACGAAACTTGTCGGTCAACGCAAACCACAAGGACGAACGGTGTAGTTTACTCATTTATAAATATTGGTCACATTATTTAAATTAAAAGAAAGAAGTATATATTGTTTTAGTCACGTGCACATCACATTTGTTCCCAATCTCCCCCCAACTTCTCCTCCTCCTTTTGGAAAAAACCTAGATCTGCAACCTATGCCACCTTTTATCAAGTTCTCTTCATTTGGTACTCTTTTATTAATATTGGATTATTGGTGTATCTTTATCATCATTGATCATCTGATTAGATGGGTATCCTACTTTGTGAGTGGTCAAGATAATTCAGTAATTGGATCTTGAAATTAACTGGGTTTTTGCATCCATTTGTTTTTGGGACATTCAAATGAATTCACCGTCATAGACAATAGCTTTGTGATGTTTTGAGGTTTATGATAATGATCACTGATAGTGATTATTGGTATATTGGTCATTTATGGATACATAATTATGGATCTATCGGTCATTTATAGATATATAATTATGGATCAATGATAGTGATTTTTTTTTTCTTTTAATAATTTTTTTTTTCAATTTAAATATTGACAAACAAACAAAATATATCAAACAAAATATTTTATGAGTTAATTCTCGAGTCAAGTATCTGTTGTTACCAAACAGTGGAATTGAACAAAATTCTCTACTGATTTCTATTCTCTAAATTTCTATTCTCTACCTCATTTCATTTCTTTGATATTCTCTCTACCAAACGTGCCCTTACAATCTTTCCTTAGTTTCATGGTTATCGCGTCGTACTCCATTAGAAGCAACAATTAAACCAGCAATATAAACAATACAATATCAAACAACAATGGTAACCTCTACGTACGTACTGTCTCATGCTAAATAGTGTTAGCATACGGTACACTAAAAAACTGTATTTGAGCTTAGTACTTTTTATGAATTGAACATGTTGACAACTCATGTTCGCGTTTAATGTCAATCGGGTCGTAGCTTTAAAAGAAACATTATGTTTAAAAAAGACAAATAATATATATTACTACCACAAAGATGTTATGGGTGTGTTTGATATAAGTAGCAGTGAGCAGTAGCAGTGAGCTGTGAGCCGAGAGCTGTGAGCAGTAGCTGTGAGTTGTACAGCTTAACGCTCACAGCTTCTTAAAGAAGCATTGGAAAAATGAGCATTCCTAAAAAATAGCAAAGCTCAACGCTCCTTTACCAAACGAACAATAAAAATCAAAAAGCTCATTGCTCACCGCTCCAAAATGCTCCAAAAAACTCCGCGCCAAACATAGCCTGTGTCTCTAGAACAACTTCAATTTTGGCTAGTTACTTGTCTGAAAACAAAGTCTTGATCAAAGATGTCATTTTCTTAAACGGCGAAATATTATTAAAAAAAACTACTAGAAGGCACTAGAAGCTAAAAAGTATATATACAATCTAAAATACTTTTCTTTTATCCATGAAAAAAATAAGTATTATTATTATTATTTTTTTGAAAGTTTAAAATCATGTATTTTTATGTAATTAGTACTCTAACCACATATATATTGTTGAAATAATGCTAAATGTTATTTAAGAGTAAACATTCAATAAGTATTCTTGTAAGTTATATAAGTTATAAACTTTTTGTCATTTAGATGATTTACCAGCATGAAACTTATGTTTCACATGAACATTTTAATCCGTTAATAATACATCTTTTTGTAATGGATTTGTTTGCTTATTTAGCGCCAAGTCATCTTTTATACCGGCTACATAATATCGACTTAAGGAAACTTTTGAACGTTGTTTTTTATCTTCCCCAGTGTTGGTTGGGATGAATTTTTGTGTGAGTGAACCACGCGTTCTATACAAGTTTTGTCGTGCGAGTGAGTCTAGTATCAGTTTTCTCATACCTACGAAAACAATATATAAAAGAGCATATGTATCACTTGAATACAACAACAAAGACGAGGTGTTTCTTTAGCAATCTTTTTGAAAATAGTATAAAGTTCAGTCCCACATAGATCAAAGAGTAGAAATTTTGCTTGGTTAAAAGACAATAGGATTTGTGTCCAACAATTCTCATTTTATATGAAATAGTAGGTAAAACATAAACTTATTTCGGGTCAATTTTAAGAAAATAGCTAATAACGAGCAATGCTTTCCGATTTGCATGTCTTGTGCGGAAGGCAGTGTTCTATTCTTCTTTGGAGTACTAGCTTCACAATTATATTGTATTACCTTTAATATTGGTTATAAGGCCCGTGCACGTACGGGGTTCACACATGAATCTTTTTCATTTTACTCCTATTTTTGTTTTGTGGAAAGATGAATCACAAAAATGTTACATAGTCAAGATAGAATCCATGGCTCCATTAACAACGAAGTCAAGTAGACTTGTTGAACCAACATCTCATCTTCCTAATATAGCATATTTATTCGAACAATCACATGTGTAGAATAGATCAATAGATTACAATTGTATTATATAGGATCTGTTGAGTTTAAGATATATGAAACATAATAAAATCATATAGACACCACAGAGTACACAGCGGAAGACTTAGAATCATAACAGTAATTAATTAACTGAAAGAATGCGTAACGTACCTCTTGCAATTGGTAGATCTCTTCAATGGATGTGACAAAGTGGTTTAAAGAGTTGTCTCTTACCGTTTTACAACTCAAACCAATAGGTGTAAGAATAGTGTCTTACTACCACAGTTTTGTACACACGAATAAACCGCGAATCAAAGCGATTGCTAGATCTTAACACAAGTCCTTGTTTTATGAAAAACAAAACCTAAACACCCTTTGGAGGAGGGTTTCGGCCGAAGTAAGCAAGAGAGAGGAGAGGGAAAGATCTAGGTTAATTCAATGCACAAAGTTATAAAAAAAACCTTAACCCTAGCCTTTGTATATATAGTGAACTAATATCTTGGAGGAAAAGTTAGGGTTTTGGGCTAGAAAATCCCCCCCTTGGCCGGCCATCATGTAGGAGAAAAGAGGGAACCCGAATCTTTTCCAAACTTAAGATATTCACCATATATTCTCTCATTTTACATTTAACGGTCGTTAGTCATTTCCGTTAAATATTTAACGATCGTTAGACGGACTTTATGTGTAATCATTAACATTAATTATTAACTTTGATTCTCATTCGCTAATGTGTGCAATCCCGTGGTCACGAGTTCGAATCCGGACATTCACGTATTTATAAATATATACATTTCCAACAGCTCCCACTTGGATATGTTTACAAAACGTGTAATGACATTGGTTAGCGTCTAGCAACACGCCAATGCCCCCGGTACAACTCGTGTATGGTTTTCTGGAGAAAAACCAAGTTTCGATGATTCATCATCATATTCATCATTTTGTTTCTAATACCATGTTAATAAGAATATGGATCTCACTCATTTCTTAATTAACTATTTTGTTTCTCGTTTTATATGATTGATCAAGATTACCAACTCTTCTGAACATATTCCAGAAGACCTTGGGGATGGCCATGCAAACATCCTGACAACCCTACGAGGGGCCCAGTAGTATTATACTTCAAAATAAATTTGAAGGAAACAAATCCTGTTTTGACTACAAGTAGAATTCATAAATTTCGCAACATTTCTGAAAACAACCCTTATAACTAACAGTTATGTATAGCGTTAGATTGCTTCACAAAAATGCACTACATCCATGACATATCTCTGGTATCTCAAGTCAGAGGATAAATATTCATGATATACTTAATGACTAAGATCCATAAAGTATCATCATGTTGGTGGGATAAGTCCTATACTCAATTCATTGAATATCATCTGAAATTAGTCATGCTACGCATCAATATACTTTCAAGTATATTCTAACTAATACTCAGATTCGTCTTAATTCAATATCATTCCCATGTTATTTATTGACAACGGACTATTTAGAATAACTTAAGTTATTCAAGGATTTAAACATGCAAATATAGGATAACATCATAATAAATGAATAATAAACATAACAAAATACTTTATTCCATTTCAATAATAATGTTTACAATATCCTTTTATCTAAAATACTTAGTCACAGATGAGCATAAAACTACTAGCTAAACGAAGTCCAAACTTTTCAGACAAATGATTAAGTTTTTCACCAGGTAAGGCCACCGTTAAAGGATCTGCTAGGTTATCATCTGTGTGAACTTTGAGCAACTCAATTTCACCTATCTCGACTTGCTCTCGAACATAGTGATATTGTGTCGGATAGTGTCTGGTGCCCTTCATGACTCCAGGTTCATGGGCAAAAGTAATTGCAGCAGAATTGTCACAATATACTTTAATAGGATTTTCAATCGACGGCATGACACCAAGCCCCGAAACAAACTTCCTTATCCAAACAGCTTCCATGGCAGCCTCAGACGCCGCTATGTACTCACTTTCTGTAGCAGACATCGCAAGTGTTGTCTGTTTCTTACTCTTCCAATCCACAGCACCTCCATTGATGACAAATATGTAACTCGTCTGAGACTTCGTATCATCTTTGTCACACTTCCAGGATGCATCATAGTAACATGTAACAGACAGTTCTGCTTCTGGATTTCCCCATACACTATGAACATATCTCTTGTAGCCCTAAGGTACTTGAGAATATGTTTAACAACAGTCCAGTGAATTTCACCCGGATTCTGTTGATACCGACTGGTCAGGCGCCGCATCAGGCCTTGTGCATCGTACCGCATACATGATAGATCCTACAGCCGAAGCATAAAAAACTTTCTTCATACGCGCCACATCTGCAGGTGTTGAAGCACAACCTTGGCTGCTCAAACCATGATTTACTTGCATCGGCAAAAATCCCTTCTTGGAATTTTGCATATTGAATCTCTTCAATATTTTGTCAATGTAAGCACTTTGGCTTAAACCAATTAGCCGCCTTGATCTATCCCTGTAGATCTTGATTCCGAGTATATATGCTGCTTCCCCTAAGTCCTTCATCGAGAAACATTTACCAAGATATTCTTTCACCTCATTTAGACTTGGTATATGATTTCCCACGATTAATATGTCATCGACATACATAACAAGGAAAGTAACATGACTCCCACTAGCTTTGTGATATACACATGTGATAACGCTTCATGCGTCGTTCGGGGTCAAAGGAACTTCCTTTTCGTCGAGCAAGTTTTTCAACACCCTAGGCAGTGAACCTAATCGTTGTAGTGTAGTATTAGGGTAAGCCACGGGAATTGATATCGTTCTCTAGGGGAATAGGAATGCTAGTGAGAAGTTACTACGCTAAGGTTGGGGTTGAGGAAGATTATTTTTTATCTTTTATATTTTTTTAGGAAATGGAAAGGTACGAATCTCGGGGTTTGGATTTGGGGGTTGGTATTTCTACCGATTACTTCTACTTATCTAATTATCTAAACTAAGGTGTATGTAGTCTATGTCTAATTATTGTGTGCTCGTATGATGATTTAAAGATGTGTTTACTTAGGTTTTATTACTCCTTAATTATCTCCTATTGATGGTTGAATTGTCACGTCCTTATTCTTAATCCCGTTGTGTGTCTAAAGTCGTAGGGTATGCGTTTATCCCTATCTCTTTGAAACTACCAAAGGTTATCGCCTACAAAATCTCTAGGATTTATAAACTCAACTCTAAGGTACTCTTCGGATGGTTTAGCCTACAATGACTCTAGGTATTATAAGCTAAGGTTCACAAAGATTAATCAAGCATTAACTACACAATGAATGACCTATCGCAATACTAGATCATTAACAATTAAGATAAGAGACAACCAATCAATATTCAATAATCAAGTTTCATATTCCCTAAGCAAACACACAAGTAAATTAGTCGGAGATGGAGAACATGCAAGCATACACACAAGTAATTGAAGACATAATTGAATTAATGAAGTAAAACACTTATCTTGACGTAAGATAGGGTATGGAACTCTAAAATACTGTACAAGACAGCCTTGGTTCGGTTTAGGTTTTTAATCCAAAAGACTACACACTGAAAACTAAAAAATTCGGATTCTATATATAAGATTACTTATGCGACGACGTCACCCTTTGATTTGTGACGCCGTCGAGTCGCCGTTATTAGGGTTTCGTCTTGGCCACGTTAGTCTTGCGACGGCGTCACCTTATGCTTGTGACGCCGTCCCCTTCAGTCTCTGACGTCGTTTGGATCAAATCTAGGCCGTCTGAGTTGCGACGACCTACTCTTTTAAAACCTGAAGCCGTTATTTGAAAATAAGCAATTTGGCTACTGAGCCGTCACAAAAGTGGTCCGACGGCATCGCAGATAACACCTGACGCCGTCACCTTCAGTTTTAGCAGCCTGAGTGTCTCGATTCTTGACTTTGGCCATTTTCTTCGTATATTCGCGCCTTTTCGTCCGAATAAGTGTCATTCCAGCATTTTGCCTTCAAGATACCTAAAAAGTGAAAAGGAACGATATTAAGTAATAACGGATACAAAAGTGATCAAATAAGGGCTTAAACGACCCCTCAAAAAGGTACATTTTAAGACCTTATCAACATGGCTCATCAAGATTCTGAGTAAATCCAAAACTTTTGATTTCTCCATCGAATCTTTTATTCCATTGCCTTGATGCTTGCTTTAGTCCATAAATGGACCTTTTAAGCTTGCATACACGGTTAGGAAATAGTGGATTCACAAACCCCTCAGGTTGTGCCATATAGATGTCTTCATCTAGACGACCATTCAGAAAGGCGGTTTTGACATCCATCTGCCAAATCTCATAATCATAGTGTGCAGCTATAGCTATGAGAATCCTAATAGCTCTTATGTCCGCTACATGAGAGAATGTCTCCTCGTAGTCAATGCCATAGGTTTGAGTAAAACTTTTAGCTACCAGACGAGCCTTGTAGGTGTGTACATTGCCATCCATGTCAGTTTTCTTCTTGAAGATCCACTTATTTCCAACGACTTTATTATTGGGAGGAAGGTCAACTTCAATTCAAACATCATTATCCTTCATGGATTGCATTTCCCTATTCATAGCAATCTGCCATTTATCCTTTTCAGGATCAGCCATGGCAGCCTTATAGTTGGCAGGTTCATTAAGATCCCCAACCATATTTTCCTCCACCTATACGTTAAGACATAGATGGTAAGGTGCACGTATAGTCCTTTCAGACCTACGAATGGGAACAACTTCAGGAGGAACGCCTAAGCTTTCAGGCTCTTCTTGAAGTTGGCTAGTATTTTCAGAAGGTGTTGTATCTTCTTGATCATATTCCAGATCATATACTCTCCTACTGAGTTCTTGAGATATGAGATTCCTTTCAAGGAAATCTCCATACCTAGCCACTATGACTTTGTTCTCAGCCGGGTAGTAGGAGTAGTAACCCATAGTTTCCTTAGGGTATCCTACAAAGATACACTTAACAGATCTGGCTTGGAGCTTATCTGGTGAGTCACGTTTAACAAACGCCTCATATCCCCAGACCTTTAAGTAAGAAAATTTGGGAGCTTTTCCCGTCCATATTTCATATGGAGTTTTAACAACCTTCTTCGTTGGAACCATATTCAAAATGCGAATAGCAGTTTCAAGGGCATAATCCCAAAAGGTAAAAGGAAGAGTCGTAAGTTCAAACATTGATCGTACCATGTCAAGTAAAGTACGATTTCTCCTTTTAGATACACCATTTTGTTATGGAGTATAAGGAGATGTGAGCTGCTGGATAATTCCACACTCAGCTAAGTAATCTTTGAACTCTTGACTTATATACTCACCACCTCTATCGGATCGAAGAGCTTTAATCTTCTTACCGAGTTGTAATTCTACTTCACTTTTGAAAACCTTAAATGTTTCAAAGACTTCATATTTATGTTTAAGTAAATAAACATAACCATAACGACTGAAATCATCCGTAAAGGTTAAGAAGTAGGTAGCACCACGTTTTGACACATGTCTAAGTGGACCACACACATCAGTGTGTATCAATCCAAGTAGATCAGAAGCCCTTTCCACTAGTGGTGAAAAAGGTTTCCTTGTCATCTTCCCAGCTATGCAAGATTCGCATTTGTCAAATGATTCATCATCGACCTTTTATAAATGCCCTTCGTGTTGCAGCTTTTCCATGCATTTCTTGCCTGTATGAGCAATGCGACAATGCCAACGATAAGAAGAGTCACAATTAGACTTGCTCTTCTTATTGCTAATGCTATACAACGAATTATTTTCATTGGATATACAACCATCCATATCAATTTCAAACACACCAAGCATAGGAATTGCATTAAAATAAAAAAACATTATTAAAAGAAATTGAAATTCCATAACTGGTAAAAGTGTGCACAAAACCAATATCTTTTAACAAAGAAACTGAAATAACACCCCTAACAATAGAGGGTGCATAATGAAAATTATTTACTTCCAAAATTAAGCCCGAAGGCAACACCAAATCAAAAGTCCCTATGGCTTCGACAACTGCACGCTTTTCATTTCCAACGTACAAGTATCTCTCTCCACATGTCAGCTTCCTTGCTCCTCTAAGTCCCTGCGATGTATTACAGATGTGAGTACCACATCCTGTATCATATATCCAGGAATTTTGCTTATGAGGAAAAGAAAATAATTCAAACATAAAAATACCTGATGAGCTAGGCACCATCTTATTTTTATTCTGAAGGCCCTCATTCAGATATACTGGACAGTTCCGCTTCCAGTGACCTGGTGAGTTACAGTGGTGGCAAGCTAAATCCTTCTTAGGAATTTCCTTTTTCTTTGCAGGGTTCTTCTTAGGAGCTGGTGGGATGACAACTTGTTTCCCTTTTCCTTTTCCTTTCCCTTTCTTATTTGCTTACGGCTTTGGCTTATTCACCCTACCACCTTGTATTGCTAGTACAGCAGGTGTAGGAGCCTTCTTTGGCAATCTCTTCTCGAAGTCTACAAGCATTGCATGTAACTCATTCACAATCTTCCCCGTGCAATGCATGTTATACAGTCGGACAAAATCACCAAATCGTTCCTGATTAAGGGAGTGATTGATGAGGCTGTAACACCCCCAAATCTCGGTACAGCGGAAGACTTAATCAAGTTTTTGGGGCATTACTTTTTGGATTGGTATCGCACACAATTATAGCAAAAGATAGTCATTTAACATTCAAAACCAATCCCAAATTTAAGTATTCAAAACATTTAATCCAAAAGTATAATTATTAGGCCCCAAAACATGATTTAATAAGATAGGTCCCCAAAGTTTATCAGAGTCAGAAATGATCCTTGAACCCCGCCTTCTTGCCAAGCTTCCACAAACTACGTATTCCAAACATCTCTCAAATACCTGAGAAATCATGCTAAAAGGTCAGCTTACGCTGGTGAGTTCATAGGTTTAAGTTCAACAAAATCATAGTGGACCAGTAGGAGTTGATTTGCTATGCAATACCTAAGATAGATAAAAACCGATCCTACCCGGATCACCAACCATAAACATGTCCCGCATCCAGGGACTACTCGGGCCCAACGACTCTAGTCCAGCACTGTCGTGGCAAAATCTAGAACAATTTCCAACCCCGGACTAGGTCGAGGTAGAAGTCTATTCTTAGCTAGGCAACAGTTATAGCAATTAGGATTGCTACCCTAGTCTAAGTCAACAACTACCGCACATCTATCTAAACAGTCAAGCATATAAGCAAATCCAAATAGTTTTCGCGGTCCAAAAATAGTAGCATGATTCTCACCCCAATGTAGTTAAAACGTAGATAAAAGTGGGGCTATGAAACTCACCTCAAGCAATCAACGCACAAATAAACACTAGCAGAAGATAACGAAAAGCACGACACAACAACTATCGATTCGGCACAACCTATTAATGTAGACCACATTTAATATATATATCTCTCGAAATCAACGTTACCTACCCCATTGTATTCCATTTCGTTACTTCCAAAAATGTCTCGTTTCACCATTTAATCCTAGTGTTTGGTATTCCTCATGTGGGTGTATTGACTCAATATGATGCTATGAATGCACTCAAACAACTAATATATAACTCAATGCGACACAATGAGACCTCTAAACGATAAGCACCATAGTTCAATAAGTTTCGGAATAAATAGTAGACCTTATCGAATTTGTCAACTCGATAAACTCATTTATTAATTCGTGTCGCTTATTATCCCATAAATCAATCGTATCTTAAAGAGTCATAAGGATAATTCACCCATTAATAAGGTTACCCAACGTACCTAGCGGGCTCTTATTAGATTTGTCAACCTAATAAGTCCGCTACCCACGTGGATCAACTCTATTAACGTTAGGTTATCCGTAACCCATGCACACAACGTAAGTAAATAAATATTTAACTAGTATTAAATGTCCACAATTGACATTTATTGAATAAACATGTACTCGAAACATTAATTACTTATGTATTACAAAACATTTCCAATTTAGTCGTTAGTTTCCATTTAAAAATAGTAAATAACAAGATAAGACTTGTTATCGATATTTTTGGTACAAAAGCCCATTTATTATTTATATTTCATAGTCTATTAGCATTTTCATGCTTATATATATATTTCGTCAAATCCCAATATTAATCTCATATCGTTATTCGTTTCGAGTCCACAAGCACGAGTCATGACTTCTCGGCTTTTAATCAATCAATAGTCCAAATTATACTAAAGTCCATGTTACGGCTTTGTCGGAGTCAACTATTGACTAAAAAGTCAAAGTAACGCCGACGTAGCTCAAAGTCAACAATATATATATCAAGTCCAAATTTGAAAGTCATAATAGCGCAATTCAATCCCAAACCAACTCAAAACAATCTCGCCAACCAATCAATCAACCAAATATACCCGAAACCAATGTTATGACCCTAATGTTCATGACACGGTCGCGGTTAAGGCCACGTGAACCAAACAAGATCTAGAAGCTTTTCGGCTCCACGCGTCTCATCCAAACCTCAACTACATCAACCAACAAGCTACCAAAACGACCCGACCCGGACCCGTGGTCCAAGTGGGTCACGTACACCAACCAAGGCTCATGTACGTAGCCTTGGTGTCTCGTACACCATGCCAAACCCAATCAAAGTTCACCCAAATCAATACCACAACATCCAAATTCAATCATTCAAGCTCTAATCATTAACCAAACACAAAACCCATCATCTATTCTAACAAAAAAGATGAAACTAAACCTAAAGTGCATAAACCCATCAAATTGATACACCACACACTTACCAAACACTAATTACTTGTTTATTTAGACATTAATTAGACTTAATTCCATGTTTCACCCAAAAGCCCTAAAAATCTTCATAGGGTCGAAACCCTAGAATGCCATACGTGGCTTATTATTGCTTAAACAAGCGCTAACCACGTTCCATTTACCTTATTCAAGCACCAATTGCAAAACCCACTTGAAACCCTAAAAATCCGAATCTTAATCTTTAGATTTGAAGGTGTTAATGAAGGTTTTAGTATGAGTATTATATATAGATGGAAAGAGGATGAAAAGATCTTTGATTTGGTCGTGGAGGTGAGGGGTGACGCGTCGTCGTGTGGCGGTGGTGGCCGGAAAAGTGGCAGGCGGCCAAGGTGGTGGTGGTTAGGGTTTTTAGAGAGAGAAAGGGGAGAGAGAAAGTGTTAGTGTGTGTGTTTTAGAGAGAGAAATAGAAGTGGTGAAATGAGGAGGTGAGGGCCTTTTTATACTTGGACCAAGGACTCAAAAATAAATAAAAATGGGGGAGGGGGGGCCGACCATGGGTAAAATTGGGGGGTCGGAGTTGTAATTTTTCGTAACTATCCCGTTTACCCATTCCCGAGCTCACATATTGTCCCCCGAGTGTCCCACAACGTTCATTCAACTTTCCAACATCGTTATTTACGTTTTTCCACGAGTTTTGACTATTTATTTGTCAATTTTCGAGTTACGGTCTAAAAGTTACAATAATTCTCGTTTTAGGCTTTTCTAGTGCCGAATCGAATAGTGCCTACCAAATAGAGTTAAAACTCATACGATAACTAATTTAATAATGAAATATTCCGTAAAAACCAATAGACGATATAAAATCAATTCATGGTTTATAAAAATAGGGATAAAGGCAAAGCTCGGTTTAGTTTAACGTAATGCGGTTACCTAAAATAGACTCCCTAAATTGCCAGTTGTCACAGCCTCCCAGCCTCAGAAGAAACCCGTCCCGGGTTTCACTCCGAGTTTCTTGATGTCATGAAAAGTTTAGGATACTTCTTACGGAAAACGTCCTCACATTCCCAAGTGAACTCCGATCCATGCCGGGAGTTCCAACGAACCTTAATAATCGGAATACGGCTATTCTTCAGCCTTTTAATCTCACGATCCATAATCTCAATCGGTTCCTCAACAAAATTCAATTTCTCATCAATACGAATATCTCTTAAGGGCACCACTATGTTTTCCTCCGAAAGACATTTCTTAAGATTACTAACATGAAAGACATTGTGTACACTGCTCAATTCTGATGGTAGCTCCAGGCGGTATGCTACCGGTCCGATTCTTTCCAGGATTGGAAAGGGACCAATATATCGGGGATTGAGTTTTCCACGTTTCCCAAAACGAATCACTCCTTTCCAAGGAGAAACTTTCAACATAACACGATCTCCAACCTGAAATTCTAAAGGTTTACTTCTCTTATCGGCATAACTCTTTTGTCTATCACGAGCGGTTTGCAATCGGTTACGAATCTGAACTATCTTCTCAGTGGTTTCTAGCTAGGACAAGTTCGAGACTTGTAAGTTGACTCTCGCCAACTTCAGCCCAACAAACAGGAGAACGACATTTTCGGCCATACAGTGCCTCAAATGGGGCGGCCTTAATGCTAGAGTGATAACTATTGTTGTAAGAGATTTCGGCCAGAGGGAGGTGTCTCTCCCAGCCTTTGCCGAAATCAATAACACAGGATCTAAGCATGTCTTCTAAAGTCTGAATAGTTCTCTCTCTTTGACCATCGGTCTGAGGATGGTAAGCAGTACTCATATCCAAATTCGTTCCTAATGCTGTCTGTAATGATCTCCAAAAGTGGGATGTAAAACGACTATCCCTATCGGAAATGATAGATATCGGTACTCCATGACGCGATACTACCTCCTTAAGATACAATCGAGCAAGCTTATCAAGACTATCGGTTTCACTAATGGCTAAAAAGTTAGCAGACTTAGTTAAACGATCAACTATTACCCAGATAGCGTCATTGCCGCTAGCTGTTCTCGGTAATTTAGTGATAAAGTCCATGGTTATTCGCTCCCATTTCCATTCCGGGAGTTCGGGTTGAACTAAGAGTCCTGATGGTTTCTGATGTTCAACCTTTACTTTAGAACAAGTCAGGCACCAACTGACATACTGAGCTATATCGGCTTTCATATTAGGCCACCAATAAAGTTTCTTAAGATCCTGATACATCTTATCGGCTCCGGGATGAATAGAGTATTTTGATTTATGCGAATCGTGCATAATCAACTCACGGATTCCACCATGAAATGGTATCCAGCTTCTGTCTTTGAAGCATAACGTTCCATCGGAACGCTTCAAGAAGTCGTTTTCACTTTCTACCATTCCATGAAGATTCTCATAAGGACGGTTCTCTTCCGTCAATGCCTCTACTTGGGCGGCTAAAATTTGAGACGGTAAGGGTGAAACAATGGTCATTCCTAAGGATCTAACAAGTAGGGGTGGAATGTCCTCCTTACGACTAAGTGCATCAGCCACAACATTAGCCTTACCAGGATGATAACGAATCTCACAGTCGTAATCACTAAGCAATTCCAACCAACGACGTTGTCTCATGTTCAGTTCCTTCTGATCTAAGATATGCTTCAAGCTCTTATGGTCGGTAAATACTACACACTTGGTTCCATACAGATAATGTCTCCAGATCCTAAGAGCAAACACTACAACACCTAACTCAAGGTCATGGGTGGTGTAGTTTTTCTCATGCTTCTAAAGTTGTCGGGATGCATAAGCAATCACCTTCTCACGTTGCATCAAAACAACACCTAAGCCTTTATGTGAAGCGTCGCAGTACACGACAAAGTCTTCGCTTCCTTCAGGCAAAGCTAGGATGGGCGCACTACACAACTTCTCCTTCAGAAGTTGGAATTCTTCTTCTTCCTTTTCTCCCCATTCATACTTAACATCCTTCTGCGTTAGTTTGGTCAGCAACTTAGCTATCTTAGAAAATCCCTCAATGAATCTCCTATAGTAGCCTGCTAACCCTAGAAACTGTCGGATTTCTGACGGGTTCTTAGGAGCTGCCCATTCCATAATGGCCTTAATCTTAGCTGGGTCAACATGAACCCCTCGACGGAATCCAAAATTCACACTTAGAGAATTTGGCATACAGCTTTTCCTCTCTCAACAATCCTAAAATGAGCCTCAAATGCTCTTCGTGTTCCCCACTACTCTTAGAGTATATCAAGATATCGTCTATGAATACTATCACAAACTTACCAGGTATGGCTTACACACTCGGTTCATGAAATCCATGAAAACCGCTGGCGCCTTGGTCAAACCAAACGACATCACTTGGAATTCATAGTGTCCATAACGAGTTCTAAACGCCGTCTTATGGATATCCTCCTCTCGAACTCTAAGCTGGTGATAACCAGATCGTAAATCGATCTTAGAAAATACACTAGCTCCTTGGAGTTGATCGAATAGATCATCTATTCAAGGTAACGGATATCGGTTCTTCACTGTCAACTTATTCAATTCCCTATAGTCAATACACATCCGAAACGATCCATCCTTCTTCTTCACAAACAACACTGGTGCTCCCCACGGTGACGAACTTGGTCGAATGAATCCCTTCTCTGACAATTCTGCCAACTGTTTAAACAGTTCCTCCAATTCTCTTGGAGCAAGTCGATAAGGAGCCTGGGCTACGGGTGCCGCACCGGGTATCAACTCTATTTGGAATTCCACTTGTCGGACAGATGGAATCCCTAGCAGATCGTCGGGAAACACATCCGGAAATTCTCTAACGACGGGTACATCATTAAGGTGTCTTTCACTCTTCTCCTCACTTTTCTTTTCAGAAATTCGAGCCAAGAAAAGACAACCTCCTCTATCGATGTATTTCTGGGCCTTAATACAAGAGATGATGCTCAACCGGGAAGGACTTCCACAGTCGCTCCGATCTCCTTGTATGCTCAGAACTTTTCCGCCATACGGTAAACGCACAATCTATGACATATCTCTGGTATCTCAAGTCAGAGGATAAATATTCATGATATACTTAATGACTAAGATCCATAAAGTATCATCATGTTGGTGGGATAAGTCCTATACTCAATTCATTAAATATCATCTGAAATTAGTCATGCTACGCATCAATATACTTTCAAGTATATTCTAACTAATACTCAGATTCGTCTTAATTCAATATCATTCCCATGTTATTTATTGACAACGGACTATTTAGAATAACTTAAGTTATTCAAGGATTTAAACATGCAAATATAGGATAACATCATAATAAATGAATAATAAACATAACAAAATACTTTATTCCATTTCAATAATAATGTTTACAATATCCTTTTATCTAAAATACTTAGTCACAGATGAGCATAAAACTACTAGCTAAACGAAGTCCAAACTTTTCAGACAAATGATTAAGTTTTTCACCAGGTAAGGCCATCGTTAAAGGATCTGCTAGGTTATCATCTGTGTGAACTTTGAGCAACTCAATTTCACCTATCTCGACTTTCTCTCGAACATAGTGATATTGTGTCGGATAGTGTCTGGTGCCCTTCATGACTCTAGGTTCATGGGCAAAAGTAATTGCAGCAGAATTGTCACAATATACTTTAATAGGATTTTCAATCGACGACATGACACCAAGCCCCGAAACAAACTTCCTTATCCAAACAGCTTCCATGGCAGCCTCAGACGCCGCTAGGTACTCACTTTCTGTAGCAGACATCGCAAGTGTTGTCTGTTTCTTACTCTTCCAATCCACAGCACCTCCATTGATGACAAATATGTAACCCGTCTAAGACTTCGTATCATCTTTGTCACACTTCCAGGATGCATCATAGTAACATGTAACAGACAGTTCTGCTTCTGGATTTCCCCATACACTATGAACATATCTCTTGTAGCCCTAAGGTACTTGAGAATATGTTTAACAACAATCCAGTGAATTTCACCCGATTCGTTGATACCGACGGGCAGCGCCACATCGGCCTTGTGCATCGTACCGCATACATGATAGATCCTACAGCCGAAGCATAAAAAACTTTCTTCATACGCGCCACATCTGCAGGTGTTGAAGCACAACCTTGGCTGCTCAAACCATGATTTACTTGCATCGGCAAAAATCCCTTCTTGGAATTTTGCATATTGAATCTCTTCAATATTTTGTCAATGTAAGCACTTTGGCTTAAACCAATTAGCCGCCTTGATCTATCCCGGGTTAATATACAAAAAAGTTACTAAACTTTCAAAAAATTTTTTCCTAAGTCACTAATGTTTATCTTCTGTCATCTAGGTTACTATACTTCACGGGTTTTTCACATATGTTACTAAACTTTTTTATATGTGCCACCCTAGTCACTACAGGGAAGGGCAACCGGTTGTGGCACACTTTTTCAATATATGTGTCACCCAAGTCACTAAACTTTGCGAAAAATTTGTCTTAACTCACTAATGTTTCATTCTGTACTAAACTTTTTTGTCCTAAGTCACGATGAAAAATTTGTCCTTAGTCACGAGTTGTGGCACATGTCAACCTTTAAAATTATAACGCTTTTATTCATTTTCATTTTTATACATTTTATTCATTTTCATTCGTTTATACGTTGTTGTTGTTTTCTTACGCTTGTCCGTTTTTATACCGCTTTGTCCCATTTTTCATCCGTATACCGTTTTTATACGGTTTTGTACCTTTTATACATTTATTCGTTTTCATCCGCTTTTATATGTTTTCATCCGTTTTATATGTATAAAAATAGAAAACGGGCAAAACATAAAAAATGGACGAAAACGTAAAAACGAAAAACGATAAAATTGTACAAAACCATATAAAACGAATAAAAACGTATAAAAACGGATGAAAACATAAAAACGTATAAAAATTGTACAAAACCATATAAAACGGACAAAAAAGTAGAAAAACGGATGAAAACATGAAACGATAAAATGGACGTAAAAATGGGACAAAAACAAACTAAAACGTATAAAAACGGACAAAAACGTAAGAAAACAAACAAAAACGTATAAAACGAATGAAAATGAATAAAAACGTTTAAAAGGTGTATAAAATCGTATAAAACGTATAATTTTAAAGGAACATGTGCCACAACTCGTGACTTAGGACAAATTTTTCATTAGTGACTTAGGACAAATTTTTAGCAAAGTTTAGTACCTTAGATGACAGAATGAAACATTAGTGACTTAAGACAAATTTTCGAAAGTTTAGTGACCTAGATAACATGTGCCACAACTTGGTGTGTATACACGTCAGCCAAAATACCGGTAAAAAAAGGTTAGTGACTTAGATAACCGGTTACGTAAAGTATAGTAACCTAGATGACAGAAGATAAACATTAGTGACTTAGGACAAATTTTTTTGAAAGTTTAGTAACTTTTTTGTATATTAACCCATCTATCCCTGTAGATCTTGATTCCGAGTATATATGCTGCTTCCCCTAAGTCCTTCATCGAGAAACATTTATCAATATAGGCTTTCACCTCATTTAGACTTGGTATATGATTTCCCATGATTAATATGTCATCGACATACATAACAAGGAAAGTAACATGACTCCCACTAGCTTTGTGATATACACATGTGATAACGCTTCATGCGTCGTTCGGGGTCAAAGGAACTTCCTTTTCGTCGAGCAAGTTTTTCAACACCCTAGGCAGTGAACCTAATCGTTGTAGTGTAGTATTAGGGTAAGCCACGGGAATTGATATCGTTCTCTAGGGGAATAGGAATGCTAGTGAGAAGTTACTACACTAAGGTTGGGGTTGAAGAAGATTATTTTTTTATCTTTTTATATTTTTTTAGGAAATGGAAAGGTACGAATCTCGGGGTTTGGATTTGGGGGTTGGTATTTCTACCGATTACTTCTACTTATCTAATTATCTAAACTAAGGTGTATGTAGTCTATGTCTAATTATTGTGTGCTCGTATGATGATTTAAAGATGTGTTTACTTAGGTTTTATTACTCCTTAATTATCTCCTATTGATGGTTGAATTGTCACGTCCTTATTTTTAATCCCGTTGTATGTCTAAAGTCGTAGGGTATGCGTTTATCCCTATCTCTTTGAAACTACCAAAGGTTATCGCCTACAAAATCTCTAGGATTTATAAACTCAACTCTAAGGTACTCTTCGGATGGTTTAGCCTACAATGACTCTAGGTATTATAAGCTAAGGTTCACAAAGATTAATCAAGCATTAACTACACAATGAATGACCTATCGCAATACTAGATCATTAACAATTAAGATAAGAGACAACCAATCAATATTCAATAATCAAGTTTCATATTCCCTAAGCAAACACACAAGTAAATTAGCCGGAGATGGAGAACATGCAAGCATACACACAAGTAATTGAAGACATAATTGAATTAATGAAGTAAAACACTTATCTTGACGTAAGATAGGGTATGGAACCCTAAAATACTGTACAAGACAGCCTTGGTTCGGTTTAGGTTTTTACTCCAAAAGACTACACACTGAAAACTAAAAAATTCGGATTCTATATATAAGATTACTTATGCGACGACGCCACCCTTTGATTTGTGACGCCGTCAAGTCGCCGTTATTAGGGTTTCGTCTTGGCCACGTTAGTCTTGCGACGGCGTCACCTTATGCTTGTGACGCCGTCCCCTTCAGTCTCTGACGTCGTCTGGATCAAATCTAGGCCGTTTGAGTTGCGACGACCTACTCTTTTAAAACCTGAAGCCGTCATTTGAAAATAAGCAATTTGGCTATTGAGCCGTCACAAAAGTGGTCCGACGGCGTCGCAGATAACACCTGATGCCGTCACCTTCAGTTTTAGCAGCCTGAGTGTCTCGATTCTTGACTTTGGCCATTTTCTTCGTATATTCGCGCCTTTTCGTCCGAATAAGTGTCATTCCAGCATTTTGCCTTCAAGATACCTAAAAAGTGAAAAGGAACGATATTAAGTAATAACGGATACAAAAGTGATCAAATAAGGGCTTAAACGACCCCTCAAAAAGGTACATTTTAAGACCTTATCAACATGGCTCATCAAGATTCTGAGTAAATCCAAAAATTTTGATTTCTCCATCGAATATTTTATTTCATTGCCTTGATGCTTGCTTTAGTCCATAAATGGACCTTTTAAGCTTGCATACACGGTTAGGAAATAGTGGATTCACAAACCCCTCAGGTTGTGCCATATAGATGTCTTCATCTAGACGACCATTCAGAAAGGCGGTTTTGACATCCATCTGCCAAATCTCATAATCATAGTGGGCAGCTATAGCTATGAGAATCCTAATAGCTCTTATGTCCGCTACAGGAGAGAATGTCTCCTCGTAGTCAATGCCATAGGTTTGAGTAAAAATTTTAGCTACCAGACGAGCCTTGTAGGTGTGTACATTGCCATCCATGTCAGTTTTCTTCTTGAAGATCCACTTATTTCCAACGACTTTATTATTGGGAGGAAGGTCAACTTCAATTCAAACATCATTATCCTTCATGGATTGCATTTCCCCATTCATAGCAATCTGCCATTTATCCTTTTCAGGATCAGCCATGGCAGCCTTATAGTTGGCAGGTTCATTAAGATCCCCAACCATATTTTCCTCCACCTCTATGTTAAGACATAGACGGTAAGGTGCACGTATAGTCCTTTCAGACCTACGAATGGGAACAACTTCAGGAGGAGCGCCTAAGCTTTCAGGCTCTTCTTGAAGTTGGCTAGTATTTTCATAAGGTGTTGTATCTTCTTGATCATATTCCAGATCATATACTCTCCTACTGAGTTCTTGAGATATGAGATTGCTTTCAAGGAAATCTCCATACCTAGCCACTATGACTTTGTTCTCAGCCAGGTAGTAGGAGTAGTAACCCATAGTTTCCTTAGGGTATCCTACAAAGATACACTTAACAGATCTGGCTTGGAGCTTATCTGGTGAGTCACGTTTAACAAACGCCTCATATCCCCAGACCTTTAAGTAAGAAAATTTGGGAGCTTTTCCCGTCCATATTTCATATGGAGTTTTAACAACCTTCTTCGTTGGAACCATATTTAAAATGCGAATAGCAGTTTCAAGGGCATAATCCCAAAAGGTAAAAGGAAGAGTCGTAAGTTCAAACATTGATCGTACCATGTCAAGTAAAGTACGATTTCTCCTTTTAGATACACCATTTTGTTGTGGAGTATAAGGAGATGTGAGCTGCTGGATAATTCCACACTCAGCTAAGTAATCTTTGAACTCTTGACTTATATACTCACCACCTCTATCGGATCGAAGAGCTTTAATCTTCTTACCGAGTTGTAATTCTACTTCACTTTTGAAAACCTTAAATGTTTCAAAGACTTCATATTTATGTTTAAGTAAATAAACATAACCATAACGACTGAAATCATCCGTAAAGGTTAAGAAGTAGGTAGCACCACGTTTTGACACATGTCTAAGTGGACCACACACATCAGTGTGTATCAATCCAAGTAGATCAGAAGCCCTTTCCACTAGTGGTGAAAAAGGTTTCCTTGTCATCTTCCCAGCTATGCAAGATTCGCATTTGTCAAATGATTCATCATCGACCTTTTATAAATGCCCTTCGTGTTGCAGCTTTTCCATGCATTTCTTGCCTGTATGAGCAATGCGACAATGCCAACGATAAGAAGAGTCACAGTTAGACTTGCTCTTCTTATTGCTAATGCTATACAACGAATTATTTTCATTGGATATACAACCATCCATATCAATTTCAAACACACCAAGCATAGGAATTGCATTAAAATAAAAACATTATTAAAAAAAACTGAAATTCCATAACTGGTAAAAGTGTGCACAAAACCAATATCTTTTAACAAAGAAACTGAAATAACACCCCTAACAATAGAGGGTGCATAATGAAAATTATTTAGTTCCAAAATTAAGCCCGAAGGCAACACCAAATCAAAAGTCCCTATGGCTTCGACAACTGCACGCTTTTCATTTCCAACGTACAAGTATCTCTCTCCACATGTCAGCTTCCTTGCTCCTCTAAGTCCCTGCGATGTATTACAGTTGTGAGTACCACATCCTGTATCATATATCCAAGAATTTTGCTTATGAGGAAAAGAAAATAATTCAAACATAAAAATACCTGATGAGCTAGGCACCATCTTATTTTTATTCTGAAGGCCCTCATTCAGATATACTGGACAGTTCCGCTTCCAGTGACCTGGTGAGTTACAGTGGTGGCAAGCTAAATCCTTCTTAGGAATTTCCTTTTTCTTTGCAGGGTTCTTCTTAGGAGCTGGTGGGATGACAACTTGTTTCCCTTTTCCTTTTCCTTTCCCTTTCTTATTTGCTTACGGCTTTGGCTTATTCACCCTACCACCTTGTATTTCTAGTACCACAGGTGTAGGAGCCTTCTTTGGCAATCTCTTCTCGAAGTCTACAAGCATTGCATGTAACTCATTCACAATCTTCCCCGTGCAATGCATGTTATACAGTCGGACAAAATCACCAAATCGTTCCTGATTAAGGGAGTGATTGATGAGGCTGTAACACCCCCAAATCTCGGTACAGCGGAAGACTTAATCAAGTTTTTGGGGCATTACTTTTTGGATTGGTATCGCACACAATTATAGCAAAAGATAGTCATTTAACATTCAAAACCAATCCCAAATTTAAGTATTCAAAACATTTAATCCAAAAGTATAATTATTAGGCCCCAAAACATGATTTAATAAGATAGGTCCCCAAAGTTTATCAGAGTCAGAAATGATCCTTGAACCCCGCCTTCTTGCCAAGCTTCCACAAACTACGTATTCCAAACATCTCTCAAATACCTGAGAAATCATGCTAAAAGGTCATGAGTTCATAGGTTTAAGTTCAACAAAATCATAGTGGACCAGTAGGAGTTGATTTGCTATGCAATACCTAAGATAGATAAAAACCGATCCTACCCGGATCACCAACCATAAACATGTCCCGCATCCAGGGACTACTCGGACCCAACGACTCTAGTCCAAAGACTGTCGTGGCAAAATCTAGAACAATTTCCAACCCCGGACTAGGTCGAGGTAGAAGTCTATTCTTAGCTAGGCAACAGTTATAGCAATTAGGATTGCTAACCTAGTCTAAGTCAACAACTACCGCACATCTATCTAAACAGTCAAGCATATAAGCAAATCCAAATAGTTTTCGCGGTCCAAAAATAGTAGCATGATTCTCACCCCAATGTAGTTAAAACGTTGATAAAAGTGGGGCTATGAAACTCACCTCAAGCAATCAACGCACAAATAAACACTAGCAGAAGATAACGAAAAGCACGGCACAACAACTATCGACTCGGCATAACCTATTAATGTAGACCACATTTAATATATATATCTCTCGAAATCAACGTTACCTACCCCAATGTATTCCATTTCGTTACTTCCAAAAATGTCTCTTTTCACCATTTAATCCTAGTGTTTGGTATTCCTCATGTGGGTGTATCGACTCAATATGATGCTATGAATGCACTCAAACAACTAATATATAACTCAATGCGACACAATGAGACCTCTAAATGATAAGCACCATAGTTCAATAAGTTTCGGAATAAATAGTAGACCTTATCGAATTTGTCAACTCGATAAACTCATTTATTAATTCGTGTCGCTTATTATCCCATAAATCAATCGTATCCTAAAGAGTCATAAGGATAATTCACTCATGAATAAGGTTACCCAACATACCTAGCGGGCTCTTATTAGATTTGTCAACCTAATAAGTCCGCTACCCACGTGGATCAACACTATTAACGTTAGGTTATCCGTAACCCATGCACACAACGTAAGTAAATAAATATTTAACTAGTATTAAATGTCCACAATTGACATTTATTGAATAAACATGTACTCGAAACATTAATTACTTATGTATTACAAAACATTTCCAATTTAGTCGTTAGTTTCCATTTAAAAATAGTAAACAACAAGATAAGACTTGTTATCGATATTTTTGGTACAAAAGCCCATTTATTATTTATATTTCATAGTCTATTAGCATTTTCATGCTTATATATATATTTCGTCAAATCCCAATATTAATCTCATATAGTTATTCGTTTCGAGTCCACAAGCACGAGTCATGACTTCTCGGCTTTTAATCAATCAATAGTCCAAATTATACTAAAGTCCATGTTACGGCTTTGTCGGAATCAACTATTGACTAAAAAGTCAAAGTAACGCCGACGTAGCTCAAAGTCAACAATATATATATATCAAGTCCAAATTTGAAGGTCATAATAGCGCAATTCAATCCCAAACCAACTCAAAACAATCTCGCCAACCAATCAATCAACCAAATATACCCGAAACCAATGTTATGACCCTAATGTTCATGACACGGTCTCGGTTAAGGCCACGTGAACCAAACAAGATCTAGAAGCTTTTCGGCTCCACGCGTCTCATCCAAACCTCAACTACATCAACCAACAAGCTACCAAAACGACCCGACCCGGACCCGTGGTCCAAGTGGGTCACGTACACCAACCAAGGCTCATGTACGTAGCCTTGGTGTCTCGTACACCATGCCAAACCCAATCAAAGTTCACCCAAATCAATACCACAACATCCAAATTCAATCATTCAAGCTCTAATCATTAACCAAACACAAAACCCATCATCTATACTAACAAAAAAGATGAAACTAAACCTAAAATGCATAAACCCATCAAATTGATACACCACACACTTACCAAACACTAATTACTTGTTTATTTAGACATTAATTAGACTTAATTCCATGTTTCACCCAAAAGCCCTAAAAATCTTCATAGGGTCGAAACCCTAGAATGCCATACGTGGCTTATTATTGCTTAAACAAGCTCTAACCACGTTCCATTTACCTTATTCAAGCACCAATTGCAAAACCCACTTGAAACCCTAAAAATCCGAATCTTAATCTTTAGATTTGAAGGTGTTAATGAAGGTTTTAGTATGAGTATTATACATAGATGGAAAGAAGATGAAAAGATCTTTGATTTGGTGGTGGAGGTGAGGGGTGACGCGTCGTCGTGTGGCGGTGGTGGCCGAAAAAGTGGCCGGCGGCCAATGTGGTGGTGGTTAGGGTTTCTAGAGAGAGAAAGGGGAGAGAGAAAGTGTTAGTGTGTGTGTTTTAGAGAGAGAAATAGAAGTGGTGAAATGAGGAGGTGAGGGCCTTTTTATACTTGGACCAAGGACTCAAAAATAAATAAAAATGGGGGAGGGTGGCCGGCCATGGGTAAAATTGGGGGGTCGGAGTTGTAATTTTTCGTAACTATCCCGTTTACCCATTCCCGAGCTCACATATTGTCCCTCGAGTGTCCCACAACGTTCATTCAACTTTCCAACATCGTTATTTACGTTTTTCCACGAGTTTTGACTATTTATTTGTCAATTTTCGAGTTACGGTCTAAAAGTTACAATAATTCTCGTTTTAGGCTTTTCTAGTGCCGAATCGAATAGTGCCTACCAAATAGAGTTAAAACTCATACGATAACTCATTTAATAATGAAATAATCCGTAAAAACCAATAGACGATATAAAATCAAGTCATGGTTTATAAAATAGTGATAAAGGCAAAGCTCGGTTTAGTTTAACGTAATGCGGTTACCTAAAATAGACTCCCTAAATTGCCAGTTGTCACAGCCTCCCAGCCTCAGAAGAAACCCGTCCCGGGTTTCACTCCGAGTTTCTTGATGTCATGAAAAGTTTAGGATACTTCTTACGGAAAACGTCCTCACATTCCCAAGTGAACTCCGATCCATGCCGGGAGTTCCAACGAACCTTAATAATCGGAATACGGCTATTCTTCAGCCTTTTAATCTCACGATCCATAATCTCAATCGGTTCCTCAACAAAATTCAATTTCTCATCAATACGAATATCTCTTAAGGGCACCACTATGTTTTCCTCCGAAAGACATTTCTTAAGATTACTAACATGAAAGACATTGTGTACACTGCTCAATTCTGATGGTAGCTCCAGGCGGTATGCTACCGGTCTGATTCTTTCCAGGATTGGAAAGGGACCAAGATATCGGGGATTGAGTTTTCCACGTTTCACAAAACGAATCACTCCTTTCCAAGGAGAAACTTTCAACATAACACGATCTCCAACCTGAAATTCTAAAGGTTTACTTCTCTTATCGGCATAACTCTTTTGTCTATCACGAGCGGTTTGCAATCGGTTACGAATCTGAACTATCTTCTCAGTGGTTTCTAGGACAAGTTCGAGACTTGTAAGTTGATTCTCGCCAACTTCAGCCCAACAAACAGGAGAACGACATTTTCTGCCATACAATGCCTCAAATTGGGCGGCCTTAATGCTAGAGTGATAACTATTGTTGTAAGAGAATTCGGCCAGAGGGAGGTGTCTCTCCCAGCCTTTGCCGAAATCAATAACACAGGATCTAAGCATGTCTTCTAAAGTCTGAATAGTTCTCTCGCTTTGACCATCGGTCTGAGGATGGTAAGCAGTACTCATATCCAAATTCGTTCCTAATGCTGTCTGTAATGATCTCCAAAAGTGGGATGTAAAACGACTATCCCTATCGGAAATGATAGATATCGGTACTCCATGACGCGATACTACCTCCTTAAGATACAATCGAGCAAGCTTATCAAGACTATCGGTTTCACTAATGGCTAAAAAGTTAACATACTTAGTTAAACGATCAACTATTACCCAGATAGCGTCATTGCCGCTAGCTGTTCTCAGTAATTTAGTGATAAAGTCCATGGTTATTCGCTCCCATTTCCATTCCGGGAGTTCGGGTTGAACTAAGAGTCCTGATGGTTTCTGATGTTCAACCTTTACTTTAGAACAAGTCAGGCACCAACTGACATACTGAGCTATATCGGCTTGGGCGGCTAAAATTTGAGACGGTAAGGGTGAAACAATGGTCATTCCTAAGGATCTAACAAGTAGGGGTGGAATGTCCTCCTTACGACTAAGTGCATCAGCCACAACATTAGCCTTACCAGGATGATAACGAATCTCACAGTCGTAATCACTAAGCAATTCCAACCAACGACGTTGTCTCATGTTCAGTTCCTTCTGATCTAAGATATGCTTCAAGCTCTTATGGTCGGTAAATACTACACACTTGGTTCCATACAGATAATGTCTCCAGATCCTAAGAGCAAACACTACAACACCTAACTCAAGGTCATGGGTGGTGTAGGTTTTCTCATGCTTCTAAAGTTGTCGGGATGCATACGCAATCACCTTCTCACGTTGCATCAAAACAACACCTAAGCCTTTATGTGAAGCGTCGCAGTACACGACAAAGTCTTCGCTTCCTTCAGGCAAAGCTAGGATGGGCGCACTACACAACTTCTCCTTCAGAAGTTGGAATTCTTCTTCTTCCTTTTCTCCCCATTCATACTTAACATCCTTCTGCGTTAGTTTGGTCAGCGACTTAGCTATCTTAGAAAATCCCTCAATGAATCTCCTATAGTAGCCTGCTAACCCTAGAAACTGTCGGATTTCTGACGGGTTCTTAGGAGCTGCCCATTCCTTAATGGCCTTAATCTTAGCTGGGTCAACATGAACCCCTCGACTATCTATCACATGGCCTAAGAATTGCACGGACGGAATCCAAAATTCACACTTAGAGAATTTGGCATACAGCTTTTCCTCTCTCAACAATCCTAAAATGAGCCTCAAATGCTCTTCGTGTTCCTCACTACTCTTAGAGTATATCAAGATATCGTCTATGAATACTATCACAAACTTATCCAGGTATGGCTTACACACTCGGTTCATGAGATCCATGAAAACCGCTGGCGCCTTGGTCAAACCAAACGACATCACTTGGAATTCATAGTGTCCATAACGAGTTCTAAAAGCCGTCTTAGGGATATCCTCCTCTCGAACTCTAAGCTGGTGATAACCAGATCGTAAATCGATCTTAGAAAATACACTAGCTCCTTGGAGTTGATCGAATAGATCATCTATTCAAGGTAACGGATATCGGTTCTTCACTCTCAACTTATTCAATTCCCTATAGTCAATACACATCCGAAACGATCCATCCTTCTTCTTCACAAACAACACTGGTGCTCCCCACGGTGACGAACTTGGTCGAATGAATCCCTTCTCTGACAATTTTGCCAACTGTTTAGACAGTTCCTCCAATTCTCTTGGAGCAAGTCGATAAGGTGCCCGGGCTACTGGTGCCGCACCGGGTATCAACTCTATTTGGAATTCCACTTGTCGGACAGATGGAATCCCTAGCAAATCGTCGGGAAACACATCGGGAAATTCTCTAACGACGGGTACATCATTAAGGTGTCTTTCACTCTTCTCCTCACTTTTCTTTTCAGAAATTCGAGCCAAGAAAAGACAACCTCCTCTATCGATGTATTTCTGGGCCTTAATACAAGAGATGATGCTCAACCGGGAAGGACTTCCACAGTCGCTCCGATCTCCTTGTATGCTCAGAACTTTTCCGCCATACGGTAAACGCACAATCTTCTCATCACAAATGATGTGTGCACCGTTCTTCGATTACCAATCCATTCCGATAATGACGTCAAAACTTCCAAAGGTAACCGGCAATAGATCTATACTAAACGGGTGGTCTAGGAAACTTAAGGTACAACCTCGGACTACGGTGTCTATCTTCTCTCTATTCCCATTGGCTAATTCCACATCGTAACTAAACCCTAGAGGTGTTTGGGAGATTCCTAGTAATGGCATAAAATTGGTGGATACGAAACTCATATCCGCACCAGTATCAAACAGTATGGAAGCATAGCGATTATTGAGAAGGAACGTACCTGTAACTACGTTAGGGTCCTCACCAGCTTCCTTCCCAATAGCGTAAACACGCACTGTTCCCATGTCTCTCTGCTGATTCCTAGCACCATGGTTTCCCTGGTTTTCCACAACCTCACGCTTCACAGGGTTTAAGCCATTACCTCCTACACCTCGGTTAGCAAATCCTCCTACATTACCGGGATTTCCTCTCATCCACGGCTCTCGGCACTCATTCTTAAAGTGTCCCTTCTTTCCACATCCAAAATAGGTGACATCCAGTCCTCTCCTTGTGCAGTTTGAGCTGCAGCAAGTGGTCGGGACCTACAGTCTTTGGCCAAATGTCCTACCTTAGAGCACTTCCTACACACATTCGGGCATAGTCCATGGTGGTGTCGGTTACAACGACCACACACAGGCTTACTACCCTCATAATCTTTCCTTCCTCCATTTCCTATGGCGAACACCCTGGCTGTCTCATGCCGTTTGTTGCCATTCCCTTTAGCAACTTCGTTCCTCTACCTCTTATCACTCCTATCATTCTTACCCTTGACTCCTACTTCTAGTACATAAGAGTCCATCAAACGATGAGCCACAGTAATTGCCTCATGCAAATTAACTGGCTTCGCAGCGATGACATCATTGCGAGTAGCTATAGGCAATCCATCAGTATACCTCTCAATCCTAAGTTCTTCAGTGTGAACCATATCAGGGCAAAGCAATGATAACTTTTGGAAACGACGAGTATAAGTCGCCATGTCAGTACCCTTAACCTTATGGTTCCAGAACTCACTCTCTAACTTCTTAACTTCATTCCTAGGACAGTAAGTCTTAATCAGGAGAGTCTTAAACTGAGTCCAAGTCATACTATGAGCTACATCAATTCCTGCTGATCTGTGATAATTGTTCCACCAGGTTAACGCTTCATCCTTCAAGGTATATGTTGCATACTTAACCTTACAATCCTCCTCACAATTACTAACAAAGAAACACAGATTCAGTTTTCTCCAACCACCTAGTTAGGTAAACTACTCCCTCAGTTCCTCCAAACTCAATGGGACCACAAAATCGGAACTCTTCGTAGGTACAACCTCGAGCTCGATTCAGCATTGGGGTTCCACTATAGGTGTTAGAGAGATTAGTCTCAGCTAGCAGTTCAGCGACACGCTGTGCTACTAACTGGTCAACATGGGCTGGGTTTACAGGGGGAGGGTTTTGTGGAACAGGACCATTCTCAGCACGGTCGTTCACATTCGGGTTCTCTACAGCTGAGTTATCAGTGTTCGGGTTCTCAACAGGTGCTGTGGTCGGGGCCGGACGACGACCTCGACGACCAGGGGCAACAACAGCAGCAGGAGCTGCTCGGTTGTTCCTAAGCGAGTTTCGTCTTGTTGCCACCATTCTGGAGGCAAGAAGAACAGTTTCATAAGTTCATGATTCACGCTCTAAATATAGAGTTGGGTTCCAAGGATCACCCAATAACGCCTGAATACATAATCAAGGCCAACAGGGATAACGCTATATCAAAGCAAAACAATCAAATACCGAATCATAACTAAGGATGCACGTTCCAATAACCATAACTCATAGGTTTCAAAAGTGGAAATACTTGGAAGGATACGAAGAAATAAAAAAAGAT
Organism: Chrysanthemum makinoi; assembly: GCA_910596185.1. NCBI lineage: Eukaryota > Viridiplantae > Streptophyta > Magnoliopsida > Asterales > Asteraceae > Chrysanthemum > Chrysanthemum makinoi. The sequence goes on along the minus strand of OU343216.1, from coordinate 196,408,451 downwards.
CCTAATAACGATACTAGTAAGACAACTAGGATAATCCTACATCTCAAACCAAGTACTACTTAGTTTCAAGATGGTACAAAACCATGAATCTAATACTATCTAGCCACGATTACGAGCACTCCTAAATGATCTCCAAACATCATCCATCACTCTCCATAGTGACAAAATCCCCAAACGCTGAGAGTCGCAATCCTTCCTAAGATTCGCGACCTCCTTCTCCAAACCATCGACCTTGCGCTGAAGCGCTTGGTCTGCCTCCAAGGCTGTCAAGCACTCTGTATGCCGGTCTCCAACCTGCTCAAAGAGTCCCGACAGGCCTTCTCTCAATGCCATCGACTTCCTCTCTATCTTAGTCAAATCTATCCTCAAATCCTCTACACCAGTCCTCGTTACTCCATCTAATCGATTTGAAAACCTACTGAGACTAATATTATGGGATATAATCCTCCTCCAGATCAAACCCGTACCGCCATACTCCTCGGGATCTGAAGCAATCTCCGATGGCATCTTAGATCCTAACGGGCTACCTATATAAGGTGAATAAGGTGGTGAGTCAATGTCTAAAGGCTGTCCAGGGGACTCAGGCTCAGGCAAAGGAGAACCTGGTCCTGGAGAATGTGCAGGACTCTGCAATGGAGGAGTAACCCCTTCTGGGATATCCTCATCCTCCTCCTCCTGAGGATCCTCATCCTCATCTACATACTGCTCCTCAATCTCATGCTCCTCCTCGACCTCATGCTCCTCCTCGCCCTCATCCATAGGGTGAGAGTCCATGAGTCGAGTCTCTGCAGGTAAATCCTGAGGTGGTACACTAGGAGATCTAGGCCTCCTAAGACATGGTGATGCTGCTAAACGGATAGGTGATGATGGTGGTCTCACGGACATGCGGGCAATGCTATAAGCAAGCCTAGGAGTCTATGCTCGCGCTAAGACCTGATGTAAAGTGAGCTGCCTAGATGAGCTAGGACGATATGATGATGATGAACTAGTGTGACGGGCAATCTCATAAGGATCACCCTGCGCAACCGTCATGAGAGTCAATGCTGGCGAACTAGCAACAGCAAGGACCTCCTCAGACACATTAAAAGCTAGTGAAGGCATAGTCTGTGACAATGGCATAGGGTAGGTATAAGTGTTCGAAACAACTAGTTTTTAATAAGCGCATCAACTTAACCCAAAACATATATCACATAATGAAAGCTTTTAAAAGTGTAGGTACCGCATTACTCAAAATATGCCTTTAAATAAAACACATAAGTTCCGTTCCATCACATAATCCCACATCAAATAAATCGAGTTCAAAACTCCAAAATCACAATATATTGTTTCCTCAAATCAAATTCCGTAATATCTCGATAATCACATCTCATTTCCCAAAATCAATAATCATATCTACAAATCATAACGTTTCCATAATCAGTTCACAATATCCCTTAACAGATCATCTCATAATTCAAATCGCAGTTCATACCATAATCAAATAAGAAGCTTCGGCTTGGCAAGCGGACGTGCGTCGGTCGAGGATCAATTTTTCTTAAAAGTGGTTATAGTTTAGGGTTTATAAAATACCTAATTCTCTATAACCTTGAGCTCTGATACCAATCTGAAACACCCCCAAATCTCGGTACAGCGTAAGACTTAATCAAGTTTTTGGGGCGTTACTTTTTGGATTGGTATCGCACACAAGTATAGCAAAAGATAGTCATTTAACATTCAAAACCAATCCCAAATTTAAGTATTCAAAACATTTAATCCAAAAGTATAATTATTAGGCCCCAAAACATGATTTAATAAGATAGGTCCCTAAAGTTTATCAGAGTCAGAAATGATCCTTGAACCCCGCCATCTTGCCAAGCTTCCACAAACCACGTATTCCAAACATCTCTTAAATACCTGAGAAATCATGCTAAAAGGTCAGCTTACGCTGGTGAGTTCATAGGTTTAAGTTCAACAAAATCATAGTGGACCAGTAGGAGTTGATTTGCTATGCAAGACCTAAGATAGATAAAAACCGATCCTACCCGGATCACCAACCATAAACATGTCCCGCATCCAGGGACTACTCGGGCCCAACGACTCTAGTCTAGCACTGTCGTGGCAAAATCTAGAACAATTTCCAACCCCGAACTAGGTCGAGGTAGAAGTCTATTCTTAGCTAGGCAACAATTATAGCAATTAGGATTGCTACCCTAGTATAAGGCAACAACTACCGCACATCTATCTAAACAGTCAAGCATATAAGCAAATCCAAATAGTTTTCACGGTCCAAAAACAGTAGCATGATTCTCACCCCAATGTAGTTAAAACATAGTTAAAACGTAGATAAAAGTGGGGCTGTGAAACTCACCTCAAGCAATCAAAGCACAAATAAACACTGGCAGAAGATAACGGAAATCATGGCACAGCAACTATCGACTCGGCACAACCTATTAATGTAGACTAAACTTAATATATATATCTCTTGAAATCAATGCTACCTACCCCAATGTATTCCATTTCTTTACTTCCAAAAATGTCTCGTTTCACAATTTAATCCTAGTGTTTGGTATTATTCATGTGGGTGTATCGACTCAATATGATGCTATGAATACACTCAAACAACTAATATATAACTCAATGAGACACAATGAGACCTCTAAATGATAAGCTCCATAGTTCAATAAGTTTCGGAATAAATAGTAGACCTTATTGAATTCGTCAACTCGATAAACTCATTTATTTATTCGTGTCGCTTATTATCCCATAAATCAATCGTATCCTAAAGAGTCATAAGGATAATTCACCCATTAATAAGGTTACCCAACGTACCTAGCGGGCTCTTATTAGATTCGTCAACCTAATAAGTCCGCTACCCACATGGATCAACATTATTAACGTTAGATTATCCGTAACCCATGCACACAATGTAAGTAAATAAATACTTAACTAGTATTAAATGTCCACAATTGACATTTCTTGAATAAACGTGTACTTGAAACATTAATTACTTATTTATTACAAAACATTTCCAATTTAGTCGTTAGTTTCCATTTAAAAATAGTAAATAACAAGATAAGACTTGTTGTCGATATTTTTGGTACAAAAGCCCATTTATTATTTATATTTCATAGTCTATTAGCATTTTCATGCTTATATATATATTTCGTCAAATCCCAATATTAATCTCATATCGTTATTCGTTTCGAGTCCACAAGCACGAGTCATGACTTCTCGGCTTTTAATCAATCAATAGTCCAAATTATACTAAAGTCCATGTTACGGCTTTGTCGGAGTCAACTATTGACTAAAAAGTCAAAGTAACGCTGACGTAGCTCAAAGTCAACAATATATATATCAATTCCAAATTTGAAAGTCATAATAGCGCAATTCAATCCCAAACCAACTCAAAACAATCTCGCCAACCAATCAATCAACCAAATATACCCGAAACCAATGTTATGACCCTAATGGTCATGACACGGTCGCGGTTAAGACCACGTGAACCAAACAAGCTCTAGAAGCTTTTCGGCTCCACGCGTCTCATCCAAACCTCAACTACATCAACCAACAAGCTACCCAAATGACCCGACCCAGACCCGTGGTCCAAGTGGGTCACGTACACCAACCAAGGCTCACGTACGTGGCCTTGGTGGCTCGTACACCATGCCAAACACCCAATCAAACTTCACCCAAATCAATACCACAACATCCAAATCCAATCATTAACCAAACACAAAACCCATCATCTATTCTAACAAAAAAGATGAAACTAAACCTAAAATGCATAAACCCATCAAATTGATACACCACACACTTACCAAACACTAATTACTTGTTTATTTAGACATTAATTAGACTTAATTCCATGTTTCACCCAAAAGCCCTAAAAATCTTCATAGGGTCGAAACCCTAGAATGCCATACGTGGCTTATTATTGCTTAAACAAGCTCTAACCACGTTCCATTTACCTTATTCAAGCACCAATTGCAAAACCCACTTGAAACCCTAAAAATCCGAATCTTAATCTTTAGATTTGAAGGTGTTAATGAAGGTTTTAGTATGAGTATTATATATGGATGGAAAGAGGATGAAAAGATCTTTGATTTGGTGGTGGAGGTGAGGGGTGACGCATCGTCGTGTGGCGGTGGTGGCCGGCGGCCAAGGTGGTGGTGGTTAGGGTTTTTAGAGAGAGAAAGTGTTAGTGTGTGTTTTTTAGAGAGAGAAATAGAAGTGGTGAAATGAGAAGGTGAGGGCCATTTTATACTTGGACCAAGGACTCAAAAATAAATAAAAATGAGGGGCCATGGGTAAAATTGGGGGTCGGAGTTGTAATTTTTCGTAACTATCCCGTTTACCCATTCCCGAGCTCACATATTGTCCCCCCGAGTGTCCCACAACGTTCATTCAACTTTCCAAAATTTTTATTTACGTTTTTCCACGAGTTTTGACTATTTATTTGTCAATTTTTGAGTTACGGTCTAAAAGTTACAATAATTCTCGTTTTAGGCTTTTCTAGTACCGAATCGAATAGTGCCTACCAAATAGAGTTAAAACTCATACGATAACTAATTTAATAATGAAATAATCCATAAAAACCAATAGACGATATAAAATCAAGTCATGGTTTATAAAAATAGGGATAAAGGCAAAGCTCGGTTTAGTTTAACGTAATGCGGTTACCTAAAATAGACTCCCTAAATTGCCAGTTGTCACAGAGGCCGACACACACATCTTGGGAGTAACCACAACCGAGCTTCTCCAATTGGTCCAAGTGATGTTTCATCTCGAGGACGTGGTCGGAGACAGATTTACCAACCTCTTGCTTGCAACTATGAATCTTTTCAATAAGTTCATACAGTTCAGCTGCCGGTGGCTTCTCAAACATATGCTTGAGTTCATCTAGCATGCTCATAGGCGGATAGTGCTCAAATTGTTTTTGCAATTGAGCAGACATCCCCGAAAGCATAAGACACGCCACATCATTGTGCTTATCATACTGGATACGAAACTCCTCTTGTTCAAGAGCAGTTGCCGTATCAGCATGAGTTGCAGGCAGAGGTGTAGTCAAAATATCAAGTCTTTTGGCAACACGTAGGATGATCCTAAGTGCACGATGCCAATCATTGAAATTTGGACCAGTCAGCTTGTCTCTTCCAATCATATCTTTGAAAGCAGCACTCATTAAGCTCACAGTGTTTTCAGGTTGTTGAGCCATCTGACAAAAAGTTCAAAAAACCATGATTAGTATTTTGATAATTTTCCTTTTCAATAAACAATTAAATACCCAAGGTTCATATTCATATAACCAATTAATTATTATTGAAAACTAGGATCCAAATTGTCATAATCTCATCACGTCAGTTGATCTGTTAGTAATGAACCTTGTTCAAAATGGTAGAGCTTTTGCTCAATTGCCAATTTCAATTGCAATTCTTAGATTTATGAGATTTACATATAGTCAATTTCAATTGCCATGTAAACATGTTTTATCCCATGTTATGCCTTGAGTTTTCAGTTTTCACCGCCTAACTCAATTAAGTTGTCCAACTTAAGAAACTACAAAATCATCCATGCCCGTTCTCACGTCACGTGGATATTTTACCCTTTGATTACGATCTAAGTCACATTCTCACGCAAATAAAAGGTAATCTTAGGTGTTTCCGTTTCGTTGGATGGCATATAACTTAAACTAAGGGTAATAATTTTTGATGTTAAATCAAATATGTACAAAGATGTCATGCATTCATCTTCGTAGCATAGGTTTTATTAAAACATTTATATCCTTGTTTTAATGTTTAAGCTTTTCATCATCAAACTTTAATCGAGGTATTGGTAAACCAATTAAAGAATTACCTTTAATTCCCACTATATCCTACTGCTGCATGAGTCATAAGACCCAAGTTATTCGGATAATTACCACAAAAGTGGCGCGTAGAATTTAAAGTAAATCACCCTTAAGATTTTATGCACACATATAGGAATACTTGGTAGCTCTATTAAGACGCACAAACGAGCGGAGAATTAGGTCAGCGCAAAGCATATTACATACCCTCATCTTTAAGGTCACAATTTAATGCGTACCAACCTTATACCCATCACACAGTTTGTCATTAATGGGTGAGCCGTTCTAACTATTTTGTGCAAAAAATCAATCAATTAAACGATTACGATTACTACGCTTAAAAAATACATGTTTCACCATTGTTTAGGTCAGTTTATTTTTCTTATAAAAATACCCTTGTTACACATAACAAACAAGCAAATATTTTAAAAAATAAACAAATAAACAATGAATGCATAACATAATAAAAAGTCATGCATATCTAATAGCCACATGCAAACCTTTTGAAAAACCCTATTAATAATCAATTCTAGATCTGTCAATATGTATATGTTTAATTAAAACTCTTACCCGTTTTCAGCAATGTACAAAGTGAGCCACATGCATCGATTCATCGATTGCGTGAGTCGAAATCAAACACATACCACATAGCACATAATTGATTAAATAATAATAATTGAGGTCTTCCCCAATTTTAGATCTATCATAATTTTTTTGTGTATATCACTTAACCAAGTAAAACATACAATAAAAGCATATTCATGACAAAACATGCATGTATTTATCATGGATATAAATCACACTTAACAATTAATGCAATTAAATAGAGTTACGCAATACTCATAAAATTGCATGCAACCTAGGGTTTCTAATCCAATTAAAACAGAAGTTTACAAAACCCTAATTAGGGCACCCAAACCCCCCCCCCCCCAAATTTTTTTTAGGGTTTAGGTTTTGCAAACCCTAGATCTACGCATACAATTAATAACACAATCATGTTTATTTTATTTATGTGTTTCAGTAATTAATTACTTGTTATACAAGGCTCGTGATACCACTGTTGATTTTAAGATATATGAAACATAATAAAATCATATAGACACCACGAGTACACAAGGAAGACTTAGAATCATAACAGTAATTAATTAACTGAAAGAATGCGTAACGTACCTCTTGCAATTGGTAGATCTCTTCAATGGATGTGACAAAGTGGTTTAAAGAGTTGTCTCTTACCGTTTTACAACTCAAACCAATAGGTGTAAGAATAGTGTCTTACTACCACAGTTTTGTACACACGAATTAACCGCGAATTAAAGCGATTGCTAGATCTTAACACAAGTCCTTGTTTTATGAAAAACAAAACCTAAACACCCTTTGGAGGAGGATTTCAGCCGAAGTAAGCAAGAGAGAGGAGAGGGAAAGATCTAGGTTAATTCAATGCACAAAGTTATGAAAAAACCTTAACCCTAGCCTTTGTATGTATAGTGAACTAATATCTTGGAGGAAAAGTTAGGGTTTTGGGCTAGAAAAGCCCCCTCTTGGCCGGCCATCATGGAGGAGAAAAGAGGGAACCCGAATCTTTTCCAAACTTAAGATATTCACCATATATTCTCTCATTTTACATTTAACGGTCGTTAGTCATTTCCGTTAAATATTTAACGATCGTTAGACGGACTTTATGTATAATAATTAAACGTAATCATTAACATTAATTATTAACTTTGATTCTCATTCGCTAATGTGTGCAATCCCGTGGTCACGAGTTCGAATCCGGACATTCACGTATTTATAAATATATACATTTCCAACAGGATCTGAGTATAAAACAATGGGGTAAAGAAATATTCAAAATAGTGTATATGAATGTTAATTTGTGATTGTTGGCAGAATGGCAACAACTTAACGATTTGCCTTTATATGTCTATCTGTCCAACCTCGAGTAAGCCACCTTCCCTCGTGCCATTTTGAGGTTCTCTATCCACAAGAACATCTTAAGAACGATTACTAAAATATATATCCAAATCTTGCTCGACTTGTGCATCTCATAAAAATAAACGAAGATGTTCTTCGCTTCTTACCTGTGGAGACTAATTCGTTAGAAACTATAAAGAAGATAACTTTCAAACCGACAACATGCATATCCTTTTTCAGGTTTTTAGATTCAGTCATCGTCTTCCTGTACAAAACACAAAATAACAATAAATCATGATAAATAAGTAACCCGATTAGTCACTAAAAGCTAAGATGAAATCGTTTTCTTATACTCTCATAGTAAACAATAACAATAAGAGTAGCTCCATGACAATTGACAACCATTAAAGATATCACCAAAAAGGTAAAATTTTCTATTTTTTGAAACGATGTGCTTTTAACCAAATTTGTAACAACTTGACCGTGTTTCATCAAAAACATGATTGTAAAAACAAAACATACAGATGAACCAATTTCTTAACGAAAAGCATTCTCTCATCCCCGTTTCCGTCCCCTTATTCCTGGATTCTCAATGCAAAGTCCAAAAACACCCAAGAAGGAAATTAGACAGTACAATATACCTGCCTTGAAGTGACTGAGAGGTGTTCTCAGGACCTTCCGAGCTCCTCATACGTTTCACCCTACTGTCACGTTTCTTGTCAACACGCATAGCTACTACCTCTTTTTCCACAACAGCTACCTTTCTTCTCATCTTTTGCTCCTTAACCTCCATAGCCTTTGTTAAAGTATTTAGTTACTTTCGTTTCCAACATCTGAAACAACTACTATTGGGATCCAAACAATGAACAATAGCTTCTTAATAAAAGTGTTGAAATGGCAGGTTGGGTAACGGGTAGATTGACTATGGTTCTCATTTGAGGTGCCTTTGGTTGTAAGTGACTATGGGTATGAGCCTTTCGAACACAATACTACTGAGAACCATACCAGTTCTTAACAGACTTAATGGGATTGAGCCATAGTATTTAAAAATAAACACCTTCAGATAACATTTTGTTGCAACTTTTCCATAACTGTAAGCATTATATATCTTAATCTAATACATTATAAACCATCTAATTGAAAGATTTTGATACTTTAAAAGTTGAGTAATTCACATTTAGTATTCTACTAAGAAAACATATTTTACATTTATTAATATATTTGTCCCTCACTTAGACGGATGTTGTTCAAGGAAATAATTAGCAAAATATTAGAGGCCATGGTGAAATTTGTATATAAAAAAGAGCGACATAACAAAGGCCTCCAATGGTGATTCTTTTCAATCTTCCAAGTGCACACGGGCTACGAAACGAAATAGTGTCGGTGATTGCCGAACCACGTTAAATCCTCGTATCTTTATTTATTGCGCATGTTCTATTTAATTACTCATCTCGAAAGTACATTAATCACAATAATAAGGATAACATAAAGATTATTTGATATTGATTTGGGTAAACTGTTGTGTTTTTAGACAACATTTTCTTAAATCTTGGATGAAGTCTTATATCCCACATTGGTGGAAGAAGAAAAAGTTTGCTTACTTTTATATTGTGGTGTAAATGGTTAACACAAGTTGATGCTAGTATCCTTTAGTCATAAATGCCCGTTACAGATGGCATATATATTCCATCTAATGTGATCGTTTATGGTTAATTAATACGATTTGTCAACTTTTTTAAAACCTTTGATATACAATTTCTTTACCCTTTGATATACAATTTCTTTTACAAACTTAGCACTTAACTTTTTACGAGATTGATAACTTTTCACATAATTACACGTTATTTGATTCCTAGTTAACTATTTACGAGATACGTGCTATTTAACGTACCAACACTATTCGCAAATAACTTCCGTTACAGATGGCATATATATTCCATCTAATGTGGTCGTTTATGGTTAATTAATACGATTTGTCAACTTTTTTAAAACCTTTGATATACAATTTCTTTACCCTTTGATATACAATTTCTTTACAAACTTAGCACTTAACTTTTTACGAGATTGATAACTTTTCACATAATTACACGTTATTTGATTCCTAGTTTAACTATTTACGAGATAATGCGATTTACGTACCAACACTATTGGCAAATAACTTCCGTTACAGATGGCATATATATTCCATCTAATGTGGTCGCTTATGGTTAATTAATACGATTTGTCAACTTTTTTAAAACTTTTGATATACAATTTCTTTACCTTTTGATATACAATTTCTTTACAAACTTAGCACTTAACTTTTTACGAGATTGATAACTTTTCACATAATTACACGTTATTTGATTCCTAGTTTAACTATTTACGAGATACGTGCGATTTAACGTACCAACACTATTCGCAAATAACTTCCGTTACAGATGGCATATATATTCCATCTAATGTGGTCGTTTATGGTTAATTAATACGATTTGTCAACTTTTTTAAAACTTTTGATATACAATTTCTTTACCTTTTGATATACAATTTCTTTACAAACTTAGCACTTAACTTTTTACGAGATTGATAACTTTTCACATAATTACACGTTATTTGATTCCTAGTTTAACTATTTACGAGATATGTGCGATTTAACGTACCAACACTATTCGCAAATAACTTCGCAAAATTACTCCGAAATCTCCAAAACAAGCCCATAAATTATGATTGCGTAAAACAAGTTGATGCTAGTATCCTTTAGTCAAAAATGCCCGTTACAGATGGCATATATATTCCATCTAATGTGGTCGTTTATGGTTAATTAATACGATTTGTCAACTTTTTTAAAACCTTTGATATACAATTTCTTTACCCTTTGATATACAATTTCTTTACAAACTTAGCACTTAACTTTTTACGAGATTGATAACTTTTCACATAATTACACGTTATTTGATTCCTAGTTTAACTATTTACGAGATACGTGCGATTTAACGTACCAACACTATTCGCAAATAACTTCGCAAAATTACTCCGAAATCTCCAAAACAAGCCCATAAATTATGATTGCGTAAAAAAATTGCATGCTCATTAGCAACATACAAACAAATGCCAAAAAAAAATTATAAATAAATAAAAATAATAATAATAATAAATAAAAATAATAATAATAATAATAAATAAAAATAAAAAATCCCAAAAATTACAGAAAAAGTCGTGAGTGCAACGCGCCAAGCGCTTGCTTGTTATACTCATTTGTAGTTATATTGCCATGCCTTTTTAATCCAACCAGCACTAGGTAAACAACCTATTTAAATGGAAGTGTCTCGTTCGACCGGCGTTCCCATCATACAGCACCCAACTCCACGTGTGTTGTCACTCATTGACCCATCGATGTGGATAGCATCAAAATTTTTTTTCCTTAGTATAGTACCACAACTCCACGTGTGTTATTATATAGTTTGGAGTCAATTTTTATCTTACCTTTGAAAAGAGTCAAACAATATGTATGAAGTTAGATATGCAATCCCACATCGATCAAACAGATGATGCATTGATTCATTATATATTTTGGTGTGTGTTATATATCCAATTTAGGATGAATGTTACATTGTTGTAGCATGATTGTGGGTATTGATTGCAACACAAAATCAATACCCCATTCACCATGCTCAGTTATTTGTACAAGTCTTAACATTTTTTTTCTTCAAATTAAACCTCATATGTGTTGTTTTTGTCGTTTAAAATCAAAACCCCTTATTATGCTCACTTTTTGTCGTTTAAAAGATTCACGTTAATTATGTTTTATATGAACATTTTAATCTGTTAATTATACTTCTTTTGTAATGGATTTGTTTGCTTATTTAGCACCAAGTCATCTCTTATACCGACTATATATAAACTTAAGTAATTAACATAAGTACAATGTGTACATTTGTTTAGCGTAAGGTAAAATTACTAACTTGCATCCATTTTAGACCCAATCCTTTTATAAGTTCATAGGAAGCAATCCAGATTGAGGCCGATTAATATTCTACATCATTTGAAATACAAAATGTTCAAAGATTAGCCAGACCTTAGCTCACGGTGACTTAGAAATGAGCATGGTTTTAGTTCAACATCTATCCAGCAAAACGGCTTCCTGAAAGAGGCCGGCTCATGAAAATATTACATGTACTCATGAGTGAGTCTTGTTAATTTATAGGTGCAAAGCAACTAATTGTTGATTTAACTGATCATAAACACAAACCACACGTATATATATTTCATTGACTACTCGAAACCATGTTTACTCACAAAATGAGGAAAATTGTAAGAAAAGTGAATGTAAGGGGAAAAAACAAATGGTTCCCTAAGACCACGGTGTCTTACCCACCACTGACGGCGGTGACATACAGCGGCGGGTGTGGCGTGACTGAAGTGTTTGAAACTTATTAGTGAATCGTCCGTAACCCGCATGACTTGTTAATTATGTTGACAAACTCTACAACTCACCCATATCAACCCGTGTCTGAAACTTAGGGTGACCCATATCAACCTGAAAGGTCAAAAAGAATGCTCAGATATACCCGTGATTGAGTGAGCGGGTTGAAACTTTGAGCTCTATTACATCTCTAGAACAACTTCCAATATTAGGTTGCTTTTGTTAAACTAATTTCAAGTTTTCTGTCCCAAACAAGATAAATTTAAGCCTCTGGTGCAAAGTATCTATTCTAATTTGTTCAAAAGAATTAGATGAGTTCTACTTGTCGAACTTTGTGTAAGCATAGCTTGTATGGTTCTTGGACTAGTTTTAAAGTCATTCGGTCGACTACAATGGGTCAATTCATCTTCAATATGGTTATTCACGAGTTGACATTACTTAAATATATTCGATTTGGTTGATGGATATTTGATCTTAAGAGATGAATGTAACTATATGTTGTTGGTCTTAGTTAGTAGGAAGCTATTTGGTCATGTTCGGGTTCTTTTGCTGCTGCTTGTGTATCTGCCTTGTGGTTAGTATTATGTTAGTTGCCAATTATAGGCACTTACTATTAAAGAAAAACAATAGTATTTGTTTCTGTAGGTTAACAATTGTATAAATTCTCAATTTTTTGTTATTTTAAATTGTTATGAACACGTCTGTCTTTTCTAATGTAATTAGCAAGTATAACTTTTAATTTTCTTAGTCGTAGTAATAAACAAAATGAATAGTCTTATCTTCTTTATCTAATTGGTGCGTCATTTGGATATGGGAAAAGTTACATCCGAATGACAACAATAAATTATACTTAATAATATTTGAGCTAAGAATTAAAATGCACTTGATTTATATTATTTTTAATGCATGATATAACAATAATATGCATCATAAATCTAACATTGACGTAAATGTGATTTATTTATACATTAAAGGATTCACCAGTTGCTGAATGGATGCTTAGCGGGTCATAGTGAATGACCAGATTAATGAATCAGGAGGAATTTAATGACAGGACATAGAATTGAGAGAGATCAAGAATTCTCACTATTCACAATCCCACGTGGGTTGGGAAAAGAGATTTTGCTTGGTTATATATTGTGGTGTAGGGCTGAGCATTCTGACCGTTCGGACTGGACCGACCGATAAAACCGAGGACGGTCGAAATCGACGGACGAGGCCAGAAGCGGTCGATCTGGTCGCGGTCCGCCACAAAACGAAAATCTTGCTATTTGGACGGAGGACGGACCGGACCGACCACATTCGGTCCCGGTTTTTACCTTAATTCGGTCTTCGGTTTTGTCGGTCCGGTCCGGGACCGATGCTCACCCTTATTGTGGTGTAGATGGTAAACTAGAATTTACCAAAATTTATATGTGCAAAGCAACTCATACTAGTTTTAACTCATATTCACATATTCCATGTGACCAAAATCCTTCAGATAAACAAAAGTTACATATTTTTGTATAGTCGTAACTGAGTTTGGTATCGACTTTATCATAGCTTGGAAAGAATAAAACAATGCGCGAAAAAGAGTTACATATTTTTGTATAGATACTTTTATGAGAAATTGTTTTAAGCTTTTTAATCCCACATGGGTAGCCTTCCGGTAACTCATACAATATATCAACAGATGTAGGTAAATATGTTCAACAACAATGTCCTATCTTTGTAATCACACTTTCACAAGCATGCTAATTTGTTATTTATACTTTTTTTGTAATGGATATGTTTGGTTATTCGCATAATTAGAATTCCTCTTTTATACCGGCTATTAGTTGGCTAACAAGTTACGGAATGCATTAAAAGAATGTGTATGTTTGTTTAGCGTTGGATAAAACCACTCACTCGCATCCATTTTAAACAAAGTAGTTTTTTTGTTTCGTACAAAGCGGAACAACCGAAGTGGAGCAAGATTACATCATTGCTATCAATTACAAGCAGTGTAGGCGGCCGATTAATCAACGATTAATCGGTAGGCAGGTATTAACCACCCCGATTTTCACTAATCGGCCTTATTAATAGGTTTGGTCAAAAATCAATCAACATATCGATTAATCAGTTACGTATTGATTTTTGCCGATTTATGCCTGATTTGACCGATTTAATAGGTTTGGCCGATTTATAATTTTTTGCCAGATTTATGCCCGTTTTTTGCCGATTTATCAAAAATCGATCAACATATCGATTAATCATTTGACCGATTAATTATCGGTCAAATCAGACATAAATCGGCAAAATCGGAAAAAAAATCGGCTAGATCGGTCAAATCGGGCATATAGTTTCAAAATTTTATAATTTTATTTTGTAATTTTGTATATAAAAAATCCAATCCGATTAATCCCTGCCAAACCGATTAACCGCTAGGCAGTACCGGCCGCCCAGCTACCGCCTAGCGATTTTCGCAACCTTGATTACAAGTATGCATTATTAAAACTAGATGAGTACTCGTGCATAACAACGAGATTTATAAAGGCATATAATTATAGTGATATTTTGGTTAAGTGTGTTTTGTGTAACTATAGTTGTTTGCCGCTAGAAAAACCCATTGATATGCATGGATACTCGTCTAATATATATAATTGACAAACCAAAGTATCAAATATGTTTTTATATAGGTGACAAACCAAAGTATCAAATATGTATTTAATATATTATTTAAGTTGACAAATCAAAGTATCAAATATGTTTTTATATAGTTGACAAACGTGTATGTGTTAACTAGGCGAGTACCCGCACCTAGCGGCAGCGGTTCGTCGTAACGACAGAGACAATTAACGATATGCGATATTGTAGTAAGTGTTTTGTATAACGTGAAAATATCAAAATGTAATTGCAAACGGTTGTAACATGCGATAATTCAACTCTAGCGGCAGACGAGTATCCGTGCATATGTAGTTTTCTAATGACAAATAGTTATAGGTATGATCTTGTGGTTAAATATTTCGTGTAGAGGTGGCAATCACAACCCATTTAGAGAAAAATGGGTTGCAATGGGTCAAAAATAACAACTTATGGGTTTGATTGGGTTACCCCATTTGCAAGAAACAGTCAAATGGGTCAACATATGGACTTATGTAAATCAACAAATGGGTGAATGGGTCACAAGGGTTGGGATGATAACAACCATCATTAGATGTGCGTGTTTTATGTTTTATACGTTTTATATTATTTTTTCTTAGGTTTAACATTTTCATCCGGTTTTGGTTTTCGTCATTTTTACATTTTCGTCCGTTTTTTAACGTTTTCATCTATTTTTGCGCGTTTTCGTCCGTTTTTTACGTTTTTAGTCCGCTTTTTGGCGTATTAGATCGTTTTTTTCGTTTCGTCCGTTTTTGCTTTCGTTTTGATGTGCTTTTCGTTTTAGACCGTTTTTCTTGGCGTTTTCGTCGGCTTTTCACAGTCGTCCGTTTTTGCGTTTTTAAATTACTGTTTTTGCGGCGTTTTATTCCGTGTTTTTACTACGGCGTTTTTAATTCGGTTTTTCACGTTTTCATTAGTTTTTCGGCGTTTTTGTCAATTTTTTTTCGTTTACATCAATTTTTGCGTTTTTCGTCAATTTTCGTTTTTAGCGGATTTTTTAACGTTTTTAGCTGCTTTTTTGCGTTTTCATGCGTTTTGCGTTTTCGTCCGTTTTTGGCGTTTTCGCCGTTTTTCGTTTTAGATGTTTTTTCTTAGCGTTTTTAGTTCGTTTTAAGTTTTTAGCCCGTTTTTTCACGTTTCATCCGTTTCGCGTTTTAAAATCTGTTTTTGTGCGTTTTCGTCATTTTTTACGTTTTCGTCCGTTTTTTACGTTTTTCGTCCGTTTTTGCGCTTTCCGCTGCGTTTTTGCGGCGTTTAGGTCCTTTTTTTTACGTTTTAGATACATTTTTGCTGTTTCATACATTTTTGGCGTTTTTGCCGTTTCGGTTTTGCGTTTTAATTACATTTTTTACGTTTTTGGTAGTTTTTTAGCATTTTTAAATTGCTTTTTACATTTTCGTCATTTTTCACGTTTTCATATGTTTTTGCATTTTCGATCCGTTTTTTTACGTTTTCGTGTTAGTTTTTTACTTGGCGTTTTCATACTTTTTAAGCGTCTTGATCCGTTTTTACGTTTTCGTCAATTTTTGCGTGTTTTGATGTCCAGCACTGCGTTTTCATGCTGTTTTGCGTCCGCTTTTTACGTTTTAATCCGTTTTCTTGGCGTTTCTTTGCACTTTACGTTTTCTTCGTTTTTCGCTTTTGCGCGTTTTCTTTCGTTTTTTCACGTTTCATCTATTTTGCAAAGCGGACGAAGCGTAAAAGGGACAACGGCGCAACACCGAAACATAAAAAATGGGCCAACGCGCAAAACGGATCAAAACGGGCAAAAACGGACGAAAAACGGGCAAAAAACTGCGAACGCGAAAACTTTGAAACAGCGCAAAAGCGAACTAACGCGTAAAAAACGGACAAAACGTAAATATTTGAAAACGCGCAAAAACGTAAAAGGGCAAACACATGCGTAAACGTAAAACGTAAAAACGGATGAAAATGGACGAAACATACTATAGTAGCATGATTACATATGGAAATGTAACGAGTCGACCCGACCCAACCCGACCCAACCCGTTTGACCCATGACCCATTCAACCCATTCTTATAGTATGACCCGTTTGACCCATGACCCATTTGACCCATGACCCAAACCGACCCGACCCGACTCATTTGCCACCTCTAATTTCGTGTAACATTTATACATAAAACTTGAAACAATCAATATGTAATTGCAAAAGTTATGTGATAATTAAACTAAAAAATAATTATTAAAAAGTATCAAAGACATATAAAAACATTTAGTAAACCGCTGAAAGTATAACTAAACAAAGACACTCAACCTCTTCGACAAATTTTTAAATAATAATAATAATAATAATAATAATAATAATAATAATAATAATAATAATAATAATAACACAAAATAATGTAAATGTGAAAAAAATACTATTTTAAAAGTTTAAGGGTTACTTTGCAGTATTACTAAACTTAGAGGTATGTTAAAATATAAAAAATAACAATAGTAGAGGTTAATGGTTTTAAAAGTAAAAATCTTATTATATTACTAAAGTTAAAAGGATGTTAACTATAAAAGTTAATAGTTTGATGGGTATTTGTATATATATTTCTTAAAAGTTGTAAAATTGCATACATATTTTTTTCATGAATAAAAACCATTGTATTATGTGCATTAAAAATTTATATCAAATTTATTTAGGAATTGTCATAATTTTTAAAGGGTGTTTATAACATTTGTAAACCCAAGTTCATTTGAGTTCACAAAAGCTTAAGCAAATGTTAATACTTAATAATAAGATATGCTAGTAAATAACAAAGAGTTGATGATTCTAGTGTATAACTACTTACAATTCCACCAAGCATATAAATTAAACTATGGCCTCAGATATAACATAAACAACTTGTTTTTCACTATATTTTGTAGGTAACATCTTTTCAGTTTTATACATTAATATTAAAGGGTTAATATATAATTATACATGATAAGCACCTTTTAACATAATAGTTGTCGGCTACATTGATGTACAAACGATAAACAAAGAAATTTATCTTCTTTTACATAAAATTTAAAAAAACGTGTTTTTCTGTTAAATACTTGTTCTAATGTTCTATATGTTGGTTGACTAAGCTCAAAGGCATCTACCATATCTTTATAGCATAAAATATCAAAAGTTTACTACCCTGTGATCTTCCAACACTCAAAATGAACGTCACAACAGGTGGTGTCGAACCACCATTCACCCCACACACAAGTAAACCAGCAGGAGGCAACGCCTACATATTCATCGTGGGATTCTTCTTCTTCACGGTAAGTCCTCATTACTAATCTCTAGCCTACGCTTATTATATATGCAGCGTACTCATTGACACCCCACCCTCCATATCTTTTGCTACAACTATATACGATGAGGCAGAAAATCACCACCTTATAAGATTACATTCTCTCGTAGTCTAGATGAAGACGTGCTTGTAACTTTCCCAAGCGGCTCCTTTACTGCGCTCTTTAAAGGTGACACTCGCTACTTGATGCCAATGGGAGCGGGATAGGGAGCAAGAATGAGAAAGATCTGTAAAAGCAATATCTGATAAGTAAATAAAAGCACTGAAACAACAAACGAACATGAAGTTGTTATATCAACGAAATAAAAGCAGTGCACATATATATGATATGTATGCGTATATCTTTTTCTAAGATGACATTTAGAAATGGTATATCTTTTTTTACCTCAACATCAAGAAAAACATTAGCAGGCTTGACAAGTTATAATCAACATCCATAGAAACGTTTATCATTGTTCTTCTTTTCTTTGTGTAGAAGTAATTTTGATGAATTAATCAATGTTGTAAGTTTAAATACTAATAAAGAGTGTCACAAATATGGATAGTGTCAAGAAATTAGTAAAATTTAAAAATATTTAAACTATATGTCATTTCAAAAAGTTGAAAGGCTGTAACCATTTAAACATTTAAAAAAAAGCAAAACTTGCCATTGTAATCATTTAAACTTACCATTTACAAGATCATAAGTTTTCATGACTTAGTTTGCGTTCGTTTAACTTAGAAAGATAGTCAAACTTTCCTTCCTTAAACGCATAGCATTAATAAACATGCAGTATTTAATTGTTTCGATTGAATGGGTTTGAAATTTCCAGCCTATACTTTCCCTTAACAAAGAGTTGCCCAATTTCCTGAATTGTTTCCATTGATTGAATGGGTTTGAATTGTTTCGAATGTTTCCAGCCAATCTTTACTGACTTTTCAGCATTTAAATTGTTTCAATACTTACTGACTTTTCAACACAGTTGCCCAATACATTGTTTCCATTGTTGCCATATTTTCCATCCGAATTGTGCACAACCAATATATTCAAGACACTTGACTTTTCAACATTCAATTTTCAATTTTTTCACTTTACCCTTTGACCGTTTTTGCTTTTTAGATAGTGAAGATATTCCATTTAAGTTTCCATTTTGTGCTTTTTAGTTTTTAAATGAATAGAGTTGATAAGTGTGTGTGCGTTGAGCTCTATTTATGTTTCCATTTTAAAGTATGAATGCAAATAATGTTGGAAAGTATTAAACCATCTCTAACCATCGTGTATGTGTTAAACTACTTTGAGTAAAATACACCATTAGTCCTTGTGATTTGGCCAGATTTCGTGTGTGCGCTAAACTTCTCAACATATTACCATGTCTCTCATAATTAATACAAGTTCTCCAAAAAAAAAAATTGCTTTTAAGAGTTTATCTTCTTAATGTGTATACTTACACAAGCTAGTAGTAATTGACAAGACGCCATTATAACGATAGAAAATAGCACTTTAACGAGCCACAATAAGAATTTAGCTTCAAAAGGGCTTCCTCAATGAACGAAATTTCATGAATGTTCTGATTCATTTTATGAATCATTTTACAA
The DNA here is from genome assembly GCA_910596185.1 of Chrysanthemum makinoi. NCBI lineage: Eukaryota > Viridiplantae > Streptophyta > Magnoliopsida > Asterales > Asteraceae > Chrysanthemum > Chrysanthemum makinoi. The sequence continues at coordinate 196,388,826 of OU343216.1, read as the reverse complement.
GTTTTTATTAAACCCATCATCAGATGGACTAGTGATTCCATATTTGATTGAAAAGATGACTAGAGTACTACGAGTATATGTCTAAACTTCGAATTTAATAGCAGCGTATTAGAACATAATCTCTTGGATATTGTCCATCCCACATTTTATTTAAAAAAATGTATATTGATCAAATATTATGATATAATTTATCGTATTTACCTTACATCTAATCAAATTACTAACCAAGTTTCATAATTGTTTGAATTTAGTTATCAAACTTTATATTATCCATAAAAACCATCAAACTTTTAAAAATATTTTATTTTTATGTATTTTCTAAAATTGGTGTTCTTAAGGTATCCATATACGCATTAATATATTGTGCATTATTTTTAAACACCCACCTTTTGAATTTAACTACTTCCAACCAAATTTATGTATCATCCGTTAATGCAGATCAAACATAAACAATAACCAAGTTCGAAAGTGTGTTCTGTTCTGGTTACTCTAACATAAAAATTACACAAAAATATATTGGTTTTAACTTTGATAGTTTTATAGTTGATATAAAGTTTGAGTGATTAAATTAGAACAAATGTCAAACTTGGTTAGTATTTGATGAATTTCACCCTTATGTACCTTAAGTATTTACGTATATAATTTCACAAAGAGATGTTCTCTCATATATCTTAAGTTGCATAAAACAAGAAGTAGACTTTTAAGTCGAATAAAAAAACACGGCCACCACGTTACTAGCATATCCATCATCAGAGATCCCACAATAAATGAACAACATCATAACTACATGATAGATAGATGGGATATCAGATTTTAATCGAATAACATCGTTACTAACTCGAAAATCGGCTAAACATTGATGTGCCTTGAATAGTTTGGATAAAATGAATACTTATAGCATCCCACATAGGTAAAACATAAGAAACATTGCTAGTTTATATACTAGAATATAAACCCATCACTTGTCTTGATATATAATTATAATATGTTGACCGGCATCTTAGGGTGTTGGCTAATTAAAAGTCATCATCATATAAAATGTCGGGCAACATGTATAATACATATTTCAACTTTTTTATTTTTATTTTTTTACATCACATATATCGTAAGATTAGCAATTTTTTTCTTTTTTTTGAATGTCAGAACGATACACAAAAACTACATGACTACTTGATATGAATTGAATACCGAAAGTTAGTTAGTCGGGAACAAACTGTATACTTGGTTACATTCTGGTCATCTATAAATGTTTAAACAAAGACGTGTTCTCATATTGCAACATACAATTATGTGTTAATTAAAGATTGTTGTTTTAGTCATGGCGGCATAACTTTTATCGCTATAACATACCTGCATATATGTTTTTGATCATTGTTATGACAGAATTGAAAGGTGGAAGATGTTTGTTTTTCACTCTACGACTTAATCGTCTGTGAATTGTATGCACCATTAATCATCTAGTCGAACTCTACCCATAGCAATCTGTTTTGGAAACTTGTGTATAAGGATAACATAAAGATTATTTGATATTGATTTGGTTAGACTGTTGTTGTGGTTTTAAACAACATTTTCTCAAAACTTGGATGAAGTCTTATATCCCACATCGGTGGAAGAAACAAAAGTTTGGTTAATTTTATATGGTGGTGTAACTAGGTTATTCAAGTTCATATTTGTATCCTTTAGTTATAAATGGCGATCATAGATGGCATATATAAATTTTCCATCTAATGTGGTCGTTTATGGCTAATTTATACGATTTGTCTACTTTTTTTTAAACCTTTGATTACGTTTTCTTTAAAAACTTGGTACTTAACTATTTACGAGCATTTGATAAATTTGGTTTCCTTACACCTGAGGTTGTGGAGCTCTTCAATAAAGTCCAACGAGTTATGCATAGCAATGTTATGACATCTAGATCTACAAACATAATTTTTAAAAGAATTAGTTTTGCAATTCAAAAAAGGCTAGCAGCGCAGCTTGTTGCTCATTTGCCTTGCACCTCCTTATAAATCGAAAGATATACAAACAACTATCTCTGTGAAAAAAAATATATATATGACTTAAAGATTAAGCTTTGGATTTATGTTTAATTGATGTAAATTTAGTTAGTACTGAAAAAACAAAATGCCAGCATATATACGATACATTATTTATGATTAAGCTTAGCATTTATCTCAATTAAATCTTAGTTAAACTCATTCGAGTTTGGCATCAATTTATCATAGCTTCAAAAGAAAAATAAAATGTACAAACTTCTCTAAAAACTATAAAGTAACATTTTTAAAAAGTAAATCTCCAATCCCACGTGGATCAAAGGCAAAAAAAATTTCTACGTAATATATCATGATGTTGATTGCTTTGATAAGTTGGTACTAATATATGCTTATGCTTCATATCTTGGTATGCTGGTAAATCAAAATATATATTAGCACCTTTTACAGATTTATACGTGATTCTTTTACACATTAGCATTAACATGTGAATATTTGGAAACTCCTCTTATTCTCTAGTTGTCTTTTAAGTGCCTAGTAATTTGTAGTTCTACAACATACATTTGCCATAAGTTATACCCAAATCCTAATACGATTACTTTTTTTTTTCTTTTAAATCCTACTTTTTTACTTCCTATGTTCCCACATCGCTTGGGATAAAACGGATGCCTGTAAAACAAAGGGCCCATCTTTAAAATTTTGGTTAATCCACTTGTATAAAGCCTCACGTCTGCAATCATGGTCCGATTCAACCTGTTGGTCACATATTCTCGGTTTTGACCGGTTCATCTCTGAAAGGGTTCATTAGGACATGAATGTACTCAGTTCTCAAGTTACAATTTGATAGAGAAGGAAAAGAAATGGAAAAAATTTTGTGTTCTTGAGTTTTTTTAAAGAAAGGAAAGGGAAATAGAAAGGAAAAGAGGAGGAACTTTTGTTTATAAAATCTTCTGGCCAAAAATGGGAGGAAAGGGAAAATTATGTTGTGTAAAGACTAATATACCATTTTTAAAAGGTTTTACATTAAAAATTAAAGGGCATATATGTAATTTAAACAAATTATTTTCTTTTTCCTCCCACTTAAGAACATGACTACTTTTCTTTTTTCTTTTCCTCTTTCCTCTATCTTAAAAACATATCAACTAACAATTCATTTCCTTTCCCCCTTTTTTCCCTTTCCTATTCTTTTCCATTTCCCTTCACTCAAAACTCGAAAAATGAGCGTAAGAGAAATTACTTTTGGATGATAAAATACATTTCTTTCAACTTTTGCTTTTAATAATCTTGCTTGCAATTGACTTTAGTATGAATAAACTAAAACATTGTATTCTTTTACCAAAATTTCTTAACATTCTATTCTTTGGATGAATAGTTGTGCGAGTGACGAACTAAAATTATGCAGACATCGTTTTAAGAATTTATCGTGCCACTAACTTTTGGTATCAAACTACTCATAGCTTCAAAAGAAAGAAAAATAAATTATAAAGGGAAACTGTTAGTCTTATTAATTGTTTTCTGAAAAACAAGTGCCGCCTCCCATTTTTGGCAAAGATACAAGATTTTGCTAGCTAATATACATTGGTGCATATCATTCACATAGATATGATTTAGTATATTTGTTGTTGGTGTATCATCTTGTAGAGAAAATAGTGTTAACCATTTGATTCAACCATCCATCTCTGTCTTTAGACACAAGGGTCTTAACCACTTGATCCAAGCATTGTTATTTTAGATTGCTACAATTGCGTAATATATCAAATTTATTGAACTTGGATACTTCTTATTGATAGTATTATTGTTTTTCGAGTTTAGCATTGCTTCAAAATAAAACTATGTATAGAAGGTCTAAAAGATATGCTTTACCGCAACAAAGAAGCTCCATATGTAACAACTTTTGTCTAGCTTCTGAAACAAAATCTTCAATCCCACATGGGTCAAAGAGAACAAATTTTGCTGCCTCATATACTATAATGCCAGTTGACATGACAAGTTGGTATTAGTATTAAGATGCTGCTTTGCACTTTGGCATGTTGACAAATTTAAAAAGTTTATTAACAGGTTTTTGTGCAAAACAACAACTCATATAAGTTCTCAACTTTTTTTTTAACATTTAAGCATATTCGTAACTCTTACAAGTATATATGAGAATACATTGGGCACAAGAATTTACATGATTTTACATGATACTTAAATACATTGGTAAGATGAGAATATTTGGACTAAGAAAATGCCAGATTGATATCGTAAGATGTTATAGCAAATAATTAGACGTCCTAAATTCAATACTGGAGCGCAACTATTTTTTAATTTATGCATTACCATAATTCATGTATCCAGTTCAAATAAGAATGGTAGTACCTCTATTGTCTCATGACAGCTCAAGTGATAGATATGACGGTAGGTGATGTTAACACACTAACCACACCAGTTGATAGTGTAATAGCAAATAAAGAAAACATACTCCCATGCCAAACTGAGCTTCTTCACAGATTGAATACCAGAAAAACTCCAGAGACTTCACAAAAATCACGTCTAGATAGAAAAACTAATAATAGAAATTATTATCATCGAACAAAGGAAAATAATAGGGTACTGATGCACAACCATCCAAGTAGTCAAACATCAACAAATACGACAAATGCCATCCAGCTGACCGATCATACAAATAGAGCAGGCACTACCCACATATCCTCGAGATTGACATTTGAAAGTGACAACGGTAACACAAAACCTGGTGCCATCATTATTTTTACCTTTTACCAAATTTGTAAATAACAGTTTTCATGATTTTATTTTGATTCTAAAAACAGGCATTGGAGGTGAGACTCGAAGACTACTACCTTCATTTGATGTTGTCATGAACGAAGCATCACCTTCAACCGGTTAGTATTTAATTTATGCAATTGACACTTATCAATTACAAAGTATTCTTACACTTAAATGGCTTAAATGCATAAGGTTGTACTCATGGCAATGTCAATCCATCGATCATAGGCGACAACCAAGGCGAGGATCCATACGATTTCATTTATCATGGTGTCCCTAAACAACACCGTGTTTTAAAAAAAGAACCACCATGTGCATTTTGTGGAGCAAAACGGGTAAAGATTGAATTCCCCACATTTTGTTGTATGAAGGGAAAGACAAATTGGTATCCTTAAACATTCCAGAAGAACTATTCAATCTCTTCACGTCACAATGTGAATTGGGTAAAGTGTTGAGGCACAACATACGTGCGTACAACACAAACTTCTCATTCACATCGATGGGTGTAAAATTGGATACTTCGATGACCAATATGACATCTGGAGTGTATACTTTTCGTGCACACGGAGGTATTTACCATAGAATCGATCAGTCGGTTCCTAGAGACGGACAACCTAGGTACTTACAGTTGTATTTTTATGACCCTGAACAGAAATTATCGCATAGGCTTGTATAACTATAAACAAAGATTGATAGACAAATTGTTGAAATTTTGACAACTGTTCTTGTAACAAACCTGTTCGTGACAACATTTCGAAGCCTTGCTGACCTAGGACCGCTCGACGACTACAGAGTCACATTAAATGCATCAGTGGAACTCGACCAAAGGAATTACAACCTTCCAACAATATTTGAGGTTTAAATAAAATTATTTAACTGTGCGCACTGTGGAAAACTAGAAGGGGGGTTGAATAGTTTTACCAATTAAAACTATGTCTTAAAATATTTAGATCGACTTATGTCAATCTATTAGGATGTGTATGTTGGACATTGATAGATAGATATGTAAATGTGTAATGGAAAGATAAAGAGTAAGAGACACATAACCACGACAAAAGTGTTTACAGATGGTTGGCTACAAGGACACCTTTTTTGCTACTCCACTCACAGTCACTACTCGAGAGTTAAGTAATCACTACGACACCAACTCCTTATGGTGGAGAAGCCTTCACAAGCCTACTCTTTTTTAAATTTAGGCTAGACACGGGTTCTTCCACTGGTAGAACCATACCTATATGGCATACCCTTTATCCTGGTACTAGATAAAGTTCCATTACAATGAAGGAACTACTACCCACCATTACACAACACCTAACCCAAAGAAACCCATCCTTATTACAACATCATCAAGGATATCAATATCCTTGGATACAACCTATCTCTATTCGTACATCGATGCACCTCATTGATTATACACCCGGCATCTTCACTAATGCCACTTGACTTGACTTCTAGGCACCCTTCACTAATGCCCTTGACACGGACGTTTGGCACCTTTCACTAATGCCTTCGTCTCGACTCCTTTGGCATCCTTCACTAATGCCTTTGACACGGACGTTGTTAATACAAATAAGCCGTAAAAACGTTTATTTATATTTTACGATCTTCTAATGTTTTGTCGATAACAAACGTAAAATCATTTTAACGAAACAAATAGAGTACGTAAATAGTTTGAACTAATAGTTTTCTAACACACTTACGCTTTCACATAAAACACTAAAACAAGTATACGTGATTTTATGATTTAGATACATATGTACAACAACTAGTGTTTACATATTGGGTTAAACATATACTTAAACTAAGTATACTAAAATGGGTAAATACAAGTATATACTAAATGGGTAAATACTAGCAAATGGTTTTGACCCATAACCCATGGTTTTATATATACCATTTAACCAAGTTCATTGTATCTAGAAAGAAAACCATGGATCAACCCATAACCCATGACCCATGAACCATGAACCATAACCAAACATACCCATGGGCAAAGAGGAGCGGACCACGGATCCCTAGCTTTGTGCTAGCCGGATCCCTTCTGGTAGGGATCCGTGGGATCCGGGGAACAGAAGAGAATTTCCTCTATAAATAGAGAGCTATTTCTCCCTTTCTATGCATCACTTTACACACATACTTCCCCAAAGTATTCTAACCCTCTAACCTCAGATCTAAGTGATCTATGTAGTTTGTCTTTTGTTTTTGTGTGATCTTCTAGGTTCCTCTTAAAGGGGAGATCACCACCTCTTGAAGACGTGCAAGCTCAAGTCCATGAGTTGCCATGCTCCGTCATCATCAAGACTACTAAGGTTCTCTTGTTGATAGTTCTTCCTTTCTCCATAGATGTTGGGTTGAAGGCATTAGTGACGAATGCCGAAAGTGTCAAGATGAAAGCATTAGTGAAAGGTGCTCATCATCCATGTCAAAGCATTAGTGAAGAATGCCGAAAGTGTCAAGATGAAAGCATTAGTGAAAGGTGCTCATCATCCATGTCAAAGCATTAGTGAAGGATGCTAAAGGTTTCAAGACGAAGGCATTAGTGAAGGGTGCCAAGCGTTGTGTCAAAGGCATTAGTGAAGGATGCCAAAGAATCAAATCAAGTAGCATTTGTGAAGAAATGCCTAGGTCATATAATCGATGAGGTGCATCGTTATACATATAAGTATTTGTTTATTTACAAGGATGTTGATATCCTTGATGGTTATGTAAGGTGGATCTCCTTGAGATTAGGTGTTGTGTCGTGAAGGGTAGTAGTTCCTCCATAGTAATGGAACTAGGTGCTTAGCCTAGTACCTAATAAAGGGTAGGCGACGTTGTGATATGATTAGTTCTCCTAAGGTGTGAAAGAACTCGGTGGTTAGCCTAGCACCGTATAAAAGGTAGGCGACGTTGTGTTAGGTGTGGTTCGCCTGGTGTGAAAGAACTCGGTATTTAGCTTTGTACCGGAAAAAGGTTAAGCGGCGTTGTGAAGGCTTCTCCGCCACAAGGAGTTGGTGTAGTGCTTACGAACTCTCGAGTAGGTGACTCGGGAAGTGGAGTAGGGCAAGGAAGGTGTCCTTGTAGTCGAACCACTATAAATAACTTGTGTCGTGGTGATGTGTTTCTTACTCTTTATCTTTCATTACACATATATATATCTATCTATCAACGTCCAACATAAACAATCAAATAGATTGACATAAGTCGATCTAAATATTTAAAAGAAGTTTTAAATTAGTAAAACTATTCAACCCCCTTCAGTTTTCTCAATTGGCATCGAGCCGTTACAAGTTTTTAAAGTATGTTGTACTTTAAAGACTTGATACGATCCGTGTATGTTTGAAAACTACAAAGAAGGATTTTTTGTTGGTCATATTTTCTTTTAAATCATTTTGTTGGACATTGATAGATGATTCTAACCACTTTTGCTCTTAAGAAATCTTCATGCTAGAATCTCTTCAAAATCTTCATTCAAAGAATAATGAAGTCAACATTCAAGGAAGGATCTAAAAGGTAATCACAACTTACGTACACCAAGTACAAAGGATTACCTTAAAAGCTCATGAAGTATTTTTGGTATTATACCAAATCCAGAAGCATAGAGGTATGTTTTACTCTTCATTAGATAGGTTACATGAGTTACATTTATTGTCATAAGTTCTCTTTGCTTAACTAATCACTAACATCATTAAAAGTCTCTTTCGTCACCTTTTAGTCTTTCTCAACATAGGGAATGATATTATTTTTTTCGTCAAACTAACGCCGTCATCACATATGAACCCTCGATATGTAATTCATCAAAAGTCATCATTCAAAAACAATCTTCATCTAATACCTCCATTTTTTGGCAAGCTAATTTATAAGCCTACTACAAAAATAATACCAAACAACTCCTTTTCTTGCAGTGGCGGGATCCCTCTAGTTGTACTAGCGGATCCCAAATACAATGGATCCGGGGAACGTGGAGCGAGAACTCGCCTATACGCTTTCAAAATTCACCACTGATCTTTTCCCTCTATTCACATAACACTAAAACGACTAAGCTACTGAATCCATCCTCATTGGCTTCCATACTCTCAAGTATTCCTTCCTAGAACATCATTGTAAGTAATTACATTAACTTGTTCTAATTTTCATCATCCTCATCCTAGGGTTTATGGTGTCTTAATTTTTAATCAATTAATTTAATTAGGGCTTTTTAAATTAATCATGAAAAGGGCTTTTAACAAAATCACATTGTGTTCACAACATTGTTAATACAAATCAAAACCATAAACCCATCCCAACTAATTTTACCTAATTGGAAAATTTGTATTTTTAGGACCAACCATGCCCAAAGCTACTCAACAAGATCATCATGACACCGTCCACTACCTTACTCATTACTATCGTAAAAAGGGATTGACCAAAACCGACCATAAAATTTTCAAAAGCCTTGTAAAATGACTTATCCATGAAGGTCGTGTAGTCAAGGAATGTTTCCTTGAAGATACCGACATTCGTCAAGTTTTCTCGACAATCAACTTTGATTGTCTCCTTGACATAGATGAACCAATTTGTCCAGTTTTCATTTTTGAATTTTACAAAAGCTTTAGGATCATTGAAGCGTCGATGATAGCATTTCAATCGCTTTCATCATCAATAAACAAAACTTCACTCTTCCTCTCAACACCTTTGCTCAAATTCTTGCATTCCTTGTGAAGGAATTTGTATGTACTCTCAAGATTGGGAATGCTTTCAAAACCTTGCACTTGATCCTAAGCCTCTCCATAACACTCATTGATGAACGAAACCATCCGAGATACTATTTTCAAAATAGAGCCGACCAATCCCGTTTAAGTAGAAACAAGCTCATTCACCGTAATCCCTTTCAAATGGAACTTTTCAAAATGCATCCCATGTTTAGAAAATGGGAAGAAATCCTTAGGGAAAATGTCATTAGCCTAGTTGGAAACAAAGATCATCCAAACGCATGTCTTGTGCAAATGATCTATTGTCTTATCCACCAAAGGCCATTTAATCTTGCCTATTACATGGTAAGGAGAATGGCTGGGGTATTCAAAGCTTCCAACATGGTACTTCCGTATGGTATGCTTCTAACACGACTTTGTAAGTATGTTGGTACATTGCAACCATCTCCTATCGACGATGATCATTACCTTTCCGATCACGTCATGGTACCTCTTACCAAACGACCCTCTAAACGGTTCATGGTCAATGGAGAGCAATCGGAAGCTCTCTCGGACTCCTCGGCCGGTGAAGAAGAAGAAGATGAAGGGATGTCGACCGTAGCCAACATAAAATTGGAAATCCTTGAATACCACGAACAACTTCCAACCATTCCAAACGAGACCGAGGAATTTAAGCAATTGAGGGGCATGATTCAAAACCTCGCATACAACCTCACTAAGCCGTCAAAAAGGAAAAGAAATGATTGACGAAAGAGACAATAGGATTGTGCTTACTTTCTTATGTTTGGATGATAACATTTTTAGCACTTTCGGTTTATGGTAACTTGGATATTATCTTTTCATCATGGTTCTTTAACTAGTGTTTGTGATAAACATGCTTGTTTCTATTGTTTATCTTTGGATTTACTAGTGTGCATAAACTGCGCATCATTTCTGTGTTGGTTACGATGCAGATCTGGATCCCTAGGATTAGCCTAGCCGGATCCCTCCTTTGAGGGAACCGTGGGATCCGTGACATCATATCAGCAATACAGCATTCATTACATCAAAATAGCTTTCTAGATAACATCACATTAACTTAGCATGTGACTTTAGAACCCAACTAAGTCCACTTCAAGGATGAGAAAGGCTTAAACTCACTATAGGCTTATTTAAGATCTTAGTCTAATTTTATCAACACATCTAAACTCATCATATTTCCGCTTCAACTACTCACAAACTATTTCTCATCTCTCAAAACACTTAAAGAAGACAAGTTAAACAGTTTTAGGAAATTGCTTCTAGTCATTTCTATCTCAAAGTAAGACAAAAATTAGTTTTTCAATTCTTGTGATTTTTAAGAATTTTTCTTAATATCACCTCAAGCTTAAATCTGATCACTAGGATCATTTATTATGACTTGACACCTTCATAACTCTTAGTGTTATCCTTGGAAATCCATTGGTAGTCATCTTGTCCCATCCCTCTTCCATAAAAAGCAATCATTTGCTATAACACTTATTACCTTTAATCATTCAAGTACCCTTTCATCTTAAACACTTAGGAGAACTGAAACATTCAGAATAAGATAGGCTTTAGCTCCTAGAAACCTCATTTCAAACCTGTCATAACTGAGCGAGTGGGATCCCTAGGATTAGCCTAGTCGGATCCCTCGAGGCAGTGGGATCCGGGTGGCGGTTTATGTCAAACATAGCTAAAACAATCATTTCAACTCATCTTCCTAACTCAAACACTCCATCTCATCTTAAATGAGTTCCTAGATCAATGAAACTCTGAATCTCAACCTTGTGCATGTTAATCATCACATTTCCAAGAACATTAGTGGATTAAGTCTTAAATGCAATTGCAAAGTTCTTCCCTTTATAACCCATATTGCCAAGAACACTTTAGTCATCAAACACAAACATAATTATCTGCAATTGCAACCATCCTTCTTAGTCATCTCATCATGAGAAAAGCTCCTAGTGCTTACTCATCCACTCAAGAACCACCAAAGAAACTTGCTAGAATCATACACGAAATTTCCTCAACCGAATCATCTCCGGTTAAGTCCACCAATGCTAGGATTTTCCCTACACCAAGGAAACCAATCAAACTAATCCCCAAGAAGAGTGTTCCCCCTAAGATTTCATCACCAAATTCTACTATACCAAACATACCCTCCACAACTCAACCAACATCATTAGTGCCTAGAGCCACCTCACAATCATCTCCACTCTCTCACAATGTAGAAGATTTACCCTCTTGGCCATCTCATCTTTCACCATCACCAACTAATTCACTTAAAAGATGAGCAACAAAATCAAAGCGTTAAATCAACACTTGCTCCAAAAGCAAACTCTATCATTCCTCCCAATAGTCCATTTTGGATTATGAGAAGACATCAAAGGTAACCACCACCAAATGGAAGTTGATGCTTCTTTACCTCTACCCTCAAACATTGTAGAACCACCACTTAATGAGCCTCCATCAAATCCTCCTTCATTTGAAGATCCTCAACCCACTTCACTTGAACCTTCACTTCAAGAAACTCAAAACCATGACAAGGATTGCTATCATTGTAAACATGTTGAAAGGTTGATACATGAACTACTTGAAGAGCAACGTTTCATGTTTTATCACCTCCTCGAACGTTTCGAAGAGGTTAATAAGCCTAAACTACAATGAGCATCACATTCAAAAGCTCAAACTTAGAACGTTTAGGAAATCTTTCTCATCCTTGATCATCATTTAGTTTTAGTTGAACCTTGAATTGGAGTAACTCATTTAGCATTAGTAGCACTTGTTTGGCTAGTTCATTCTCTTAATTTTAGAGATTTGGTCATGTATCTCTTGTTTTATTGAATGAATACTTATATGCTATGATTATTTTGTGTTGTGCTTGATATATTGTACATATATCTCATTTTTCTCAAATAGCATTGCTTGACATTTCTTCCTTTGTTGAAGATCTGTCAGCAGCCGAATCCTTCCAATAACTGAGCGGATCCCTCCTTGAAGGGAACCATGGGATCCGTGGTACAGGAGCACAAATTTCTACTAACTTGAGTCTCATTTGCAGGAAATTATGCACTATACTCTTGTTTTTCTAACCTTTGTTTTGTAGTTATTCAAAATACACATGAAGATATTGACACCATAAAGCTAGGGGAGCTTTGTGTCAAACAACATTGCAAAATCATTTGCAACTTAATCCAATTTTGGATTACACTTCATGACATCCCATTGCAACATTGCAATATTCAAGGGGGAGCACGCTTTCGTCACTTAGACGAACCATTTGCAAACTCAATTGCAAACACAATTAGTTTATATTACGTTATGTCCTTGCGCCCTTAAGGGATGGACTCGTCAAGGGGAGTTAAGACAGTACCATTCCCATCACTTGTTTCTTTATTTTTACATTTTTCTTATAAAAATTGTGTTAGTTTCTTTTAACACTTTTTGTTTTAGACAAAAGGGGAAAAAGTAAAACTACAAATTCAAGCTTTTACGAATTTTAGATTTTCCTTAAAATAATTTTATGTTTTGTCATCAACAAAAAGGGGAGGATTGTTAATACAAATAAGGCGTAAAACGTTTATTTATATTTTACGATCTTCTAATGTTTTGTCGATAACAAACGTAAAATCATTTTAACGAAACAAATAGAGTACGTAAATAGTTTGAACTAATAGTTTTCTAACACACTTACGCTTTCACATAAAACACTAAAACAAGTATAAGTGATTTTATGATTTAGATACATATGTACAACAACTAGTGTTTACATATTGGGTTAAACATATACTTAAACTAAGTATACTAAAATGGGTAAATATAAGTATATACTAAATGGGTAAATACTAGCAAATGGTTTTGACCCATAACCCATGGTTTTATATCTACCATTTAATCAAGTTCATTGTATCCTTAAGATACATTGTATCTAGAAAGAAAACCATGGATCAACCCATAACCCATGACCCATGAACCATAACCAAAAATACCCATGGGCAAAGAGGAGCGGACCACGGATCCCTAGCTTTGTGCTAGCCGGATCCCTTCTGGTAGGGATCCGTGGGATCCGGGGAGCGAAGAATTTCTCTATAAATAGAGAGCTATTTCTCCCTTTCTATGCATCACTTTACACACATACTTCCCCAAAGTATTCTAACCCTCTAACCTCAGATCTAAGTGATCTATGTAGTTTGTCTTTTGTTTTTGTGTGATCTTCTAGGTTCCTCTTAAAGGAGAGATCACCACCTCTTGAAGACGTGCAAGCTCAAGTCCATGAGTTGCCATGCTTCGTCATCATCAAGACTACTAAGGTTCTCTTGTTGATAGTTCTTCCTTTCTCCATAGATGTTGGGTTGAAGGCATTAGTGAAGAATGCCGAAAGTGTCAAGATGAAAGCATTAGTGAAAGGTGCTCATCATCCATGTCAAAGCATTAGTGAAGAATGCCGAAAGTGTCAAGATGAAAGCATTAGTGAAAGGTGCTCATCATCCATGTCAAAGCATTAGTGAAGGATGCTAAAGGTGTCAAGACGAAGGCATTAGTGAAGGGTGCCAAGCGTTGTGTCAAAGGCATTAGTGAAGGATGCCAAAGAATCAAATCAAGTAGCATTTGGGAAGAATGCCTAGGTCGTATAATCGATGAGGTGCATCGTTATACATATAAGTATTTGTTTATTTACAAGGATGGTGATATCCTTGATGGTGTTGTAACAAGGTGTAGATCTCCTTGAGATTAGGTGTTGTGTTGTGAAGGGTAGTAGTTCCTCCATAGTAATGGAACTAAGTGCTTAGCCTAGTACCTAATAAAGGGTAGGCGACGTTGTGATAGGATTAGTTCTCCTAAGGTGTGAAAGAACTCGGTGGTTAGCCTAGCACCGTATAAAGGGTAGGCGAAGTTGTGTTAGGTGTGGTTCGCCTTGGTGTGAAAGAACTCGGTATTTAGCTTTGTACCGGAAAAAGGTTAAGCGACGTTGTGAAGGCTTCTCCGCCACAAGGAGTTGGTGTAGTGCTTAAGAACTCTCGAGTAGGTGACTCGGGGAGTGGAGTAGGGCAAGGAAGGTGTCCTTGTAGCCGAACCACTATAAATAACTTGTGTCATGGTGATGTGTTTCTTACTCTTTATCTTTCATTACACATATATATATCTATCTATCAACGTCCAACATAAACAATCAAATAGATTGACATAAGTCGATCTAAATATTTAAAAGGAAGTTTTAAATTGGTAAAACTATTCAACCCCCCTCCCCTTCTAGTTTTCTCTGACGCGTTTAAGCACCTTTCACTAATGCTTTCTTCTTGACTCTTTTGGCATCCTTCACTAATGCCTTTGACACAACACTTCTATGGAGGAAGAAAGAACTATCAACAAGAGAACCTCAGTAGTCTTGATGATGATGAAGCATGGCAACTCATGGACTTGAGCTTGCTTGACTTCAAGAGGTGGTGATCTCGTCTTTAAGAGGAACCTAGAGAATCACACAAAAACAAAACACAAACTACATAGAGAGATCCTTTAGGATCTGAGGTTAGAAGGTTTACAAAACTAGAAGAAAGTATGTGTAGGAGTGGCAACCTAAAATGAAGAAATGGCTCACTCTTTATAGAAGAAATTTAGCTCTTTGTTCCATGGATCCCCTGAGGGGATCCGTCCATGTATTCACTGGTATGTGGGACGCTCCTCTTTGCCCATGGGTTTTGGGTCATGGGTTATGGGTCATGGGTCCTAAACTTTGGACCATGGGTATCCAAGTAGATACAATGTATCTATAAGATGCAATGCATCTAGTCCATGGGTCATGGGTTAAATCCATGGGTCATGGGTTATACCCATTATGACTTATGCATGATATCATGCAATAGGTTATGGGTTATAATCCATGGGTATGGGTCATGGACTTTTGGGTTATACCCAACTACATTCAATGTATTTGGTCAATGGGTCAAATACTTAAACTTCTACCCATTATATTACCCATTATAATACATACTAGTTATGTATATATTCACCCAATATGTAAATCTTGGTTGTTGTACATATGTATCATAAAATCACTATTACTTGTTTTAGTGTTTTATGTGAAAACGTAAGTGTGTTAGTAAACTATTGGCTCAAACCATTTACGTATTTTATTTGTTTCGTTAAAATGATTTTACGTTTGTTATCGACAAAACATTAGAAGATCGTAAAATATAAATAAACGTTTTTACGGCTTATTTGTATTAACAATCTCCCTTTTTGTTGATGACAAAAATAAAATTATTTTAAGGAAAAACTAAAATTCGTAAAAGTTTGAATTGGAGTTTTTACTCTCTTCTCCCTTTTGTGAAACAAAAATTCGAAAAAGAAACTAACACCTTGTTTTAAGAAAACATGTAAAAAGAAAGAAAAATATAGAGCAAGTGACGGAAGAGTTCTCGTCTTAACCCCCCCATGAGGTCCAACCCTTTGTGAGGACGTCAAGTAAAGATTTATTAAGCTAGTGCATTACAACTATGTTTGCAAATTGTTTCGTCTTTGTGACGATAATGCTCCCCTTGATGATTGCAACTTTGCAAAGGGACGTTATATAACGTAATATATTGCAAATGATTTTGCAATGTATTGCTTTGACCTGAAACCCCTAGTTTAGGGTGTCAAAGTCTTCATGTGTATATTGAAAATCTACAAAACAAAGGTTAGAAAACAAGTATATAATGCATAATTTCCTGCAAATAAGATTCAAGTTAGTAGAAACAGGTCTTCTTTGCACGGATCTCACGGTTCCCTCTTTGGAGGGATCCGTCTAGGCAAAATGGAGGGTAGATGCGTAGAAACTACGGCGGCAATGGTGATGTGAGCAAATGATGTCACCATCGAAATGATATATGTAATTTTGCACCAAACATATACACAAGATAATATGGCATAAAACATGTAAATTTATTCAATAAAATGTGAGAGATGATCTTCAAATCTCTAAAACTAGGAGAATGATTTAACCATGTAATATATTTTCTACTAATTCTAATAAGTGACCAAAAGCTTAAAAAGCATTAGTGTGCTTGAATCTAAGGATGGGTAGACTTGTTGATTTGGTCCAATCGTTCAAGAAGATGATTAAACATGAAATGCAACTCATTTCGTACTTCTTGAACAAGTCCTTGGGTGATTAGACAATTAGAGCAATTATTGTCTTGTTTGGGAACCGGAGGAGATTGGATATTTTGAGGAGGATTTACAAATGATGGTGGAGGTACATTGAGCAATGTAGGATGAGGTTCTACTAAGAACGAAGGTGGTGGTAATGGAAAGTCCTCTATATGATTAAATCCTTGGTGGTTCCTCGTCTCCAACGGTGGACAATTTGGTGATGTAGGTGGTTCCCTATTTAACGAGAAGGTTGGTGAGTGGGAAGTTCTCGGTGGTGAGTGCTCTAATGAATAGAGATTTGGATGAGAAAGAGGTTCAGTGAAGGAATGTCGTCTATGTTCTAGGAATGAAGGCTTAGGCATTTCTTGGAGCTAGGTGCGTTTGTTTTAGAGATTTTTGAACCCTTTTCTAACCCGAGGGTCTAATACTAATTCTTTTGGTTCTCTTGGCAATTGTTGATTGGGATTGTTGAGGTGGGATTCTAGCATTATGACCTCTTACGGGTGATGATTCGGTGGATGATATCTCATGGATCATATGACCATTCTTTTTGGTAATCTAAACACTTTTAGTTACCATTTAATGATTCCAGAGTGAACAACACCATAGTTAACCTTGGTGCATGCCAAATTCTCTTAGTGGTCATGAATTTAATTCCTTTACTCATACTCACTCTTTATAAACCAAAACAATCTTGAGAGCTTAAGCCACCACTCTTACCACATTCCTAAACATCAATAGATAGAGACTTTGTTAGGATTTGGAAAATCCAATGTATTAAAGCATCGGTCAAGTATAATCTATCTTAAGTTAGGTCGTAGACATATCGTTTATTATGATAGTTGTTAGTAAGTGATTAGCTTAGATTTAGTCTAGTGCAACACCGTGGAGGAAGGACGGGTCATTACCCACTGTATACGATCCACAGGGCGTGGAGGTCATTCATTTGTAACCTATAAATACCCTCTACCTTGCAAGGTAGAGGGTTGGATGTTCTTTGGTAATCTAACCTTACATGAGTTTCTCTTTCTAGAATATCCCACTTTCTCTCTCTAAAATCATCTATACGCCCAAGTATGTTTTGTGTTATGATGTGTATGTGAAATCCAATATGTTACAAATGGTATCAAGAGCCATGGTTAGATCATCTCTTACATATCTTTGGATTTCTAGTGGTTTTTAGGTGGTTTTTGAGTTTGAGAAAGTTTAGTGGTTTTTGCATCATTTGGTGGATTTCTAGTGTTAAAGTTTAGATTTTGATTGTAATTTTGTGTTTAGGATCATCACAAGTGTTTAGGTTTTGATTTGGAAGGCTTGAATCATCGTGGTTGGGTTGTTTTTGGATTGAAAAGTGTGTTTTTAAAGTTTTTTCTAGCTAGCGACTTGAGCTACGGACTTCTTTTCTTGGTAGCGACTTGGTTTGTAAAACGGTAGCGAGTTGTAGTGTGTTTTAGTAGCGACTTGGTGCTTAGCGACTTGTCTATTGAGACAAGCCGACAAACAACCACTTAGTGGATTCTCCACTACGGGTAGCGACTTGGTAACGGTAGCGACTTGCTTTCAATTTTGTTAGCGATTTGTTCTTTAAGTTTCTTAGCGACTTGGTGCTAGCGATTTGGACCTTAGTGAGTTGCTATTTAGCGACTTGACATCTTAGCGACTTGGTGCATAGCGACTTGCTGTCAAAATTTGTAGCGACTTGGGAACTTAGCGACTTGCTTTGTTATTACTTAGCAACTTAGTGCTTAGCGACTTGGTTCAAGGATTCATAGCAGATTGGTTGACTTTTGTGTGTATCACGGTTTTCTCTTGGTTTAGTAAAATCCCGTGAAAGAATCTATTTCCCGGTTTAATCATTGAGTTATAAAATCCTGTGATTATCTGTCAACATGTCTACCAAAATGCCTACAATCTTCTCCTGTAGGCGAGAACATTCATGCAGCAGTCTTTCGTCCACCCACAATGTCTTACATCTCGGACCCTTTTATCTCCAGAGTACTTGAACTCTATGATACCTCACAGAACAATGAAACGGGTTGCATTTCTGAAGATACTACCTTGATTGATTCAACAAATTATGATCAAAACTCCTCACCTTCTGAGTCAAACTTCAACGAACCACACCTATTAATGACCCATGATGCAAAGCATTCGGAATCCAACATTGAGCCGTTTCAATTACTTCATCATCACCTTACACAATTGTTATCCACTCCTATGAGTCGAACATGTTGTGCTCTCTTTCGCCAAGACTTACCTCGTTGAAAAGTCCTGTTCTTTGAACTTACAACAACTAAAGCTTCAAATTACCAATGAGAAGGTATTAATTGATGATTCTAATCTTTGCTTCAAGTTATCTACAACCAATTTCAGCCATTTATCAAAGGGGAATATTCTGCTGACTTTGATTAATACATAACCGGAATTTCATTCAAGAAACACACTGGAATGGAAATTCATGAGTTCATCAACACATATATCCAACTCATGAATAATGTGGAAGTCTACATTAAGGATGCTGCTTAAAGGAATGATTGTGCGAATGAGTTGAATGAGAGTCATGGAAAATTAAAGGAAGGTGTGATATTTTGGGTAATGGTTCATTGAAAGAACGGATGATCTTGATCTTGATTGTGGAATTTTAGAAACTAAAATGAATGATGTAATTGGCTGTACGAACACAAAGGCTCGAGTCCGAAAACTTGAAACTGCTTACATGTCAGTAAATCCTGTTGTGCATAAGGTAAACACAGATGTCATACCAACAAATGAACAAGTGTCATGCATTGAGGTACCCTGTGACCTATCTTTGATAATGATATCGATAAATGTGTCTTGGTTGAGTCACGAATCTAAAATCCTTAAAACAAATGACATGGTAACAAAATGGGTTTATGATGAACTTTCAAACAAATACTCAATTCTTGAAAGACATTGTATTTCCCTAGAAATTGCAATACAACAAAAGGAAGAAAGTTTTCGTGCTACAAAATCTTGCATTAATCCGAATTTCGAATTTGAGAATTCTTTGAAATTAATCACTTAAAACCCAGATTCAGGACAAAGATTCAACCATATGCAATCTGAAATGTCAACTCTCGATCATAAGAAATGCAATCTTAGGATGAGCAATCCTAACTTTGAGATGAGTAGTGAGCTTAAATCTAGGAATGATGAATTGGCTTTATGTGTATCCAACTTATTAAGAGAAAATGAGTCCTTAAGAAAGAACTTATTAGATAACGATTCCAAGTTGATAGATCAAACAAATTCTTTTTGGTGACATTGATGCCCTCAAAGCCCAAATTAGGGATAAGAGCTTCAATATTGTTGCCTTAAAAATGAACTTAGGAAATCTATTGGAAATAGGGTGAACACTAAGTTTGCAAAACCATCAACCTTGGGAAAGTAAACTATTCAGAACAACTCAAAACATACCGTAGCTAGGCAACCGGATGCTTTTAGAACTGAAATATTTAAACCATCGAAATCTAGGCTTGCCTCCCAAGTTGATGCGAACACTGTTTTGTCAAAACCTGTCACTTCACTACTTCGTTCGATATGATGAATAACAAACCTCGGGTTAATGTTCAAAGTTCTAAAATCAGAATACTAGGAGTTCATCTACTTCATATGAAGCATCAAATGTCGATCAATCCCTAAGAAACCCAATGATTACTAGAGGACTAATATTCAAAAGAGGACTGTGCCTACACCCAAATCTACTAGCAGCTATTTCAAATGGATTCTTGAGACTATTTAAGTTTACAGGATCCAAACTGACTTACATACCTAGATCTTATCTTAAGTGGATGCACGGAAAACTCTTCAAGAATAGTGAACCTAAAGGGATCTGCACCAATGATATGCCTAGATCAAACAGTACAACATCCAATAGTGAGACTACTCATGTCAATAACTCATCTATTTGCAATACTACATGTGCTTCTAGTGCAATGTGTTCTCGATCTTTGGTACAATGCTCAACTCATTCAGGAACTTCATGACTTGGTTTCCATCTGAAATGAATATTGCTCACTCTGGAATGGTTGCACCCAATGACGTACCTTGTGCTTTGACTCCTATTCGTCTTGAATCAGGACTCGCTCTTATATATCTATGTACAAATCTTTTTAAAAAAAATAAATAAATAAAAAAAAAAATTGTGTGTGTGTCAATCTTTTTCAAATCATTTTTTTACATATCATTATTTCTTTTCAAATCATTTGTTTTTTCTTTTCTATTCCCACTATCTAATAAAAGATTATATCACTTGTCATCGATAACATTTACGGTCCTAGAAATGTGATTCAAGAATGATACGGGATCATAGATGAAGTTCGAACAATTGATATATTCTTACTTTATAACGGGTGGGTTAAATTCAATCAAGGTTCCTTTGTAACATTGATTGAGGGGGAGAATTTTTCAAGTTATCAGTATTGTCTTGTCGGGTTTTTGTGGTGATCTCTATGTCCTCTGTATTGATTGCTTATTTGTTTCTTGATGTACATTGTGTTAGTTTGCTCATCTTATTATGTTATCTTATCATGCTATCTGTGTTAGTTTGCAATCTGATAAGCTCATGGACTGAATGTGTTACCTTTTATTGTGTTAGCAACTTAGCATGTTTAATTTGGGTTAGCGAGTTGGTATGTGAAGTCTTAGCGACTTACCCTACACCCTAGCGACTTAACGTGGCAACTTAGCATGCAAATTTTTGGATAGTGACTTGCTTCACAAAACTACAGGGACTTAAAGTGGCAAATTGGCATTCTTGAAAAATTTTATCCCTATACCCTAGCGACTTGCCATATTCTTTCATTTTCATAAAACCTTTTATTTTTCTCTCTCGTGGGTTCAATTCTTCATAGCGATTTGTGTGTGGTAACAACATCTTAATCTGCTTCTTGTCTCTAAATATGTAGATCATTTGCATCTCCTAACTCATTTTCTTTAACAGATTCCTCTCATCTTGATCATCGTCAATTGCTTTCCCCGTAGAGGTTTGTTAATGGATTCTTGAATGGAACTATTGATATATATGTGTAAATGGGTTAAGGGTTGTTTAGATGCTCTAGGGTTTTTGTAATGTTTCATAATTATTTGTATTAATGAACTTGTATGCGTCGTGTATATGGTTTGATTTGGGTTGTGTTTTCGTAATAGTTTGTGTCTACGGATTATGCGTGTTCTTAGTAGCGGTTTGATTGTGTTGTATGGATTGTGATATTGTGCGAATGATTTGCTTGTGTTCTTGATAGCGACTAAGATGTGTTCTTCGTAGCGAGTTGTATATGTATGTTCTTGGTAGCGAGTTGGTGTATAAGTTCTTCGTAGCGAGTTGGCTTGTGTATTCTAGGTGGCGACTTACCAATATTCTTGGTAGCGAGTTAGTTTACTTATACTCATTTAGCGACTTAACTATGTAACTCGTAGCGACTTATCACTATCTATGATGGTAGCGACTTGTACTTACAAGTCTGCAACTTGTTTATCTTGTAGCGACTTGGTCCTATCATTTTTATAGGCGACTTGGTGTTTATAGGTCTAGCGACTTCTTTGGTTCAATTTTCTAGTAGCGACTTGGGTTATTAAATTATTTTAAAGCAACTTGCTAGTATAATTTCATGTTAGCGACTTTTCAGGTTTTCTGTAGCGACTTGTATTGACAACATACTATTAGCTACATACATTTTTGTTTGAGCAATTTGTACTTGGTTTCTCCTGTGGCAACTAGGTATCACAACTTGGCTCAAACAACCTAACTCTTTATCTCCATAATAGTATCTTGTCTCATGATATTATTTCCTAGTAACTGTGCTTTTAAATAATTTGATTCAAAAATCAACTTGCCTCTTGAAAACTGTGTCATTTATAGCGCTTACATTGAAAACTTTCTTTTGCCACTCAATCTATTTCAATCTGCTTATGGGAACTCTGTCAAGTTTGCTACTTGTTGTGTCTATGTCATGAGGTTGGATCCAATGTTGCTTAACTAACCATATCTAAACTAACATGCGTTCAATCATTGTTGTTGTATGTGTCTATCTTTAGATCCTCAATGGCAAACACAACCTCTTCTGAGAACACATGCCTCTGCTCCACCCAAAGTTATGCGACAACGAAATCTTTCCTCAAGATAAATGGGTAGAGATTGGGAAAAGTAACTGCTATGTGGACATGCAAAAGTTACAACAAAATCCAATTCTCAAAGTATCGATTGATATCCTCAAAAACACAAACTTCTTCAGTCACTTAACCAAGCAATGCACAATTCCCACCATTTACATACAACAATTCTGGAACACCATTGAATGGGACAAAATCACAACTCAATATACCTGCAAGCTGGATGATATGGAATTTGTGATCAACTCGGACATCCTCAGTAAGGCCTTTGGAATCACACCACCTGTAACCCCCCATCTGGAACTGACCTCCACCTAGTGCGTAAGAGCTAATAGTCTTTCCGATTGGGTTGGATTATCAAGTTGGCATATTAAGGGCTCGATATCATCACAAGACACATGTATCAACCATGGAGAGCAATGACTCTGATTCTCAACCTATGCTTGTCAAGCAAAAAATCGAGGGTTTGATAAAGTAAGGATTCCCATCTTGCAAATCCTATGGGGTATCGTCAATAGGGTGAATGTGAATGTATGAGCGTATCACGGAAGAATTCTGTTGTACATGGGCATTTATCTCCGACAGAACAAACTTTTAGAATAAAGCTCAGGGACGAAAGAAAGTAAACAAACTTGTGATTCTAGCCAGTTCGAAGCTTGTCATCCGTTGCACTGCAGACTCACAACTTCAACCTAGGGTGAATCAGCCCTACATAATGCTAAGGATGAATTTGTCTGGTAACCTTAAATATGTTGCTAAAGGTATGGATAAGGAGATCTATGGTCTGGCAATTCCTGATAGTCTTCTCACTAACGATATTAAGAAGACAGATTACTTCAAACTATACAAGAAAAGGGCTTCCATATTTGGTGTTAATGATGATGTCTCTCCCACTCCACCACAATCCAAATCAACTAAGTCGTTTTCACGGCTCAAAGACTAAAGACTTCATATCTTTGCTCTTCCTAAAAGAGACTTGAAAGTCACAACCTAACAACCACAACCGAAGCGAAAAGAAGAAGAAGTGGTAAAGGGAAATGTTGAGGAAACTGAGGTTTGAGGGTAATACTAGTTTGATTGATGAAGATGATGTTGCTCTGCAACTAGGAATCAAGCAAAGCCTAGAAAGTCAGAATGTGAGAGCACCAATTGGAGTAGTAGTGCTAAGAGAACGAACAAGTGCCTGCCATACAACACCAATCACACAAGACAAAGGAAGAGGTTGTTGGTGTAGAACAAACAAATCACATGCTTGACCTTCTCATCTTCACCATCAAGAACTACCACTCGGTTTGAGCTAAAGAAAGAATAGTTGAATCATCTTACTTCAAGAACATTCAATTTTGGAAAAGGAGGTATCTGAAGCACAAGAAGAAACTCACGCATCAAGTGATACCCATCCCGACAAAATGTTGAGGAAGAGTTGCAACATGTCTCACAGGAGAACCTTGAGTCAAGATTTGATGAGTCCAGGAACTTGGAAGAACCAAATCTGTCTAATGACTCTCTACCGTGTTTGAAGAATCTTGATACTGAACATCTCTTTGGTGAGTTCATAAACGACAAACCCACAGACTTGAGACTCACGAAGCAAGGTAAGGAGAAGATGAAGTAGAGTCCATGTTCACCGTCAACATCTGACAAGACACTTCTACAATCCCGTAATGTCTGCTCCTACTTAAAACCTCACTTCACCACCCAAACTCTTTCAATCAACCGCACTTCACCACCTACTATACTAATGTTCAATCACTTGAACCCACGATTACAGTGATCCTGATAACGTACTCCTCCTGCCCGCCACCTCCGGACAAAACAACTGAACAATTGCTCAAAGAGGCCATGACACGTTTTGCAGCCATTGAGAAGCATTTTCCCATCGCCGTTAATAATCTTGATAGTCGTGTTAAAAAGCTGGAGAATTTTAAAATCAATGAGGTTATTACAAAGCGTTAGAAGATGATATCAAGATGTAGTTGAATGGGCAATGAAGGCTCCGTTACCAGCGATTTAAAGACTTGCCAAATGAGATGACTCTCTCTGAAAAATGTACGTACGAGGAGAGCATTTGAGCGATACACATAAGAAACTATCGGCACTCGAGGAATCAATGAGACTTGACAATTATCGACAATTTGAAAAGATGTAGAAAGGGATAATAAGAAGAAAAGAAAGATTTTTCAGAGAAAACTATTGATAAGTCTGGAGGTCCCGAGCCACCACCTCCAGCTGGAGGATTTGGGCTTCGGGTACTTGTGGATCTTCAGGCACAACTACTACACCTTCACCATAACCACCATCATCACCACCAAAACCTTCCAATCAATCTAGTCCTTCCGGAGAAAGGGAACTCGGAAGAAATGCGGCTGGACAGTTGATTCAAGGTTCCACCACGATCTTTCATTCTGAATCAAATGGTTCATGAAGAATGGTATGTCGGCAAAGTCAGAATCCGATGAAGATGATGCATCTACCAAGCATATTCCCAAGCCGTCTGAAGATGAATGGTTTGATACATACGTGTCAGGAGAATGCTCTAACACATCTAGGTGGCACTTCAATGGACACAATTGAAGTTGGCTACCCGATGATGAGCCTCATTCATCGAACTTCATGGTCTATCCCAGACTGCGATGATCCACGACAACAAGCGGGCTTCCACAATTTCTACTAACTATGAAACTCCAGATGAAGACTCTCTACTTCATGCCACTGGAGATATGGGCAGCTTCATTAAGTGGTTTTGTGACAGAGGGAATCACGTCAATCACTCCAAAGGATCTTGAAGGACAAGCTTTTGAAATTGTCAAGGTCTTTCACTCGGATGCCAATTAACTACAATACCAGATGGAAGAATGCCATAGGATGTTTGAATGATCAAGTCAGTGAGCAGATCGATTAAACTTCAATATGAACAAGCCTCTTCCTCTCGGTGGTGAACACGGACAAATGACCATTCGGTCGGAGTTCTTCTTCAACCATGACCTAGACTATCTTTGTACCATATATAGAAGAAGACGGCCTTATCGATCTCAAAGATGAAAGGCTGCTACCTACTCGTCGAGGACTTGAGCAGATGGTTCGATCAATTATGGGTGACAAAGAACAAAAGTATGACATTTCCTTCATATGGTATTTCTCGGTGATACAAAGAATAATTTCTACATCGAGACATGGGCTGAGAAAAGACGAAAAGGTATTAGATCAAAGCTACAATTCTAAGTGTTATCGGTGTAGAGATCTTCCCAATCCATGGCTATGAGTATCGAAAGAAGATGGTTCTTAGAAGATCGAGACAAAAGATCATGTGATTGAAGAGAACGACTTCAAGCACTTGATGTCCAATGATTTTGAAGACCTCTATACGAATCTCCAAGGACACCTTGATCACCTACACTGTTCGTGAAAAGAAGCTCTCTCTGCCTCTGTCAATCTCTGGATCAGAGGCTTAGTCATCGAGGCGGGTTGAGGACTTTCAACTTGGGATGAAAGCTACAGACTTCGGGTCAATTTAACAAGGCGCAATGGGATGCGTCGGGACATGAATTTCGTCCGCGATAGAGTGCTTGACACCCCCGAGCCGTCCTCTTCCACGGCGAATGCGGGGACTGCGCATCGCGATAAGATTGTGAAGCTCTACAAATCAGTGATGGTACTCTCAAGATGGTGAAGAAGAACCGAACTCAGTGAAAGAAATGAGTTGATCGAGCGGTGGAACAAAACAAAATTTTGGTCTGATGAGGACTTAAAGAGGTGTGAAGATTTCATTGCTGCAATCAAGCGAAGACTTAAAACTCGAATGATCTTCGCGACCTGAAAGTTTTGTTGGTGGTAGACTTCGAAGGTCATTACAAACTACTTCAAGAAGCTGAATGAAGACATCTTCGGAAGAAGTTTACATTTTTGTATTATTTATGTGTAATATGTGGTGTACAAACTATGAACAACTATAATGTATGTAATAGTGTTAGGTTGTATCTTACGTGGTTTCCCTTTGTGTCTAAAGGGAACTTCAGTGTTGTCCACTTCGATCATATAAAATTGGACACATTTTTCTCCAACAAATGTTTTGTCTCATACATATTTAAATCACTTGAGATCCAAAATTTCAAAGGATTTGAAATTTTTGATCGAAGGAAAAAATGTGATATAATATGAAAGATGATAAATAAAATGACCATTTTTGTCTCCAAGTGCATTGCGCTCTAATATGCTAAACGATTTTCGAATCTCGAAGCATATATTAAGGGGGAGCATTTCAAAACTAATTCAAACCTTCAAGGTACAAAGTCTTCCATGCTTTTATATAAGGTACCTTGATTGTGTGTTAAATGGTGTCAAAATGATTTCAAATATTCTACGCACATATTGAGGGGGAGAATTTACCAAAGAAAATCAAATGGCTTTTTCTATGAAAATTGTGATCAAAAAAAATATTTCAAAGTCCTCTTGCCTCCATGTGCTAAACATTTTCTAAATCATATGCACATGTTGAGAGGGAGGTTTTCTAAATGATCAAAACTATTAAGGTACAAAATGCTTTGATCTCGTTATCACAAGTACCTTGATTGATTTTCTAAATGATTTTTCAATTGGTTTCGAGAAGAAATGAACAATTCCAAAAGTGAGCCAATTTATTTTATGCATGGTGTTATAAGGATGGTTAGGTTAGGTATTCATTCCCATGATCCGCTTGATGGAGGGATCAACCGAGGACAATCCACTAGATAGTGTAGAAGTCCTTAGGTATGATGAAAAAAAGGAGAAAATTGAGAAATGGGAAGAGTCTTGGTGAGACAGTAGTACTAGAATAAACCCAACAAGGTTCTAGTTATGAAGTCTGGTAAGCACTGAAATTGAAGAATGAAAAGAAATGAATATGAAAGGGTGAAAAGAAATAGCCCTCCAATAATTCAACCTTAGGGCAGTAACCGGGTTCAATACATATGCTATTGGTGTTTACTAAGGTAACAGCGGTATTGAAGACAAGACATCATGGACCCAGTGATGCTTTGCACTAAACTTCCCAAGCTACTCAAGTTCCTCTTAAAAGGGCTTGTTTCATTCTCACGGGGAACCGACATTATCTATCGACTTTCTCTAAGAGATTATTGATATTGAAGAAGGAGACCCTCTCCCTAGTCTCCGGCATAGGAACCAAATGTCCACTATTGAGTCTAGAGCCAAGAGATCATCCACAATATCTAATTAGGGCACAAAATTAATGAAGACTTGCTGTTTCACTCAATGTGGAAAGTAATAATATATTAAGAGTCCTACGCATTATCCTTGTGGTATTGCCAGAACATCCGAGTGATACGTAAAAGTATTCACTATGAAGATGGAAATACTTCTAGAGCCAACATCAAACAAGCTCTTGGTGGGTGACATGTGAGATCTTGCAAAAGATCAAGCTTGTGACAACTGGATAGAAACGATGGGGCGATTCATTATTGAATCAACCTTGGTTCAGGTTATGGATTGGCGGATACCTTTGAAAAACCGGTCGTTGTGCTTAAAAACTCTTTTCTTTAGCACATCCACTGTGTACTTATTTCTCAAAATAAAAGGTGTTTATGATTGATAATTGATTTTCATTAAAACCTTCATTGTATTGCAAAAACAATTTCTATTGAGAAATACACGATTGTTTTTCAAATCTCTTTTCATCAATCGATGTGAATCTCATTTACGCCATTTGGTTCACTCACTCCGTGTTGTCTTCTTTGAGACATTCGGTTTGAGAACGACTAGAGCAACTGTGAAACACTGTCAAAATTCTTGAATTATACGATCACGGGCGGTACTATCTTGATCAGCGAGGAAGTGAGTGTGTACCTCAATTCATCGAAAGTGATCAAAGACACTAGATGCGCTTTATTGCTAATTGTCTTATCACGGTCACACCCAGCGTTTGTAGTGATCGAATAAGCAGTCAATCCATAGCCGCATGCTCACTAACATTCGGTTCCAAAGAAATCATGATTAGTGCATCAATGACTCGATATTTCACTCCATGCTTACGCTGAGGCTGCTTGTCAATCATGAATCAACAAAACCTTTACTCACGATAAGAAGAAATCATGATCGGAATGTGAGCGTAATGTCCAAATGTCACAATATCATATCGCGGCATCACAACAATGGGTGATGCTGAGATTTGCTGTGGCTGATGATCTCTAGTAATGCTCAAAGGTCATCAAGGTGGATCAGCTCAATAACCTCCATGATACACACATTGTAGTTGAACAATGATGAAATCACCATAAAAGCACATAGTTTAAATACTTTTGATGAAGAGAAGTCTACGAGCTCAAGACTAAAGATTTATTATTAGAATGCTAGGATTCACAATGTAATTCATGGGGTGACCTCCCTTAGGGGGAGATTGTTAGGAATTGGAAATTCTATTGTAAAGCATCGGTCACCCCAAGTATAATCTAGCTTAAGTTAGCTCGTAGACATATCGTTTATTATGTTAGTTGATTAGCTTAGATTTAGTCTAGAGCAACACCATGGAGGAAGGACGGGTCTTTACCCAGCGTATACACGATCCATTAGGAGGTCGTTTAGTTTGTAACCAATAAATACCCTCTACCTTGCAAGGTAGAGGGTTGGATGTTCTTTGTGGAATCTAACCTTCCAAGAGTTTCTCTTTCTAGAATATCCCACTTTCTCTCTCTAAATCATCTAAAGTATACCCATATTGTGTTTGCTTATGTGCTTGTGAAATCCAATATGTTACATTCTTCTAACTGTTTATCTTCCTCAGTATTCTCAGCGCAACTAGGTTTCTATCTAGGCTTAAAGATTTCATTGACATCATAGATTACCTTCTGTGCTTCTCTAGCTTCAGACACGCCTTAGGGTTTGGTTCATCAACTAACGCAACACTATGTTTGTCACTTAGAACTCTATGCTTAGTGATCATGTGATCAGTTTGAATGGTGTTTCCTTGTACGTACAATTTGTTTTCAAGTTTGTTTTTCAAAGGTTTTAGGTTGGAAAATTCATTTAAGAGTTTTGATTCCTTGGCATTAAATTCCCGTTTAAGCACTTTCACATTTTCTTGAAGTTCTTGTTTACCTTAGCCGTTTTGTTAAGCTTTTTTTTTAAGGAATCTAACTCTTGTTTAAGTATTTCTTCCCTAAAATTACTTTTTCTAATGATTATACGCATTTGGTCATCCATCTCCTGCTCACGGGTAGTTAACTCAAACTTAGCACGTTGTTCATAGATGGCAACTTGTTCTTTATAGGCATTAAGTTCAGAGATGGCAGAGTCATTAGGAACACTAGTGGTGTATTCATCAAATATATAGTCATCATTGACTGCATTAGATACATCACTTGATTCAATCGCATTCTCACATTGGGTCACATATTGATCATATGGGACAATATTATCATTGTCCATATTAGCAATATCGAGTCCACGGTTTCCTGCAATTGAACTTTATCATGTATCTTTTGCTGGTCAACATTATCATATAGTTTTAATACCTCTGAGATGATTGTTTCTTTGGATGGACCAGCTTGCTGTGGTGAGGGACCTTTGGAGAGACCATTGGAGAAATGCTAGCCATGAAAATTGTATGCGAAGTAGGTTCATCATCGACGTTAGAGTCATATGCATCACAGTCGGCGACTTGAAAGGCATTCAGATGATTGTGACCTATCTCCTGATTGGCGCTCATCCATACATCATATGTCTTGGCATTGCCCCGCCAAGAAACAACAGCTCCTCTTCATCCAACACGCTCCATTATCCGAGCTTGCACAAGTAGCATCTTGTCTCGAAGTACTCTGCATTTGTGGGGTTTTGGAGATGTGCAGTTTCTAGCTATATGTCCATCACCACCACAATTGTAACACTTGATCGGATTTGCTTGTCATTGATTTCCATTCCTTCCCCTATTCTGATTCACCACATATCCTCTACCAACTCCTCCTCTTCCCTGTTCATACTGCCTCTCTTGAATGGTTGCACCATAACCTTCCCATCTCTGACAGTTGCTTGATTATGTGGATTGGATGTTGTTCTGAGGTTATTGTTGGTGTGTGGAAGAGAGTTCATGTTTTGACCGACCATGAGAGACAGTTGATTGATGAAGTTTTCCATGAATGTGTTTGGGTGTGGAGGCTTATATCGGATCGGGGATGAGTTTGTAATTACCATTACCCATGGGTATGACTTGAGAATCTTTGGTGGTAATTCCAACATTTGTGTAAAAAATTTGTTGAGTCATTTGAGGAACTTGTTTCTCCCTGGTTGGTTTTGAACTGTTCAAGAATCCTTTTCTCAAACATAGCATGTCTCTCATTCTGAAGAAGGAAGGCATATAGTTGCTCATAGTTTGTGTTCTTCAATCCTTTGGTTAGCTTCACAGAGGTGACAAACTTGTGCCATTCGGGATTCACGTTATTCAGAAACTTTGAGTTCAGCTGAATATTTGGCATGGTCATTTTGATATTCCTCATATCATTCACAAGCTTGTGGAATCTCACATAATATTCATAGATACTCTCTTCTGGTTTCATCTTAAAGTACTCAAATTCATCATACAGCTATGATTCTCTGTCTTCCTTAGTTAATTCAGAACCTGAGAGAAGCATCTTGACATTATCCCAAACAGCCTTGGCTTTAGTGTTGTGATTGATAATCTTGTAGATGTCTTTTGGAAGAACCTGAATTATCATGTTTGAAGCCCTGATATCGCAAGAATCTCTTTTTCTCCTTATTACTGAGCTCATCATACGTCTTTGGTCTATCCAATCCAAAGATCATGGTTCCATCTGCAGCAGTATCAATTATGTCTCTTGTAGTCTCAATCTGATACGGTCCTTCATCAATGGATTTGAGAATGTTGACCCCATTTTCCTTTCCAAGACAGTACAATCTGATTCGTTGAGCCCAAGAGTCGTAGTCGGTTCTGTCAAGCATGGGTGGACGAGTATCTGAACCAATTTGCTTGAATGTCCTCCGGCAGAACAGTGGAGATGATTGTAGATACGTTGGTAGACATGTTTACAGATTTTACGGGATTTTATAACTCTATGATTAAACCGGGAAATAGATTCTTTCTCGGGATTTTACTAAATCAAGAGAAAACCGTATTAGAAACAAAAATTCAACCAAGTCGCTAAGAATCCTTGAACCAAGTCGCTAAGTATCAACTCGCTAAACCTCAAGTTGTTGTGAATCAAGTCGCTAAGCACAAGTCGCTGAACACAAGTCGCTAAAGCACCAAATCGCTAAGCAGACAAGTCGCTAAAGAGCAACTCGCTAAGTATCCAAGTCGCTAATGTCAAGTAGTTGAGAACAATAAGTACAAGTCGCTAGAATAAATGAAAGCAAGTCGCTAACCCCACCAAGTCGCTAGCCATAGTGGAGAATCCACTAACTTGTACTGTTTGTCGGCTTGTCTCAATAGACAAGTCGCTAAGCTCAAGTCGCTACGACTAATACTACAACTCGCTAGAAATTACTTAAGCAAGTAAAACAAGAAATTCACAACGAGACTCAAGTCGCTACCTTGAAAAACTTCAAAAACACACTTTTTAATCCAAAACAAGCCCAACCACAATGATTCAAGCTTTCCAAATCAAAACCCAAGCACTTACAATGATTCTAAATACTAAAGTACACTCAAAATTCAAACTTTAACACAAGAAATAATCCAAACGATGCAAAAACCACTAAACTATTTCAAACTCAAAAACCATCTAAAACCACTAGAAATCCAAGGATATGTAAGAGAGATGATCAAACCATGGCTCTTGATACCATTTGTAACATATTGGATTTCACAAACACATCAAACCATGATCACAAGAGGCGTACACAATGATGTTTTAGAGAGAGAAATAGTTAGAGGCTTGGGAACTTAGTAAGAGAAAGTGAAAATCTTATTATGAGCTACAACTCTCTACCTTGGGAGGTAGAGAGTATTTATAGTCTTACACAAATCGCTACCTACGGGCTGTGGATCAGGCATACATTGGGTAAAGACCCGTCCATCCTCTACGGTCTTACTTAACTGAATACTACTTAACTTTAAATAACTACGTCTACGAGCTTTCTAACGATTACATATACTTGAGGTGACCGACACTTTAATAACTGGATTTACTAAATCCTAACAATACCTTTGAAAAACCAGTCGTTGTGCTTAAAATTCTTTTCTCTAGCACATCGACTGTGTATTAATGTTTCAAAAAATAAAAGGTGTTTATGATTGATAATTGATTTTCCTTAAAACCTTCGTTGTATTGCAAAAACATTTTACTGGGCAGTACACGATTGTTTTTCAAATCTCTTTTCATCAATCAAGTGAATCTCAAATTCATTGGTTCACTCACTCCATGTTGTCTTCTTTGAGACGTTTCGGTTTGAGAACGGCTAGAGCGGCGAAACCTCTGTCAAGAGATTCTTCGAAATTATACCGATCACGCAGGCAGTTTACTTGTACTTGATCAACGGGAACCGTGGCCGTGTACCTCAATTCGACGAAAGTGATCAAAGACATTTTTCGTGCGCTTTATTGCTAATTGTATGCAGTACACCCG
Source organism: Chrysanthemum makinoi (assembly GCA_910596185.1). NCBI lineage: Eukaryota > Viridiplantae > Streptophyta > Magnoliopsida > Asterales > Asteraceae > Chrysanthemum > Chrysanthemum makinoi. The sequence continues at coordinate 196,355,568 of OU343216.1, read as the reverse complement.
ACGCTTTGTGCTGATCAGAATGGAGAGATCAATCCATAGCCGCATGCTCACACAACACATTCATTTCTAAAGAAATCATGATAAGTGCATCAACGACTCTGATATTTTCACTCCATGCTTCTGCTACGCTGCTGTAAATATCATGAATCAACTAAAGCTTCCGCTACTCTGATGAGAAGATATCATGATCCAGAATGTGAGCATGTCGGTCCAAAAGTCACAACATCACATAATGTCAACACTACAAAGGAAGAGTCAGAGATTTATGGCTGTTGATAATCTCAAAGCTGGCTCAAAATTCATTATCACGTGGATCAGTTAAAGACCTCCACTCGGTTTAACCAAACATGCAAAACATGAAGAATCAAAGACTACGGGCTACAGAGCAAAGAACTTTAACAAGAATCCAAGAACAATCTTAATGTTATATTTGTTTGTATTCAATGTAAATTTGAGGTGACCACCCTTAGGGGGAGATTGTTAGGATTTAGTAAATCCAGTTATTAAAGTGTCGGTCACCTCAAGTATATGTAATCGTTAGAAAGCTCGTAGTCATAGTTATTTAACGTTAGTTAGTATTTAGTTAAGTAACACCGTGGAGGACGGACGGGTCTTTACCCACTGTATGCCTGATCCACAGCCCGAAGGAGGCGTTTTATGTAAGATACTATAAATACCCTCTACCTTCCAAGGTAGAGGGTTGGAGCTCATAATAATATTTTACTTTGAGTTAGTATACAAAAAAGTCACTAAAGTTTGCGCAAAATTTGTCCTAAGTCACTAAAGTTTAAAAGTTGTCATTCAGGTTACTCAACTTATGAAATTTGTCATCCACGTTACTGAACTTATAAAATTTGTCATCCAGGTTACTGAACTTGCAAAGACATGACATTTATGTTAGTTAACTTTTAAAAAAAATAAATGTAAAAATCGTTGAAATTACAGACATGTTTACTTTTTAACGTTGAGTAACCTGAATGACAACTTATAAACTTTAGTGAATTAGGATAAATTTCCCGCAAACTTTAATGACTTTTTTGTATAATAACCCTTTTACTTTCTCTCACTAAGTTCCCAAATCTCTTAACTTTATCTCTCTAAAACCTAGTGTGTACGCCTACTTATAACCATGGTTTGATGTGTTTGTGAAATCCAATATATAACATTGCAGAATTTAACCATTGTAGATAGAGAATGAACACTAATATATCTTAAATGCACACGAGTCGAACCAGTGCAGATCGTTTCTTTACTTACAATCCAGCTTTGTTGATTGAATGGTACATCAAACTTGGGATCATTTGTGCAATTTATAGATCATCCTAGATCTGGCATGCCATTTAATCAACAAACCTGGATTGCAGCTGAACAAACAATCTACAGTGGGTTACTTGGTATGCGTCATTATATCTCACTCTGCAGGTATGAATAGATACTACCGTTTTAATACTTCAAAACTAAAGTCGACTTTTCATTAATAAAATAAAAATTTGCATCATGTGAATAATGGTTTATAATCACTTTTCATTGCAGGAAGATAGTGGAAAGAAAGGAAAGCTGACATTTGCAAGTATATATATTGGATCAACAATCTAGCATAGTGATTGAATTATCATACATACCATTATCCTATAATTTACAAAATTCACAATAATCAACTATTGATGAGGATACAATTGTTTTATCATCACATGTTAATTCTTTTTACTCATTTTAATTGATTGTATACTCCTTTTTTTAAGATTCAGAAACACGCTATCCATGGGACTATGAATATGAATGGATGCTTATCAATCAAGGCCACTCACATTGGTTCAACCGGACTTTCTCAAATTGCTGAGATAGTTGAGGATGCTCACGTTGCAAGAGCTCCTGCACATAAGCTAGCTTATCGCGTACCAAGGTTTAAGTTACTACGGTCAGTAATTTGTCTCTATAATCTGTTCATACTACTAACCATGGTCGATAAGTGCATTTTCATGCTTCCTTTTGGTGTCTACCTATAACCAACAATCATAAAATTTTGTCATAGTTTGTTTTTTAACCCAAGCTTTATTTAAAGGACCGAGTACTTTCTGAATATTAAAAATATGCAATTGCTTTGACTGGAAAATTCAGTAGTTTGAGCAATAAACTATGATACTCATGGCCAGCTTGAGAATTCTTTTGTTGACTACCCATATTATCTATTACCGAGTAGAACATTTCAAATTGGTCTTATCATGCATAAAATCATCTCATCATGCTACACCTACATACATGGTTGTTGTATGCAACTGCCCAAAGACAACTAGAAATGACGTGAACACGTGTTAAAACTGCATTTTTCAAACAGACCCAAACGCCACTTAAAACGATATGAAAAGGCTGTTTTATTATATCGTCTATTTTTTTAAGCTTTTGCATTTGTGATAATGTGATTGATTTAGGTTTGGGACAATCGGATTATAAGGTTTTATATATAACGGTAATTAGGATCACCTGTCAAAACTGAATTTCTGTAACTAAATTTCTTTTTAAAGAGCATGTAACCACGTTTTGTGTCCTTGCTGCTTTTAAATTGATAAGCAAATTAGCCATTGTAAAAAAGTATAACCTAATTAATGGAATGATGCATAAGGTTGGGGGATTCAGCAATAAGGTTGGAGGTGGTGATCCAGCAACCTAGCGGCTCTATTGGTTGGAACAAAGTGTTCGCAGGTAAAATTTGCTCCATTATTTGCTGCTGCAAAATGTTTTGTGTGACCGCCATTCATATGTGGTAACTGTTTAATTGAGAATATGTGCATACATAATGTAATTGAGAATCTGTCATAGCACATTGACTGCTCTCAAGCCTGCACTGCACAATTTGGATTCACTGTTTTTTTTCACTGCATAGCACATTCACTGCTTCTTTTGATGCAATGAGAATCTTTGATTCACTATTTTTTTCTTCAACCATGCACTGCACATCTGTACATATTCCATTATTGAAGTTTGATCATACAAAAACACTCATCTGAAGCTTGTAGATTGTCTGCTTTAATCACCTCAAGCCTGTATACATTGGCTGCTTTAATTTACTATTTTTTTATTCAAGCCTGCAGAT